>MQTX01000046.1:1209988-1384637 GCA_009735665.1 Angiostrongylus cantonensis
GTTCTAGGACAAATATTTCTTACATTTACCTACGTCATGTCCACTTTTTCAAGTCAAGGTTCACATCTCGAAGTCGAAATCTGATGAAGGAGCGGAGCTTTGTCTAGCTGTACACAGATGTTCGAAGGTCTATGTCTGCGGCACCTATTTCGCCGCTGGAAACTTCTGAACATTTAAATTTTCTCTTCAATTTTTTGAACTCTAAATTTTAGGCATACTAAAAGATAAAAGATTGTAGCATTATACAATATCACCTGTATCACCTGTAGTCCCGTTGATCGTCGAGTGACTCGAGCGGGCGCCAGTAAATCCTCCATTTTTCCCTATCGCGGGCAAGAGTAGCCCAATGGGTTCTCCTCGCTTTAGGGACTCGTCGAGCATCATATCTTTCTTCTAGGCTTTTCGTGAAGAACTCTGACCATCGGGTCGGTGGTCTTCCTGCAGTACGTTGCCGACCTCGAGGATGAAAGGCCCGGTGGGCCACGAGATCAATTCCTCGAGTGTGTCGCAGTGGTGCCTCCAACCATTACGTCACACGCGCCCTTATATAGGTATATATGCTAGATTGAGACGATAGAGAAAAGTCTCTTCTAGAAGATTTTAAGTTTCCAACTCTCGAAATATTCTAGTAGCTTAGAAATTGTATTGAATGGTCGCAAAGCCAGCTTTGGACGATGTATGTTAAACGTCTAGCATGTTAAGATTTCCTCTTTAACGTTTGCTTTGACAGTGCACGTTGAAGTAACAAGTAGATTAAAAATGAAAACAGTTCCTGAATGAGAAATACAGTACGGCAGGACTTGCTCGTTCGTCGATTCACTTACGCTTTTAGATTCTTCTCCATTCATTAAAGGATTTTCCGCCGGACCTTCAAATTTCCACGGCCGATTTGGTTTCACAGATCCTTCAGATATTGATGTATGTGAACTCAACTTTTATTGAATATTTTTTTTCTCAGTAATAAGTTGTATTTCAGTTTTTCGTTGAAGTGTTTTCGTTTTCGAAAAATCAACAGCACTTTGTGAAAAGCCAGCAAGAGAACCTAAGCGTTAACGAAAACAGCGTTCTATTAAATCTACCTAAATCTTGTTGAAACTTTGACTTCTATTTCCACCCACATATTTGAAAAACGTCTAGAGCAATGCTAAAGTGATGTTTGACATTTCGTCTTCTATTATTATTTAAGCTTTACGACCGTTTTCACCTGCACTGAAACCACCTGCGAATCGTGGTCTTTCTCAACAAACATCGCCTCATCAGATCTCTTCTGAACGTTCTTTGGCGTTCACCAACCAACCAACACCAAAACCTCCACCAAATCCTCAACCACAATCGTTCACCATGACAATGTCGGTCATCGAACAGCAGTGCGGTGTGGCTCCGAATTTCAAGCCTTGTGTCAGCGCCGAACAAGCCAGCCATGGTACGCATTACAGTACTTCATTAAAAACGCTCGAAATCTTGACACAGATAAAAACGGTAAACTGGACAAGTGGATGTTATACCTTTGACCTACATCAATACTTGACCAAGTGCTTGAGTCCTAATTGGACGACTTCTTAAGGTTTCACTACATTTACGCTAACGAAGTGACCAGAAGCTTCGAATTCTACATCTTTGCTTTTGTCAAAAGACTGAAACGTGAAAACGTAGAGATGTTCTACCTACTATGATTGAAATATGTTGATATAGTCTTAACCGTTTTATTCACTGCTATTCTTTTTAATGGCAGAGTATATTTCGAAATATAATTTCAATGAAGCTGAGATATTTGCAAAACTCCGGACCGCAGGTGTCTGCAGTTGGGAACGAACGCGCTATTGTCCTTCCCTGGAAGTAACGCGTTCACCACCACAGCATGCGGGTCCTTCGTTCGGACGAAGATGATTGCTGATGGCAAAAGATCGATTGAACAAGCCAAGAAACAGGCGAAACGATAGACCCGCATGGTGCGGTGGTGAACGCGTTACTCTCCGGAGAGGAGCGCATTCGTTCCCCACCACCAACACCTGCTGTTCGGAGTTTTGCAAATTTCTCAACATCATTGAGGTTTTGTGTTGATACAAATTCATGAAGTAGAAAGTCAAAGAAAGTTGGGATTTAGTTCAGATATAATTCAGCAGCTTGAAATCGAGCCGTCTATTATTCAGTTGTATCAATACCATTAAAGAGCGCTCAACTTCTGACTTAAATTTTCGTTTTAGGAACAAAAATTGCAATAAATGAGTTAGAGTATTGAAGTTTACCATTTATTGTTTTTATATAAGTTTTTGAAAAAGAAATGAAGGGCTATTTTGTCCTTAAAAAGCCATTATTGGTTTTTAGCTTTGCTGGAGTGCTGCCGGCGAAAGAATTTGCCCCATGGCTGTTTGTCGCTCTGTCGCTATGATATCACACAAGCTGAGGTCAGTCTTTATTGTTATCGGACTTTTTTCTTTCTAGACGATGAATGTGTTCTCTCTTGAAGAATCTGCTTCCTTTGCGAACTCTTCAAACCCATTTGGAACGCCCGGGGGAACAAAATTGGAGGTTTTTTTTCTGAATAGAGATCGTGTAGGACTCACTTTTGACTCATCGGCTCCCATTAATTCTCTCGTGGTTACGATTGTCTTAAAACGGGTGGATGTCAAAGCCGATACCCTTTCAACGCTGGTCCCGAGCAATGACGCTGACTAGAAAGGTGTGAGTACCCACAAATTGCCGGAGCCACTTAGGCAGTATTACTGCATTACTCCTTGGAGGTGTCACGCGCCTATCTATCTCAAAGTGATGGTAGCCTCATGCGCTCTACACGAGAGGACACCAATTTACTTCCTGAAGTGTTGGTAAAACGACCGCTGCGTTACTTCGACAAAATTTTGGTAGGCCTGTTGACTGAAGGCGAGGGTTGAATTCTTCAACACCACGCCTTTTGTTTACTATGAAGAGAAAGACATCGACGAAGTTAAAAGCAAAGCACAAAGTTGAAAAACTGATGTACGAGCAGCGGTCCGACATGGCGGCTTTGAAAATTTTTCCGAATTGTTCTTTTTCTCCGTGAAGAAAGGCGTCCCAGAAGAACTTTAGTTTGTTCACCACAGAATAAGCACATGTACCGCTTTGGTTAGAGATGCCATACAGTAGACACTGAACCGGTCCTTGGTTCGATTCCGCACCACAGCTTGCGCAGCCGTTCCATTCCTCGGGAGCCGGAAAGTAAGACCTGTTCTAGGAGGAGGGAGGTGGCAGGTTGGCTATTGATGCCGACGATGAGGATGCCAAGGCGCTAGTTCGTCTTCTCCTCACCACTTTCCACGTTGGAACACCCTAGTCTGGCTGTCTCCAAAATTGCAAAGGTGAGTCAACCCGACCACCGCTTTACGACATTCATAAAAAATAAAACGAAATCCTCAGGCAGTAACTAGAACAAGAAACAAAGTTTTCGAAGGCTTTTGTGGACAGTGAATAAAAGGAAAACGAATGTCATGGAAGAAATGCTGGGATCGTCACAGTAGATGGGCGATTAGTCATGTAAAATGTGGAATGTAAATGTCTAATAGGACAAAAGCACTGTTTTTAATAGAACGGTACGCCACCGCAAGTCATTGTCAGTTGGGCATATACTCAACTGAACGATTCTACGAGTATGCTAGATCTATTCATCAGCGATTGATTACTGCTAAACGATTTAACCTCAACGCTCCTTGTTTCACTGATAAGCCTGCACAAAGTTTTTGCTAAACACGTTATCGGCCCTTACTAAACGTTATCTGAAGGTACATTGATGATTCATACCGATGTTAAATGACGGTGGGTTTGAAAAACATGCTTCATCCTTATTCTTAACCATCGCAGATCTGTTCTTAGATTATTTCATTAAAATGCTTTCCCAGCTTTGAAGGGTCGCCTTTAGGATAAGGGCTCCCCCAACTTCAGCAATCGCTTAGAGGCATTTGAGCGCTTGTTAATAAGGATAAAGCTCTCGGCGTTGATCAATCCCTGAGGGATGCGCCATGCATTCGCCTTCACTAAGTATCGTTGGAGGTGACTGAATGCATATCTGGCCTTTACAATGACTCGCGGTAGTTTGCCCATGCATCGAGCCAGGAGCACTTGTTAGACTCTAAAATACCCACGATGGTCTCATTATGCTTTACAATGAAGTCTTGTTGAAATGTGGCACGATAAGAAGAAAAACGTGAAAATTCTGCATTTTTCTCGCTACTCATTTTGCTCACTCGGTGCGAAGGGCTCTATTTGTGTGGAGAACCATAAACCATAACGAACCACGAGGACATGTAGAGCAATGAAATTACTATACAGTACGTTTTTAAAGCTCGAAAAAAAACTGTGCTCCGCCGTATAACATCGTCTACAGCACTCTAGCTCTATTTGTGTGGAGAACCATAAACCATAACGAACCACGAGGACATGTAGAGCAATGAAATTGCTATACAGTACGTTTTTAAAGCTCGAAAAAAAAACTGTGCTCCGCCGTATAACATCGTCTACAGCACTCCAGAATTTTGAAGGTTCGCTTGGCGATTGATCGCGGTCTCTGTGGACTGTTCAGCGTCGCGCCATACCTCGAATGCGCTTCACAAGGTCACGACAACACAGAATGCTGTAGACACAAGGGCATCATTGCCAAAACGTGAGAATGTTTCGATTTTATTGATATCTTGATGGTCTGGCTTTTAATTTATTGAGGTACTATTTTGCATACTACGTATTTTCGATAGTTGTACGTTCCAAAGTTACAGCGGACCTCAATGCGAACAGTTTTGTCGGCCATCTCATCAACTCGGTGTCTTAGGCTTACAGCATATCGTATGCGGTAACGCTATCGGAGAAATGATGCAGTGCCATCACTCAGGAATCAGACTGTAATCGATGTGTTGACTTATTTCCTTTCTCTGTCATTTACACTCTCTCATCTCGCTCTTACGCTCTGTTGCTCCTTCCATCTCTCCTTCCTTCTCTCTTTCCCTCTCCCTCTCCCTCACCCTCTTAGAGCTATCAAATTGTCTCTGATCTTGTTCAGCAACTTATCTGATTCTTTCAATTTCGGTGAAATGTCGATACTCACTCTCGTAATTCAATGCGGGGTACAAATGTACGAGCTTTCAAAGTATTTCAAGCGTCAGCAGCATTATATGGCTCTAAATTCAATCTGGTTTAGTTGTATATACTGTTTGAATTCTGAAAATGTTGTCAAAAATGATCCTTCAATGATCACAATGACCAGCATGGTGTGGTAGTGAACGCGTTACTCCCCGGAAAGGACAATAGCGCGTTCGTTCCCCACCACAGACAACTGCGGTCCGGAGTCTTGCCAATAGATCAACATTATCTTAGTTGATCTTATAATGGTTGTCAAGTTTTCGATTCCGGGCTACCAAGCGTAACAACGAATACCGGGCCTTTCTGCGATGTACTGTACAAGACTGAAAAAATTTTTCAAGTGACTAATATTTTCAATGAATTATTTCAGTCTAATATTTCACGTGTATAGCTTTATTATGATAACATTGATTTTACACCATATTCTCTTGGTCAGTTAACATCAAGGTCTACATTTTACTTTAATATGTGTAAAATTTATGTGCCTCCTTATGAACGTTTTCATCAATGAGTTCTTTGGAGTATCCGAGGATGGACGACTTGAAAATTTACTTCCCTCTTGCCACGGATCTCCCTCATATGAGGGATCTCGAGTGCCTATTATGGCATAGCATCGTAAAGCACTCGACGTTGATCAATCCCTGAGGGATGCGCCATGCATTCGACTTCATTAAGTATCGTTGGAGGTGATTGAATGCATATCTGGCCTTTACAATGACTCATGGTGGCCTGCCGATGTATCGAGCCAGTGCTGCTATCCTCCCAGACAAGTCTGGTACCAATTTGCCGACCCCGGAGGGATGGCTAAAGATTACAAAGGTTCCAGTTCGAGACAAAGCTCCGCCTATAAGCTCCATCAACTCTATCGATGGCGATTGCGAGAGAATGAGAGAATGAAAGAAGTGCTAGAATCCGTACGCCAGGTAAAGACGGTTAATTTAAGTACCTATGCAGACTAACGTATTCAGCATTTTCATACGTAATGAAAATAAATATATACAACTGATCAACGACTATGCAGACTTCCGAAGAAATCTATAGGCAGATTTTCTTGTTCTTAAGTGGTTACAGGCACCCTTTCGACCAAGAAGTGTTCAAAACAGCCTATGGTGACCTAAAAACGCCTTGGAATTTCAGACTAAGGGAACCCAGAAAAAAATGGCACTGCCCAACCATCAACATGCTAGGCAGATAGGAATGGTGCTGAGGGCCATACAATTCGTAGAGACAAACCATTTAACTTCAATGATGTTAGGATATTTGCAAAACTCCGGACCGCAGGTGTCTGAGGTGGGGAACGAACGCGCTATTGTCCTTTCCGGGAAATAACGCGTTCACCACCACACCAAGTGGGTCTTTCGTTTCGTCTGTCTCTCAGCTAGTTCCATCGATCTTTTGCCATCAGCAATCACTCGTTAGCGGGATTGATCTGGGGAGCCCAAATCCATTTAAGCAAATTAGTCAATGACAACCTTAAATTGGCGGACCAAACCATTTAACTTCAATGATGTTGGGATATTTGCAAAACTCTGGACCGCAGGTGTCTGAGGTGGGGAACGAACGCGCTATTGTCCTTTCCGGGAAATAACGCGTTCACCACCACACCAAGTGGGTCTTTCGTTTCGTCTGTCTCTCAGCTAGTTCCATCGATCTTTTGCCATCAGCAATCACTCGTTAGCGGGATTGATCTGGGGAGCCCAAATCCATTTAAGCAAATTAGTCAATGACAACCTTAAATTGGCGGACATGACGTGCTGATAAAAATTTATCGAATCTTACACGATACAATTCAATTGCAATAGTAAACAATAACATATCAACATACAAATAATCATTCTGATTAACCCGTATTCATATAATTCTTCCGCAAGTAATCACTAAAATGCTTCATTTTCATCTAAGAAAAAATGCCCATTAAAAATCTGATGGTCCAATTTGGACATGGCCCGAAATCAATAAATCAATAATTAAACAAACTACGCGTCACTCTGACTTTGGTGAGCACATGACGACAATTGAGATGATTTATAACGAAAAAATTTGACTACCATCAGACACGGGATCAAAGTTGGGACACACAGATATTGTGCAGCTCCATTTTTTCGTCTAGTGTCGTCTCGTGGACCTAAACGAGGACCTTACTAAGCCGTAGAAATGACTTAATTATTCAGAAAAATGATAGTAATGTGAGCCACATGTGGCCTATAAGACATTTTGCCATCTTGCGTCGAACTAAGTTATCTATCGAGAGACTGGTTACCCCACTGAGAGCTGGCCTGACAATACCCCGAAACTCAGCAAACTCACACCACGGCAGTGCCAGACGAACCCCTCATGGTTATCCTCATCACAAAAACACTGGAGAATACCAAAACTGAGATGATTTTTGTTACGTTCGAAGAATTGATGTGCACTGGCGCACGACGGAGACGAACGGAGTTTTAACAGGTATCCGCTCGAGCCACCCGACTACTATTGAGATTACAGGTGATAAAGATGACGCAGATCAATTAATGAGGGCGCGTCACGCAATTAACTTCATTCCTAGCATCTTACTTACTTAGCTATGCCTGGATACCTGGACGGTGCAGTCCTGACTGGTTGTGTGGGACCTAGCGCAATCTCCATTTTTTCGACGTCTTGTTTAACCATTGTTCTTCCCTAGAGTCCCGAGGTTAGCTGGGCCAAAGTCTGCCCCAGATCGTCATCACCACAGGCATTCCCCGTCCTTGTGGATAAGAGGGAAGTTTGCCACCGTACGACTAGTTTGGTACCAGGACAGTGACGGATCCTGGCATTGGTTTCCCCTTAGCTGGACCTCCTGACGGAAAGGTCGGACTCCTCAGCATGGGAGACATTGCAGGTGGTACAAATCTCGCCGCTGTACATCGCAGCCCGACACCCGGGAACACTTTCAGTCACGATGAGGCGCTAAACCGTTGGAACGCACCGAGGTACGCCAGTGCAAGACAGGCAATCACAGATATAAGTAGCTCCACATCGATGCTCAACAACCATTTTACAGATCGTTAAATTCATATTTGGCTTATACATATACTTATACTTATACTCATATTTCAGGGCGCCCGCCAATGTAAAAGACTAGTATTTTATCCGCTACGACAAGATACGAAATTTTAGACCTTAGAAAGACGGTGAGTTTAGTTCAAGCATACAGCATAATAAAATAATCCACCACATTTGCACGGTAAAAGATGCAGCTGATTTACTTGTCAATACTTCAAAATCCGATTTTAATAGAATTAGTAAGATGTAGGTGCGAACCGACAAGTAGCAGAAAAGGAAGAAAACACTAAGAAATTCAACCGCTGCGGGCACGAAATCATTTTGCAGTAGTTGTTTGACAGGAATTTCATAAAGGATATTGAAAATAACTACAGCATTTTTAACCGTTTTATTTACTGCCTACTCTTGCTAATGGCAGGGTATGCTGCGAAATAACCTCAATGGTGCTAAGATATTTGCAAAACTTGGGACCGCAGGTGTCTGCAGTAGGGAACGAACGCGCTATTGTCCTTTCCGGGGAGTTTCCGGGAAAGAAACCAAGGACCCGAAAGACTAGAGATCAAAGTTGAGCATGAGTAAGCGAGCGGCTTGGAGAGGTTTTAAGCGCATCGTTGATCCAGTGAAGAAATAGAATGGAGAACACCCAACCCCTGCCCATCTTTTCGACACCACGATTCTTCCTGCCTTAACGTGTGCGTCAGAAACTTAGTCGTTAAGTAACCTGGATCACCACAAAAATGAGGCGAAAATTCAAAACTCCGATAAAGTCAACGTACTGCAAGAATACCACCGTCTCGATGGTCAGAGTTCTTCACGAAAAGCCTAGAAGAAAGATATGATGCTCGATGAGTCTCTAGAGTGAGCAGAACCCACTGAGCTACTCTTGCCCGCGACAGGAAAAAATGGAAGATTTATTGGCGCCCGCTCGAGTCACTCGACGATTAACGGGACTATAGGTGATACAGGTGCTTCTTCAGAATGCAGAAAATCGAAAAAAAAATGCTAGAAAAAGACTGAACAAACAAAAAACTTCCTAGCCACTATTCTAGTGGGCATTCCTCAAACCTGATCGATATTCAATTTTTCTTCGTTAATAGATTGCTCTACTATTTTACTTCTCTTTTCGGGTTGATGGCATGAGTGACGAACACATCAATCGATGCTTTCACCTTTCTCTTTTGAAAGGACCAAGCCGATCAAGTTTTCGGCCCTAACATGCTGCTTACCTGGTTCATAGTCTTGCCGAACTTCACTCTCTTTTCTCGCTCTTCTGGCATTTTGTCTTCTTTATTACAACGCCCACAGCACCTACAACATAAGTCGTTGCCACCATTGATGTCCGACCACTACATACCGACTGCTGACAACGTCGAAACTATAAACTAACCATTTTCGTCGCCGTTTCGACTTCACGGTACTCAATGATGACGTCTCCGACAGCGGCGGCGTAGAGTGTCCGCCATCAAACGTGACTTCACTTTCGACGTATTCGCGCTCCTAAAATAGAGATAATGTAATAAATTAAACAGTATGGAACGCCACTTTTAGTAGTAAAGATAAAAGCCATCTGAAAACACTGATCTCTGCAGAGTTATAGGAATCCGGAGCTTTCCATTTGATCAGAAGAAAGGTAACAAAATCTAGAAATGCTCTCCTGTGAACAGTTATCTAGTCGCAAAAAAATAAAGGATATTTCACTAATCCCCAATCCAGAAAACCGAGTTTAATCAAACCTGGGTAACAATAATTAATTTCCTGCACGATTGAGCTAGCACGAGGTCGGTATAAAACTTTTATTCGGCAAACGATTCAGCGCCGTCGCCATCCTCACAGCCGTGTTGATCCGAATCGATGGTCCACAGCCGCGCACTGTCGCCATGTGGTTGTTCGTCGTCACATCAAGTCGAATCCAATGGAGTGGGAGCACCGATCGAATGAAGAATCTCAACCGGAGGTGCCCCTTTATACCGGACGGGTGTCGATCGATTCCCACCTCCAATACGATCTGCTTTAGGCAGACAATACCTCCTATAGCAGTTTCATTTGCTGGCACATAGTATGGCAATCAATATTTTTAAGACCGATTTTCATTAAACTTCATCAACAATAACCTGTAATTTGTCACCGCTACATGACGTATTTCCCGCCCAAACTAGATCATATTGGAGACGGGAATCGATGAGCACTCGTCCTGTACAGAAGGGCACCGTCGAGTGAGAGTCTTCACTCGATCGGTGCTACCGTCCACTGGAATCGACTCGATAGGACGATGAACAACTGCGGAAAATTGACTTGAAACAAAGCGACTCTGAGTAAGGTTGAAGCGCCAAGCATTGGCCGAAGAAAAGTTTTATAGCGACCTCGTGTTAGCTCAATCATGCAAACAATTATTGACCATTAGAATATTGCGGTAGTTCAGAACCTTGTTCATTTATAGAATAAATTTTACTCCATCGCAGTAAGAGTTTCACTTGTAGCAGTCTTTTGGCACTCCAGTAGCGTGCCTCCATTTCAAACGTACTAAACAACACATTAAGGGGAAGGATAGCACATTAATAATGATGTCAGCCATCTCGAACATGGTGCTAGTTCGATTCCATTCCAGGCCAACCAACCCTCTCATCCTTCCGGGGTCGGGAAATCGAAACCGGTCTAGTCCGAGAAAAAATCACCGTCTGCAATTCAACTGGGAACGCTCCAACCCGGCTATCTCAGGATCCAGGAAGAATTGCTCGACAACCATTCTACGAGATTTAAGATCTTATGAAAATCCTCAAGCAACTGCGAAGCCAAACGTAGAAATTTGAAGCCCTTTGTGGACAATGGATGGAAGAAAACGAGTTGAAGTTGGGAAGTTCTGGGATCTGCACAATAGACTTGAAGACCACTCATAGGAAATAAAATAAAAATAAAACAGTGCGTTTGATTTCAATGCACACTAAAAAGCATTTTTGTCTTCAATTCCCTAAAAGAAAAGATCTACTTGATGCAAATCCTTTTAACGGTTCCCAGGTTCGACTTTCTATTAACCTCGGCATTGGAATATGAATGCGTAGTTTTCTTGTTCAGCAATCGCGAGGTTGTTATACAGCATACATTTACTTCCATAGAAAAGCACACAATACAATACAACACAACAGTAGCTGACGTTTCGGCAGTATCGCCTTCTTCAGAGCTTGGAAGGGTATGCTGATATACAATTTATTAGGCCAAACACTTCAGTAACACTTACAGTAAGACAAAAAACTTCATGGCAATTACATGACCAACAGCTTCTCGAAAAACTCACCGCTTTTTTTTTACATGACTTCCAATGAGGAAGGTTAGAACAGCTGATTCTAGTCGCATATGGTTGATGACTGCGCCACCCCACATATCCTTTTGTTACATGTTGTCTATTCGTTTTTCAACCCCAATTTTAGTTGCTTAAGCGTCTCGAGGCACAACGAGGAACGGCGGGATAGCGCAGGAAGAAACTCGCAAACTGATTCTGATAGCGATGTTAACGTATATTAATCGCTTTCTCATCAATTTCCACGATGAAGAGCAAAAGTCAACACAAAATAGGCCTGGGAAGGACTGTGACACAAAACACCCTCAATGCACAGTTTCCGCTTGTGCCCGTGCGGACGACAGGTAAGTGGGTGCGGAGCTAAAAGTTACAAAATATTCGCGGCAAAGTGATTTTTCGACAATCGAAGACAATTTGTCAAATGTTGGAGTATTTTAGGAGCTTAGAATTTTGCACAGTTATAGAAGAGAAGGATGCGTGCGGTGCAGTGGTTGAATGCGCTACCGCGACACACGTGGAATCGATCCTTCGCCCATGGCCCACCCCAAGCCTTCCATCCCTCCGGGGTCGGTAAATTGTTATCAGACTTGTCTGGGAGGATAGCATCATTGGCTCGATACATCGGCAGGCCACCGCGAGTCATTGTAAAGGCTAGATATCGATTCAATCACCTCCAACGATAATCAAGTCGAATGGATGGCGCATTTCTCACCGATTGATCAACGCTGAGAGCTTAATCCTTTTTATCTTTTTATAGAAGAGACTTCGTTTTCTCGTACTTATCGCATGTATAAATTTTGCAGAGCATACCTTTAAACTTAAAAATAAGAACTTTCAAAAATACGTCTAAGGATAAGCCATTCAGAAAATTGAAGAAGAAGCTTAAATTATTAAAACCTCTGAAATAATAGCAGCAACCACAGACATGATTGATAAAATGGTGACAAAATCGTGCTAAGGTGGACGAAATTACGTTTTTTTTCAATTGCTTTCTGCTCGAAATATAAGGCATGAAGAAATGACGTAGAATAAATCTCTGCCACAGGTTCCGGAAAGTCCGGGTTTTGCCGTGGTAAAGCAAAAACTTCTACTCTACAAGCAATCAGTTATACATCCACGCTATTTTTATCACAATAAATAAAAACCATTATGACATAAGACATGATTGTTTAAAGTTGAAAGCGGCTATCGTTTTAGAATCGCATAAGTCCCTTGAGACGTATGTAGTGCAGTGGTTAAAGGTTCCCCGCAATACAAATGTATTCAGCTCTTGGTTCGATACCACAACACCGGCACACCAAGACTTCCATCCATCCGAGTCGGCAAAATGATAGCTACTTATCTTGGAGGACAACAGCACTGACTTGGTACGTCTGTAAGCCACAGAAAGCCATTCTATGAGGCAGATATGCATTTGATGACCTCAAACGATGTTTAGTGAAGTCGATTGCATGGCACATCTTTCAGAGAATGGTCAACACAACAAGCTTTACCCTTTTTTATGATTAACTTCTGTATTAAAAACAATACGACCTATCAGAATTCGAAGCAATTTACCTTACTTTCCTTCCAAAATGCCTGTTTAACAGATAACCACTCTATACCTAAAGAAGATACTAAATTTCTTAAATATACTATATTGCAACAAGAAGTGGTGGATAGCAAGCAGCATCACTGAAACCGTCCCTCCGCTGCCATTGCTCGCGAAACCTTTAGGCCTCTGGCCACCTAGTCGAAAGAGATGGCCTTTAAGCCTATGACGGTAATGAATAACAAACTGCATGAATCCTGATGAATATGAACTAATTTTCTACTTCAAAGAACCTTTTGCTTGATGAAGGGACTACTACAGTGAATACTTTTTGCAGTTTTAGAAATTTATAAGTGTGCACTATTCTTCAAAAACACGATTACCGTCGCTTTTTCTAAGCACTGCAGCAAATGATGATGTTGTATTTCGAATATGTCTTCATCCTGTAAAGCATCAAACGACAGAACACCTAAATAGTGAAGGTCGCTATTGACATCATGAATCGCTATAGTGACGGTTATCGTTTATATTGTTTTATAAATGCTTCATGCTGCAAATGAAAGAATATTCAAATACGGTGCCTAGGAGAAGAATTCAAACAGAAAGTAAAAATAACAGTATGGAAAAATTATGGCAGATGATGGGTGTCTTACAACATATAAAACATAGACCAAATTTCGCACCTTGCTCAAACGCTTTCATTCTCGCTTCGTGTGCTTTCTTTTTATTGAACAACGCTTGACTTGACGCGTTCTTCACAATACGAATGCGAGCAAGTCGAGCTTTCTGAAACCGACCAATTCACCGATTGCACGATCAGCACATATTAAATCAATCAATATCGACTAACTAACTTATCACCTGTATCACCTGTCACCTGTAGTCCCGTTGATCGTCGAGTGACTCGAGAGAGCGCCAGTAAATTCTCCATTTTCCCTGTCGCGTGCAAGAGCAGCCCAGTGGGTTCTGCTCGCTCTAGGGACATGTCGAGCACCATATCTTTCTTCTAGGCTCTTCGTGAAGAACGCTGACCATCGGGTCGGTGGTCTTCCTGCAGTACGTTTGATATCCCGAAAAATCCAGTCACTAACAGCTCTTGTCAATCGGTTATCATTCATACGCATTACGTGTCCGGTTCACCTTATCTTCGACTTTTTGGCGTATAGAACGGCATCTTTGATTTTCGATCGTTGACATAGGTCGGAGCTTCGGATCCCATCCCCTACTTGTGTGAAACGGGATACTCCTAGCATCGTCCTTTCCACTGCGCGCTCGATAACGCTGAGTGATCTTTCATCCTGCTTGCGTAGCGACCAGGTTTCTGACGCATACGTTAGAGCAGGAAGAACCGTTGAGTCGAAAATGTGGGCACGGAGTCCGGTGTTCTTTGTTCTCTTCACTACATCCTCGAGGCTCTTGAAAGCTCCCCAAGCCGCTCGTTTCCTTCTGCTCAGCTCTGGAGCTAAGCCGTTAATCATATTGATTTCCCGACCTAGATAAACATAACTGGAACATTCGGAGATATTCATTCCGTTGAGCGTGGATGGTGCCAACGAAACCAATCCGTCCTTCACGAGGATCGTTTTCGTGAGATTTAGTCGAAGACCAATCTTTCCACACGCTTTATCAAAGTCCGCAAGCATACGTTCCGCTTGGCTAATGCCTGGTGTTATAAGGGAGATGTCATCAGCAAAGCGAAGGTGATGAAACTCCCGACCATCGATTTTCACTTCCATTTTGTCCCATTCCAATGTTCGCATGACGTTCTGGAGGGTGGCAGTAAATAATTTTAGTGACATTGTATCGCCTTGCCTGAACCCTGTTTTGACGTCAATGTTAATATCGTTGTGAAATGGTGACATCTTTGTTGTGAAAATTTTGTACAGCTCACGAAGGAGACAGACATTTCTTGGTGACTTTCGAACTCTCAGCTTTCATAGCGCTAACGTGAAGAAGTTCAATGAGCCTATCGTATTCCTTGTCGATGTTATCAACAACGGCATCTTCCCAACAGCCGACTAATGAGTTGAATTATTCCCAGTTTGTGGTGGTTCTGCGACTTCGGTTTTTGAATTTAGCGGCTTTTTCTCCTTTCCGCGAGAAATAGAATCTTGCAAGAAGGGGACGGAGGTCTGTTCCCGTGTGGATTTTGGGACAACAGCGACATCGGTAATGCAAACTTTCTGTTTACTATGATGTGGCTTATTTTTTATGGTAGTCTCTATTGGGAGACTTCTATGTCCGGCGTTGAGGGTGGGGCTTCTGGAATTGCGCGTTACCATGGATGGTCTTGGTCGTCATGATAAACTCAGAGAGCCGCTCACCCTGTTTGTTCCATTCTAATCCATGGGTCCCAATGTGACGTTCCTCAGGCGATCTTCTTAGTCCGATCATGGCATTGAAATCTCCAATGATGACTTTGAAGAATGTATGGTCTTCTCTGTAGAACCTCTCCTAGTCCATGTAAAACGCTTCGACTTCCTCTTCGTCATAGTTTGATGTTGGCACGTAAACGACGAAGATTGTCCAAGCCTGTATTGATCCACATCTTTTTAATCGTGAACGTCAGATTCGGGTTGTAAGCTGTTCGAATGAATCGATTTTCATGGACAAACGTGTGTTCACGAGAACGCCGACACCGCCTACGCCTCTGCTGTCGCATGTTCAGAGAAATAGTTCTTCCCCGGTGTCATAGACGGCGTTGAATGGGTGGCGTCGTCTCGTCTCGGCTAGGCCGATGACGTAGTACCTCATCCTTCTTGCTTGCATAAGGAAGTCTTCTATCAAAGATTCGGATGCAAGTGTACGTGCATTGTAAGTGAAGATCGTCACCATAGTTCTTCGTGTTCCAGGCAGCTTCCATTGACTCTAAGATTTTAGCAGCCCCTCCGTGCTCGCCCTACCTAACGCTGCAAAATTGGTGGCTCTTTCGGCGACAGGGGAATAAGGCCCGTTTTTTTTACTGCGTTTAGCCTTTTGATACCCATGTCTAACTTTCTGAGCTGTGAACGTGAAGGCTGGGTATATTCACGGGTTAACTGCAATGCACTCCCAGAGTGGACACGGAGTTTATTTGTTGGAGGCGACTTCTAACCGCCTTCCATATATTTCCCTGTCACTTGATTGCAGGCTTTTGGCCGAATTGACTCGTAGAATACAATCCGCATAAAGCGAGACCGTACTCAAACACGCATGCATGATTACGCCTAGCAAATACAGAAAGTATGTGCCAAATCGGCTCAGCAGAAACAGGGAGTCCATCCCCTGGATCCACCTGCGTCTCAGGGAAGCAAAGGTCGCTTTTGGTCCGCGATTATCCATTATCCGATTATCCCCTATCCTCCACCTGGGGACGCAACACGTAGCTTCGCGACTAACCGGCTCGAGATCCCTCACATAAGGGAGATCCGTGATGGGAGAACTTATATACTGACTAATATTCTGCCACCTACCTTCTGTGCACGTCTCTTATCAGCACGTTGATTTTGGTGATATATTCGCGAAAAATTGCTTACGATAACCTAAAACGAAAACCAATGGAGAAAATAGCAAGAAAACCAATGACGATATCGATAAGGCGATAAATATCGTTAAGGTACTTACCGGAACTGGTAATGCGATCACAAGTACACCGGACAACGAACAAATTCCACCAACAATCTTACCCATCACGGTCGACGGCACCATATCACCGTAGCCGAGTGTAGTCAGCTAAAATCGATCCATTTATCTTTGTACACTATTGATTTTTTAGGGTCGAATTGTCAGAAAGTCGACAATAAGCCATAAAAATGGATCTCACCGTAACAATAGTGTACCAGAAAGCCGCCGGAATCGAGGTAAACCTTAAAAACTTGTTGTCATAATTTTTATTAGCAAGGAAAGTAACCGCTTATAAAAATAGCAAACACAATGTTAGCAGAACGCAAACTGATAAAGTTAGTTCAAATTTGAATACATGAGTACTTCCGAATGATAAATGGTTGTCAGTATTTCCCATAACTTCGTCAAGAATAATTTCAAGCACAAACGACCATATTAATTGACACAAACGCATTGTTGGGTGAGCAGAGTGGACCGAATGCCTTGATTTCAACGCATAATTTTTCCAATTGATTGCCTTACTGAAAGGTGTTTATTTGCATACTTTGGTACTTAGCCGATAGTTTATCTAATAAAAGTGTCGGTCGTTCCAGACGTGGCCTGTGATAGGTTCTTCTTTAGAGTGGACAATTAATAAAAAGTCTCCTTCGTACTGAGGCGCGTGTGGAGCAGTGGTTGAAGGCGCCACTACAGCGCGCACGTGAAATGCGCCCATGGACCACCGAGCCTTCCATCCCTCCGGGGTCGGCAAATTGGTACCAGACTTGTCTGGGAGGATAGCAGCACTGGCTTGATACATCGGCAGGCCACTGCGAGTCATTGTAAAGGCCAGATATGCATTTAATCACCTCCAACGATAATTAATGAAGTCGAATGCATGGCGCATCCCTTAGGGATCGATCAACGCCAAGAGCTTTATCCTTTACCCTTTTTATCCTCCTCTGTACGAAATTGGCACGAAAAAAACTAGAGATGCACAATAACAATTGTTGCCGTTATTATTATGCAAAAAGCAAAAAATAAGAAAGGGAACATATTCTAATGCATACCTGGTGTTGGTGACTTTCTTCTCAGCATAATACATGATTGTGGCAAAGATGATAATCGCCATAGCCAGCGAAAACACCAAGAATCCGAGTTCGGATGCGCACGACTTCAGTGTATAGCCGAGTATTCGAAGTCCTTGTGAATGCCGCGAAAATTTGAAAATTCGAAATACTCGCTGAAAACACATCAACAGAATGTCTAGAGCTTAGCAATTTTTGTATTTGAGTTTAATTTTCATTGTCAATGTTCCTTGAGCAGCCGGACTTCTACCAGTCGGAACAACCTCTTAGTGGTAGTCATATCTATCGTAAAAGAATCGGGTTTTTTCCTTTTTATGGGAACAATCGAGAAAAGTAAAACATTAGGCCTGTCATAAACCTTTTGAGAAGTCCGTTCCACTAACACTTAACCCATCGGTCTATCTACTGTACTCTACTGTTTCTTTTCTGTTTTTCCTTCCTTCATTAAATACAGGGTTGGTAATGAACTCCTGCAGTGACCATTATAACAGAATTACATGGATTTTTACCTGCACGGAAATTCTCAGACATTTGATGGCCTGAGAGCAAGCTGCTTAGCTTTTATTTTAAAGGAAAAAAACAGATGATATGGAATGCGATGAATTCCTCCGTTGCACAGACTTTCTCTGCCCAATAAAGATAAATGTTGTGAAGGTGGTCAGAAAACCAGCCGCTCTACGACTCTTTTTAGTTGCCGAAAAAACTAAGTGGAATTCTTTCTGCAAAATGAGCAGACGAGTAACAAAGACGAAATCTTCGAGAGCTGTTCAAGCGTATAAAATAAGTGAAAAAATGTGTTGAGGTTGTCTTTTTTACTTGGGATGAAGAAGATTTGAATAGCATAAAAACTGTTACGTTCTGCTATATACTGTTATGGCGCTGATCGATAGAACTAGCTGAGAGACAAGCGAAACAAATGACCCGCGTGGTGTGGTGGTGAACACGTTACTCCCAAGAAAGGACAATAGCGCGTTCGTTCCCCACCATAGACACCTGTGGTCCAAAGTTTTGCAAATATCTCAGCAACGTTGTGACTACTACGTTCATTGCTGTATGAACTCACAAACACTCGTAACGTTACAAATGCTCCGGAGACATCTTTATTGTTTTGTAGCCCCAGGCCAATGTAGTACGGTAGAATCGCCACCACATCGATCACACTCATTATCGATCTGAAATACTCCAACTTATTGGTTGACCGATTTCTTAATAAGTATGTAAGAACACAAAGATTAAGAACGGAATCACACTAGAAGAAAAAATTGATTTCCCGACAAAAGAGTTTTCCGCAACAAACAACGCTTCTAAAACGATAACTACGCAACATTTCGTTCATTGAGTTCTTAAGTAGTGCTAAATAGGAGAATAACAAATAGAAGATTCATGTAGAAAAACTTCTCCTATACCAATACAAGCTTAGTGAAAATGAAGAGAAACTCTTAAAGTTTAATCAAACAGTATTTCCAAAGAGGTAGGAGAACGAAAAACACAAAACCGCCACAATTTTCTGAAGTATTCGGTTAATAGGTGCACGTGTGGGGCAGTGGTTGGAGGCGCCCTGCAACACTCAATGGAATCGATCATCGCGCCCATGGCCCACCAAGCCTTCCATCGCTCCAGGGTCGGCAAATTGGTAGCAGACTTGTCTGGAAGGATAGCAGCACTGGTTCGACACAGCAGTAGGCCACCACGAGTCATTACAAAGACCATATATGCATTCAGCCATCCTTCAACCATGCTTGATGAAATGGAATGCATCCCTCAGCCATTGATCAACGCCGACAGCTTTATCGCTCTACTATTTATTCAACCAATGTGGTTTCGTCTTCCAAAAAAGGCACTGGATCTGTACAAAATTAACAACATTGAATTCTTGATTAGCTAAATTTTATCGCAAATACGCTCTTGAAAGTCGTCTTTCCCGATATTCTCGAAATTTCGCAATACCTTTTAATAATTATAGCCCAAACTTGCCACAGCAACATCTACTACGTAATAAAAACAACTTATGAATGATATAGTAAGTATCACCTGTATCAGCTGTAGTCCCGTTGATCGGCGAGTGACTCGAGCGGGCGCCAGTAAATCCTCCAATTTTCCCTGTCGAGTGCAAAAGTAGCCCATTGGGCTCTGCTCGCTTTAGGAACTCGTCGAGCATCATATCTTTCTTCTAGTCTCTTCGTGAAGAACTCTGACCACCGGGTCGGTGGTCTTCCTGCAGTACGTTTGACATCCCGAGGAATCTAGTCACTAACACCTCTTGTCCATCGGTTATCATTCATACGCATTACGTGTCCGGCCCACCTTATCTTCGACTGTTTGGCGTATAGAACGGCATCTTTGATTTTCGAACGTTGACGTAGGTCGGAGCTTCGAATCCCATCCCTTACTTGTGTGAAACGGGATACTCCTAGCATCGTCCTTTCGACAGCGCGTTCGATAACGCTGAGTGATCCTGATCCTGCTTGCGTAGCGACCAGGTTTCTGACGCATACGTTAGGGCAGGAAGAACCGTTGAGTCGAAAAGGTGGGCACGGAGTTGGGTGTTTTTTGTTCTCTTCACTACATCCTCGATGCTCTTGAAAGCTCCCCAAGCCACTCGTTTCCTTCTGCTCAGCGCTGGAGCTAAGTCGTTCATCATATTGATTTCCCGACCTAGATAGGCATAACTGGAGCATTCGGAGATATTCGTTCCGTTGAGCGTGAATGGAGCAAACGAAACCAATCCGTTCTTCATGAACATCGTTTTCTTGAGTAAGTAGGCTACCATTAACATAGCCCACTTATATAGTTGTTCGATTTGGCCCAGAACTCTACTACTCCCTTAGCGGACTGAGGTCGAAGGCGAATTCATTTCACCAAGAAGAAACAACTTTAGAAGAAGTGTTTAATTCATTCACCACTCATAAAATCACAGTACTTTTATATTTTCTCTTTTAGTGCAGAGATATCTCATAAGAGACGATGGAACGCTAGTGGGTCACACGAGGAATCCTCACCTCATAAATCGACATCGATCCGGTGCCGCATATAATCGTAGCAAATATTCTATAGTGAATATAATAACGCAAGCGGTATCTAATACGAAAAACTGAAACGAAAAAAGAAATTATCGATTGATGCGAACGTAGAGTTGTAGTGATATGGGAGAGTTGAAGGAAAATTTACATCTACAGAGTTACCCACTTGTTTCTCATAAGCATCTCCACAAGAGACCGGAATATCATTTAAATACCTGAAAGAAAATGATAACCTCCATAGGAGTTTGTTGAATTGAAACAGCACCATACTTAGATAAGTTACCCATAACCATTTAAAAAGAACAAAATAACTAGGGAAAGGAACGTTTCTCGTTTAACTCCTTTCACCAGATCTACAAATAGACTCTTTCCAGCTTCATAAATCTGTTTTTTTAAAATAATCTCAAAGCCCACTGGACGTGCCCTAATTCGATGATAAAGTAAGATTAAGAACAAATCCATGCAAGATTCCATTTCTCGCAGAAAGAAGAAAAAGCCGCGAAATTCAAAAAACCGAGTCACAAAACCACCATAGACTAAAACTTATTCAGTTCATTAGTCGGTTGTTGGAAAGAGGTCGTTGACAATAACATCGACGAAGAATACGAATCGGCTCATTAAACATCTTCATGTTAGCGCCATGAAAGCTGAGAGTTCGAAAGCCACCAAGAGACGTCTATTTCCAGAAACACTCGAGCTAATACGCCAGCGTGGATTCGCACGAGCTGCAGGCAACCACTAACTAACGTCCGCATTTGCAAGACAGTGCAGACAGGCGATAAAAGAATGTCTTAAAGAGAGAAGAGCAGCGCGATTGTTGAACAAGAAAACTACGCAATCAGCAAGAGCGTTTTAATGGTCCAAAAAGGTGACCTCGACGATATCGGCTCGAGTCAACCTAAACAGAATTGACGGTACACTGGACGAACGACAACCATGTAAGCAGCAGGGTTTCGAAAAGGATTTAGTACTATGCACCACATCCACACGATAACAAGGCTCATTGAAGTATCGCGAGAGTATAAAAGCACGCTTTGTCTCACTTTCATCGACTTAGAGAAGGCCTTTGATTCAATTGAGATAGAAGCAGCCATGGAAGCCCTTGGTAGTCAAGGAGTCCCTACTCAGTACATAAGGATTCTTCATATGCTGTACAAAAATTTCACAACCGAGATATCAGCATACTACTACGATATTAACATTGTTAAGAGAGGGATTAGCAAGGCGATGCTATATCGCCAAAAGTATTTACCGCCACCCTCCAGAACGTCATGGGAACACAATGGATTGGGATAATAGGGAGTGAAAGCCAATGGTCGGCAGTTACATCATCTTCGCTTTGCTGATGACATCATCCTTATAACACCAAACATTACCCAAGCGAAACGTATGCTTGCCGACTTTGATAAAACCTGTGGAAAGATTTGTCTTCGACTAAATCGCACAGACGATGTTCATGAGGAACGGATTGGTTTCCTATGTCCCATTCGCGCTCAACGGAACGAATATCTCCGAATGCTCCAGCTATTTTTATCCAGATCGGGAAATCAACACGATAAACGACATAGCTCAAGAGCTGAGCAGAAGGAAACGAGCGGCTTTGGGAGCTTCCAAGAGCATCGAGGATGTAGTGAAGAGAACAAAGAACACCCGACTTCGTGTCCATCTTTTCGATTCAACGGTTCTTCCTGCCCTAACGCATGCGCCAGAAACCTGGTCGATGCGCAAAAAGAATGAAAAATCACTCAGCGTTACGCGCAGTCGAAAGAACGATGCTAGGAGTATCCGGCTTCAGACAAGTAAGGGATGGGATCCGAAGCTCCAATCTGCGTCAACGATCAAAAACCGAAGATGCCATTCTTTACGCCAGCCGGTCGAAGATAAGGAGGGCCGGACACATTATGCGTATGGATGACAATCGATGGACAAGAGCCGTTAGTGACTGGATTCCCTGGAATGTCAAACGTACTGCAGAAATACCACCGACCCGATGGCCAAAGTCGAAGAGCCTAGAAGAAAGATACGATGCTCGACGAATCCCTAGAGCGAGCAGAACACGCTGGGCTACTCGTGCACGCAGCAGTGAAAAAAGGAGGATTTGCTGGCGACCGCTCGAGTCGACGGTGAAGATTGTAAAGGTGCTCGACGATCAACAGGACTACAGGTGGCACAGGTGAAGACAAATCAGCTCCAAAGAGGAGGCACTTATACGGAACTGAATACGGTAGATTACCGCAAGTTTAAAGGGTTGCGAGGCACAGTAAGACTACACTGGAACTACCGCTGTTCTAAACGTGTATATTCATAGACGTTTTGGAAAATATCGATGTGTTACATGGTCGAGTGTTACAGTACGTAAATTAGCTAAGGTAAAATTTTGAATAATCTACAAGTGAGAATTATATCATTGAGGATGTATTCGTAAGAAATTTTAGCACAAGTTGTTTCGCTCCAAATTCTACTCTTCTTATGTCATTCTTAATCATTAATCATTCTCTTCATTTTCATATACTTTCGGACTTAGAATTGCTTTCACTTAGACGTACGCGTTCGAATGATCGTTATTCGTCAAGAACTTCATCAAGCTTTCTTCGTATTACTCGTTCATCTTCGAGTTCTAATGAATATGCAGTGATCTACGCGAATCGATAGCTTTACGAATTGTACTAACCAGCATGGAATTGTTTCTATTATATTACACAATACAGAAACGGCAATAAAAAAACCCGTCACGTAGTAGAAAACGAGCGCCACCGACGATGTATGCGGATTCTCAAACGCTGCCCACATTTTCTCCTAAAATACTGTATTATCACTAAGTTATCGATATATAACGATACATGTTCTTATTCCGTCTATTTTATACTAACAGGTTAATAGAACTGCATTGTGAGCACAATGATAGTTTGCAGAAATTCGTGTAATATTGTTCTGCCATGGTACCTCTACTGAAAAGATGCTCCCTTACGAGTCACGCTAAAAGCTAAATCAGCTGATTTTTTATCCTAAAATTTGTTAACATAACAAGAAGAGATCAGATTTAAAAACTTTCTTGCTCTTTGACCAATCAAAATAAATGCTTTGTTCATAGGACTTGAGCAAACTTTATCACCTTAATGCTTCCTACACTTCGCCGCTTCATCGTGGATGAGAGGTCTTCCTGGGAGTCGGGCTGCGATATACAGCGGGGAGATTCATCCCTTGGCAGGGTCTCCCAAAAACAAAAGGAGTCTGGCATTTCTTTCAGAACACCTAGCTAAGAGTGAACCTACACCCGAATCCACCACCGTCTTCGTATCAAATAAAACGAATGGTGACAAATCTCCGTTTGATCCACTAGGGCTGTGACTGCATGTGGTGGTGATGGCATGGGGCAGCCTTTGGCCAGGCTGACCTCGGGATTCCAGAAAAACACAGTGGCTAAACTAGGAAAACTCTGAAAAAATGGAGAATATTCTGGGACCCGCACAACCAGTGAGAACTTGCCATCCAAGTTTCCGAGTAAGTACCACCTTAAAGATAATAACTGATGCTGTCCCATCGCATCATCTCATTGTTAATTATAACTACTAATTATTTAGTAACACATTTATATTCGCTTAGTTCTTTTGACTTCGTTTTTACTCAATCACCAACTTTAATTTCACCTTAACTCCTCTAGATTTTTACTTAATCACCTACTTTAGTTTCACCTTAACTCCTCTAGATTCACCTCGTTGCCCGTCAGAATGATGATAACTTGACACACTTGACACTTGAACGGCCTGTCCTCACTGGTTGTGCGGGCCCCGGAATAACCTCTATTTTGCGGAGATTTACTGGTAAAATCACTGTGGATCACTGAAATCCCGAAGACAGCCTGGCCAAAATCTGCCCCAGGTCTACACCATCAGAGGCAGTCGTAGTCCTCGTGGATCAGAAGGAGATTTGCCACCATAAAACTTTGATACCAGGACGATGGCAAATCCTGGCATTGGTTTACTTTTAGCTAGGCTTCCCGGACTCCTTCTCAACTAGGGAGCGAATCTCCTCGCTGTACATCGCAGTCCGACACCCAGGAACACCTCCTAGCCACGATGAGGCGGTAAGCCGTTGGGGGGAATGCTGATAAGAATTCTTAAATTTCCTTCATTTAGCTAGTTCTACGACTCTCATAGTTAGACTGTCTCATTTTCTCGATATTTTATCTCTTAGTTCTTGGTGTGCAGATGAATAAATAAAATACTGTTGTAAAATTTCCAGAAGTCGTTCTTGATTCTCTCGCTTCTTATCCTTGTAATCTTCATAACAACAATCACTTATTAAATCAGGCATGATACCAAAAAACGACAACTCCTCGTCGTAGGCCACTAGACATTCGTGTCGAGGATACTGTAAAATTACGTCATAGTCGATTTCTAATTCCCTTAAGCTATCCTGAATTGGTTGAAGAAAGTTGCTAAAATTAACATACATGTAATTTTCCAGTACGATAGAATGTGAGAATATGACGAAAAATATCCGGATCACGATCAAAAAAGTACTCGCCAGTACTTTCATCATAGAAAAACTCCTTAAACAAAATTATCGAAAAAAACACCTAACAAGGAAAAAATGACTGTTTAATATAAAAACAGCAGTGATTAGAAACGAATAAGCGAAAAGAAAGAGCGCGTATGGCGCAGTGGTTGAAGGCGCCACCGCGACACGCACGTGGAATCGATCTCCGCGCCCGTGGCCCACCAAGCCTTCCATCCCTCCGGGGTCGGCGAGTTGGTACCAGATTTGTCTGGGAGGATAGCAGCACTGGCTCGATACATCGGCAGGCCACCGCGACTCATTGTAAAAGCCAGTATGTATTCAATCACCTCCAAACGATGGTTAGTGAAGTCGAATGCATGGTGCATCCCTCAGGGATTGATAAGTGCCGAGAGCTTTATCCTTTTTTATTTCTAAGCGAAAAGAGAAAGGAAAGACATCTTGAGACTATTACGTAACCACTGACAACCAGCCGCATTAAAGATAGTTTTACAGAAGGCGTCCAGCGGGTCAGTATTTTCGCCGCGGAGCATGTTTTTCTTCGTTCAGTCTAAATTTCACGTTTACCTGTTCTTAATGTCTCACGAAGATGAATAAAAATGGGAAAAAACCCAATAAATACCTTCTCATTGGATCCTAATAATGTCTCGGGAAACTTTTCTAGTGTGTTCTTCCAAGTTTCGAATTTTCTTCCTGAGATATTGATTGCTAGTTTCTCATCGGACACATGATCAACCGCTAGATCCTTTGCCTGTGAATGTGGAGGTGAAAGTAATGTTAGTAATACTGGTTACATTAGTAGCGCTTTTGTTTTCATAAGGTCATTGGAAAAACAATTTGAATAGGAACTAGTAAAAAGTAACAACATTCGTACACCTAACAAGGAAAAAATGACTGTTTAATATAAAAACAGCAGTGATTAGAAACGAATAAGCGAAAAGAAAGAGCGCGTATGGCGCAGTGGTTGAAGGCGCCACCGCGACACGCACGTGGAATCGATCTCCGCGCCCGTGGCCCACCAAGCCTTCCATCCCTCCGGTGTCGGCGAGTTGGTACCAGATTTGTCTGGGAGGATAGCAGCACTGGCTCGATACATCGGCAGGCCACCGCGACTCATTGTAAAAGCCAGTATGTATTCAATCACCTCCAAACGATGGTTAGTGAAGTCGAATGCATGGTGCATCCCTCAGGGATTGATAAGTGCCGAGAGCTTTATCCTTTTTTATTTCTAAGCAAAAAGAGAAAGGAAAGACATCTTGAGACTATTATGTAACCACTGACAACCAGCCGCATTAAAGATAGTTTTACAGAAGGCGTCCAGCGGGTCAGTATTTTCGCCGCGGAGCATGTTTTTCTTCGTTCAGTCTAAATTTCACGTTTACCTGTTCTTAATGTTATGTATTCAATCACCTCCAAACGATGGTTAGTGAAGTCGAATGCATGGTGCATCCCTCAGGGATTGATAAGTGCCGAGAGCTTTATCCTTTTTTATTTCTAAGCGAAAAGAGAAAGGAAAGACATCTTGAGACTATTACGTAACCACTGACAACCAGCCGCATTAAAGATAGTTTTACAGAAGGCGTCCAGCGGGTCAGTATTTTCGCCGCGGAGCATGTTTTTCTTCGTTCAGTCTAAATTTCACGTTTACCTGTTCTTAATGTCTCACGAAGATGAATAAAAATGGGAAAAAACCCAATAAATACCTTCTCATTGGATCCTAATAATGTCTCGGGAAACTTTTCTAGTGTGTTCTTCCAAGTTTCGAATTTTCTTCCTGAGATATTGATTGCTAGTTTCTCATCGGACACATGATCAACCGCTAGATCCTTTGCCTGTGAATGTGGAGGTGAAAGTAATGTTAGTAATACTGGTTACATTAGTAGCGCTTTTGTTTTCATAAGGTCATTGGAAAAACAATTTGAATAGGAACTAGTAAAAAGTAACAACATTCGTAGGAGGATATCAAAAACATGAATACTACATGGCTTTAAGCGATAACAAAACCCCATTAGCTTTATAAGGCACGTGTAGCGCAGCTGTGTCTTGCTATACACACGATTCACTTGTTTGACTCTAAACAACGACGAAGCCAAGATCTTCATCGTTCGAGGGTCAGCAAATTGGTAAAAGATTTATCCGGAAGGACAAAAAGCCTAACGGGACACATCGCTAGGTTCATATAAGCCATTGCATAGGTCACAGATATGCGTACAGCCACCCTCTATGATGCTACAAACGGACTCGAATGCATAGCACAACCTTGAGGGACTGATCAGCACTAAGTGATTTTACGCTCTAATGACTTTATAAATAGTTTGTTCAAAACACGAAGCTCCCAAAAGTGTTTTCTCCTAAGGTCATCGATTAGTTTTGCGAACGTATTAAGAGACATCAGACAGTGCCAAACAATGTTCGTCTGTAATCGTACGTTTGGCATGAATACCATTATACATACTTATTAGAGCGAATAGAGTAAATTTACTTTATTTATGAAGGATAAAAGGATAAAACTTTCGGCGTTGATCAATCCCTGAATAATCGTCATGCATTCGACTTCATTAAGTATCGTTGAAGGTGACTGAATGCATATTTGGCCTTTACAATGACTCGCGGTGGCCTGCCGATGTATCGAGCCAGTGCTGCTATCCTCCCAGACAAGTCTGGCATCAATTTGCCGACCCCGGATGGATAGAAGTGCTTAATGATTCTGGTGCGCAGGGATCTATCTAATGTGTATTCCACGGCTCCTCCGAGCACTGTGCTAATACTTCGTTTATGACACTTGACACTTGAATAGCCCGCCATCAGTCGTTGTGTGGGCCCCAGCATAATCTCCATTTTTCGGAGATTTGCTGGTTAACCCATTGTGGCACCCTGAAGTCCCGAGATCAGCCTGACGAAGTCTGCCCCAGGTTTGCACCACCACAGGCAGTCGTAGCCCTTGTGGATCAGAGGAAGATTTGCTACCATGCGACTATGATACCAAGATGGTAGTGGATCCTGGTATTGGTTTACTCTTAGCTAGACTTCCTGGTGGAACGCCGGACTCCTTTTCAGCTTTGGAGACCCTGCCAAAGGATGGTTCCACCGCTGCACATCGCAGTCCGACCCATGAACACCATCCAGCCACGAGGGAAGCGGTAAACCGTTGTGGGAACACTTCATTCATAGCGCAATTAATCTAAAAGGTTGTAGAGAGCTTTAGCTTTATAGCTTAGTATTTCTTATTCAGTGGTGTAAACCGCTGTGGGAACACTTCATTCATAGCGCAATTAATCTAAAAGGTTGTAGAGAGCTTTAGCTTTATAGCTTAGTATTTCTTATTCACGTAATCAATGAAATTCAAGAGGGATCAGACGAAAAACTAGTAAGATCTACAACCTTTACTAATACTAAGCTATACGGGCTTTTTTCAAATTAGCACTTCAATAGCCTGCGCTATGTCTAACCAAAAACTAAACTAAAGTCCAGTGCCTCACTTGCAGGGTTTAAAGTTACAATGGATCCATTTCGAACGATTACATCATCTATAAACATGAAGAACAATGACGATGACATTAATCAAAATAGCTGACGACCACCAGTTGTTCCCGCATGACGCAAGTCACACGGTAACAACTGTTGGAGATGAGACCAACTAGAGGAGTAAAAAACAATGAGTATAAACAATAAGGAAGAACACAACAAAAGATAAAAGCTGAACAGAACGAAAAAACAGGAATGATATACAAGACGCATTTCTCAGCGACATGAAAAGCTAAACGACATTTGAAATGTCTAAATGCCAACTGTTAGCCAACTCAATAATTGTGTTGATACGAAAAATATTTTAGCAACTAAAAATGTTAGATTTTTCAATGATTCTTATACGATTAGGTTGAAAGACAATGGAAAATTTTCCGCTGTCCATCACAGGTGTTTTCTTCACAAACTTGGTTTTTTTCGCCTTTCGTACTTAAATCCTTCTTCTTTTCTCACGTTTTCTTCTTCCTATTCCTCTTTTATTTCGTCGTAAAGCTTTTCTTTTATTCAGTTGCATAAATTTTGACAATTCACGAAGAGGATTAGCTCATGAGATTCCTACAAATTTTTCGTGCCGATAAGATTTTTTCAATGATATAAAACACGTCGTTTCACTTAAGTACAGCTTCAAGACAACTTTAATTCAGACTTTCAAAACCTCACAATTATAAACAGCAGCGTGTTCCATTCCTTACTTCAACATGTATTCAACCAAAGATTCAGCCATGTTGTTTGATCGATAGAACTAGCTGAGAGACAGGCGAAATGAAAGACCAGCATGGTGTAGTGGTGAACGCGTAACTCACCGGAAAGGACAATAGTGCGTTCGTCGTTTTCTCTCTTAGCAATCGCGGGGTTGTTAAATAGCATACGTCTACTTTCGCATATGGCTACAGCGCGTTCGTTCCCCACCACAGATACCTGCGGTCCGGTCGCATAATACCCTGCCATAAAAATTATAGAAGGCAGAAAATGAAAAGTAAAACAAAGTGTTTAGTTCAATAAAAGTTCCTAAATTTGAAGTAAAAGCTATCGGAGTTATTGACGTAACATGCTCATTTCACGTAAGAAGTTACCCATTTCATGACAGAATGTCTTAATTTAATAGCATAAGCTTTTGAAATTCGTGGCAGGTGTTGTTCAGTTCACAACAAGTTGTTTAGCTAGTAGTTCAGCTCTGAGAACCACTAACAAGCCGAAAGCCGCATTCATTGCTTTGGAACACCCATCACGCGAACGTCACTACCGGTGTCGAACCTTCACTGAACCTTAGCCAATGTCGACAAGAAATGATGAAAATGCCCTAGCCAACTTCAACTCAATACTTACGATGAGACCTAGGGCCTTTTACAAAGGTTTCGTGCTGACAGTAATTATCATCAAAAACAGGCGAAAGCCCTGTTTAGGACGGTTATTTAACTCCATTTTATCGATTCAACACCAAGCATTACTGCTAGTACCTATTAACTTGGATAACTTCGATGGCACGTCTTCACTAGTGCTGTTTTTATCTGATCAGTGTATAGAAGGATAAAAACACTTATTTGAAGAGCCGATAGAGCACTGAATAAATTAAATATGCTGCCTAATCACCTCATCTCTAAGAACTACGAATGGAATTGAATGCATTGTGCATGCACTATGGATTGATCAACGCCGAATGCTTTTTTCCCTCTACATAAATTTTTAATACTAATAAAGATATCTTATTTGATACGACCATGGCGGCGAACGATCAATTGCAAAAACAGTGACTGGGAAAGGTAATTTTCGGTGACAAAACGCCATAAAGGAGGTGAGTACCTGCTCAAATCTGATGTCAGAGCTAGTGGGGGCACACTCGAAGTTATCCGTTTGTGGTACTTCCCTACTAACGACAACAAGTACATCAGTGGATTTTGGCACATTGTTATCAGATATCGTGGGATTGTAGAGTTGAGAGGATCCGGCATCGTTTTAATGGATTATGTTTCAAATAGACGAACTCCTCTTCGACGTCATAGTGCCGTCCATCTGCCCGTTCCGCTCCTCCGTCCGTCCACGCATCTTTCCGTTTCCCAACTGCTGTAATTGTCATAATATGCGCTCGATAGAACACACATGTCGCCTGGGTCAGATTTCAAGATAGATCTTGGACCCATCGAAGTACACCAAATACTGGTCCAACTGCATAGAACAATTCACTAGAAACTGTACTGTTAAAATACTTGGAAGCCAGAAACGATTTCAAAGAAAAAAAACACTAAAAAAAGTTTCATACATACATCGCATAACTAGTTGATCAAGTAGACCTTTCAAGTTATTCTCCCTAGTTTCCGTTTTTTTCTCATGAGACTTAAAATATACTGTATATGTATAACAGAAAAAACTCAGCGTTGATAAATCCCTGAAGGATGCGCCATGCATTAGGTGATTGAATGCATATTTGGCCTTTACAATGACTCGCGGTGGCCTGCCGATGTATCGAGCCAGTGCTGCTATCCTCCCAGACAAGTCTGGTACCAATTCGCCGACCCCGGAGGGATGGAAGGCTTGGTGGGCCATGGGCGCGGAGATCGATTCTACGTGTGTATCGCAGTGGCGCCTCTAACCACTGCTCCACACGCGTTCTTGTATATCTGTAATATATGTATATAAATATATAAAGTATATACATGATCAGGCTTAAAATATGCTGTGCGGACATTAGTACTTCCTACATTCGATTCGTTTCATCTCATCCATCACCCAAAAAGGTCTTTAGGTTCTTATATTTGATTTATGCTCTTCTCGGTGAATGCTACTAAATGCTGCTTGAGTCCATTCTCCCTACCCGAAAAGCGATCTTAGGATATCAACACTAGGGCACTTCTAAATCTCGCTGACCGAATAGAGCTTCCAAGATAAGTTCAGTACCAATTTCTCGATCCAGGACGGAGATAGTTTTCTGTTCTAGGGCGGGATCGAATCAGAATTTTGTGCGTATTAAACAACAGCGCTATCCCTGAGCTAACTACAATCCGTTTTCATGGTTAATAAATAAGAAATTGCAATATAATCTAAAAAGGCGGTTTTCACGGTTACAGTAATGAAGCCCAATGAAAGCATTTTGGAATGAAGTTCAGAAAAATCGGCATAAAAAAGTGTGATTGGTGGGAAAAAAAAGCGGTGCCAACTTTCCTCCCATGGGACATCGTAAACGAATTCATTTGAAAAGTTGATTATGAACTGATATAAGATGAAGGACACTAATTAATTCTTTTCTGATCTCTGAAAATGAAACCTAGAGAGAGTTGAAAAGTATTTTTTCTTTTTATCTCCTTCATTTACTCTTTTGTTATTTTTGGCATGGGAACATCAGAGTGACAACCTATCGTGAAATAGCAGAAAAGGGAAGTGTAAACAGGAACACAAAAAATGATGACTAAAAAGTAGTAAAACGTACTTGATTAAAAAACCATATCATTTGATCATTCAAATTTCCTTCGTTGCACTGTAGAGGGTCAAGTTTTTTCAACTGTTGTTCATTTTATTTTCCATAAAGGTCTCGCTCGAGATTTCTGGGAGCCACAATGGCTTCACCAGCAAATCTCCGAAAAATGGAGATTATGCTGTGGCCCGCACAACCGGTGAGGACGGGTTATTCATGTATCAAGTATCAAGTATTTTGTCGCTTTCCATGAACTTCATGAACCTAACAATTAACAAAGGTGAAAAATTTTGAGATGGAAGTGAAGACCACGTGGTACGCAGCCATTTTCACTAATCTTCTTAAGAAGGTCGACATTTTTTGATCCTTCATGACGTTTTCACTTTAGAACATTTATGCCAATGTAACCCACGTAGAATAACTGACTGGGTGGTATGAGTCACATATGTCTTGCGTTGACGTTCATGTGTTAATCGTTCAATTTTAAACAAATACATTTCAGCTTAGAGTGGACTTCACTAGTTGAGAGAAATTCAGTACACTATGAAGGTCAGTTTAAGCAAAATAGAAGTGTTTGTATTTGGTCACGAAGAGAATCGGATTTTATGGATCCTAGAAAACCCTTTCTGTTTGTGCTTTTATTTTGAAGAGCGAAACGAATGAAGAATTAGGACTTCGCTCACCAGGACTCACCAGGACTAAATGAGAAGAAAATGACCAATATTAAGCTTTTTAACCCAAACGTTGCTGAGATATTTGCAAAACTCTGGACCGCAAGTGTCTGCGGTAGGAAACAAACGCCGTATTGTGCTTTCCAAGGAGTAACGCGCTCACCACCACACCATGCGGGTCCTTCGTTTCGGCTTTCTCTCAGCTAGTTCTATCGATCAGAGCCATCAGCATTCAGCCGTGAACGGGATTGATCTGGGGATCCGAGAAAAAAAGGTTAAGATTGTGATTATAACTATAGCCTCAGCTTAAATGGGTTCAATGTCGATTTGGGCTTCCCAGATCAATCCCGTTGACAGGTGATTGCTGATGCCAAGTGATCGATAGAACTAGCTAATAGACAGGCGAAACGAACGACCCGCATGGTGTGGTGGTGAACGCGTTACTCCCTGGAAAACAACAACAGCAAAACATTGGTGAAACACTGAAGTCCTGGTGAATGAAGTCCTAATTTTTCAATCGATTCGCTCTTCGAAATAAAAGTACAAATAGAAAGGGTTTTCTAGGATCCATAAAATCCGAATCTCTTCGTGACAAAATACAAACACTTCTATTTTGTTTAAACTGACCCTTATATTCTACTGAATTTCTTTCAACTAGTGAAGTCCACTCTAAGCTGAAATATATTTATTTAAAATTGAACGATTAACACATTTTCGTCAACGCACGAGTCATATGTGACTCATATCACCCAGTCAGTTATTCTACGTGGGTTACATTGGTATGAATGTTCTAAAGTGAAAACGTCATGAAGGATCAAAAAATGTCGACCTTCTTAAGAAGATTAGTGAAAATGGCTGCGTACCACGTGGTCTTCACTATCTCAAAATTTTTCACCTTTGTTAATTGTTACGTTCATGAAGTTCAAGGAAGGCGACAAAATACTCGATACTTGATACTTGAATGGCCCGTCCTCACTGGTTGTGTGGGCCACAGCATAATCTCTGTTTTTCGAAGATTTACTGATTAAGCCATTGTGGCTCCCTGTGGTGGTGAAGACCCGAGACCAGCCTGGCCAAAGTCTGCCCCAGGTCTTCACCACCACAGGCAGTCGCGGCCCTAATGAATCAGAGGGAGATTTAACACAATGCGACTTACGTTAAACCGTTGGGTGGAAGGCGACAAAATACTACAGTTAACGAGAAAACTTCTTTAGTGGTGAACACTCGAAAACATAGTGAATGATAAAAATTACTAGTAGAAAGAAACACCCCATTGCAGTGGCACTCTCTACTCCATTGATTAGAAGGACCATTCCCTCTCGTCAAACTTATTGAAGTAATTTTTATTTTTTTTTAACACTTTTTTTTTTAGTAAATTTTTAACACTGAACAAAGTCAAATAGCGGGAAGTAGGCAGCTAAAACGGTGCTACTCCAATAAATCATCTAGTAGTTCTTTTTTTCGTAGCAAAACACTTCGTGTCCCTGAGATGCTGCATGTTTTCGCTTGCAAGCCTTGAGGCGAACGTCAGCTGCTCTCGTCAACATATCATAAAAGCGCCACTGAATCAGAAAATACATTTAACGAAAGATAAATGGATGCTTGATGAGAAACGCCAAAACAAACAGGATAACGTTTCCCTTCATGAATGCGAAGTGTTCAAAATTCCATACAACATATATAAAACGGTAGACAAAATGCGCTCTAATATCAATTTGTGCTCTTTTCAATCGCAGACTGATGCTATTATGAAATGGCTCCTTCAGAGCAGCGTAAAAAAGGATGGGTCTATAGTTGAAACAGAAAGTTTTCATCTTTATTCTCAACCGCTCGTGTGAATTCAGAAAAAAAGTACGATTTCACGAATCGGCATGAAATCGATTCAACGCATAAAAAGTATTTTTATTCTTCAGAATAATAAATATTGTGGTCAAAAGCGATCGATCGCATTCCAAGTACTTTTGTACTTTGTAAGAAGTGTTTGAAACAAAAGAAAGCTTGCAAAACTCCGAACCGCAGGTGTTTGCGGTGGGGAACGAACGCGCTGTTGTCCTTTCCGGGGTAACGCGTTCACTGCCACAGCATGCGGGTCCTTCGTTCGGACGGGTGATTGCTGATGGCAAAGATCGATAGAACTAGCTGAAAGACAGGCGAAACGAACGATTCGCATGGTGTGGTGGTGAACGCGTTACTCCCCGGAAAGGACAATAGTGCGTTCGTTCCCCACCGCAGACACCTGCGGTTCGGAGTTTTGCAAATATCTCAGCTTCATTAAAGTTATATTTCGTATTATACCCTGCCCTTAAAAAGGGTAAGCAGTAAATAACAAATCAAAACAAAAGACAATATACTAGTGAAAAAATATTATTGTGCTAACACTGAGCAGGTCTAGATCGATTACAACAAGGGCAATTTTGGTGCCATCGACCAGCATCGATGATAGGCACTAAGCAGATGATCTCCTCTTAAATTTGATAATTTCAAAAAGCGGATGAATTTATGAAAAACCGAATTAAATACATAAGAAGACAGTGTTTCAGCATACGGAATGCTAGAACAGTAGAGATAGTAATATTTCTACTTCCTGCAATTAGGTTACGTGTATGAGTACCTACCCTCCCGACGGTTTGCCGCCTCATCGTGGCTGGGAGGTGTTCCTGGGTGTCGGACTACAATGTACAGCGGAGGATTCGTCTCCCCGGCAGAATCTTTCAAGCTGAAAAGGAGCGCGGCGTCTCCATCAGAAAGCCTAGCTAAGAGCAAACCAATAGCAGGACCCGCTACCGTCCTAGTATCGAAGTCGCACGGTGGCAAATCTCCCTCTGATCCACAAGGGCTGTGACTGCCTATCGTGGTGACGACCTGGGGCAGACTTTGGCTAGGCCATCCTCGGGATTCCAGGAAACCACAATAGTTTAACCAGCAGATCTATGAAAAATGGTAATTATGCTGGGGCCCACACAACTTGTGAGGACGGGTCACTCAAGTATCATTTAGATAAGTAGTGTCATTAAGAATTTGGCATTCAAACAAAATTTCATATTTCCCGCCAAAAACGTTTTTTTTGGGTAATTTTTCTTGTTAAAATTTACATTGACATGAGTAATATAAAGGGGGAGTGTGGCGCAGTGGTTGGAGGCGCCATTACGACACGCACGTGGAAACGATTCCTGCGCCCATGGCCCACCAAGCCTTCCATCCTTCCAGGGTCGGCAGATTGGTACCAGAGTTGTCTGGGAGGATAGCAGCACTGGCTCGATACATCGACAGGCCACCGCGACTCATTATAAAAGCCATATATGCATTCAATCGCCTCCAAACGATACTTAATGAAGTCGAATGCATGGCGCATCCCTCAGAGATTGATCAACGCCGAGAGCTTTATCCTTTTTCTATAGGTACTGTAGTATCTAGGAGTACAAATGACACAAGAAAACTAAAAGAAATAAGAAGAAATACGTTTTCATTCATTATTTATGAAATGCCATTCGAAAGATGTTTTATCTCCCGTTAGTGACAAACGCAAAAACCGCACAGAAAAGTGAGTTTCTTGACTAAACACTTTCGAACTTCCATCGTAATTTCAATCAACCTTGGAATTCTTTGTCAAAATGTAAAGGAGTTAGGAGTTGAGATTTTCCGTACAAGGTTCAAGTCGATTTTTTTTTTACTGAAAAAAATGTTTCATTAGCTCTTTATTTGCAAAATCCTGAAGTGTAAATTCCCTATAGCCGTTTGGTTTCCTTGCTGTACAACACTTTACATAGGATTAAAGACGATATAGATGACATGTCCATGATCGGTTCATGAGAGCCTAGACAACAAGACGATTTTTACGGAAATCACAAGAAATATTTCTAAGAAACAAAGAAATCTGTTCAAGTAGGACATAGGAAAGGTCTACGATCTCTAAACACCATAACAGAATGGAAGGAAGAAGAAACTAAACGACTACGTTGCCCATAGATATTGATCGAATTTGCTGGTAAGTTCTGACAGTTAGTTGTTGCACGGAAGAATTCAAGACATTCTTTAGCTAACCAGTTGAAAAAATTCCGCTGAATAGCACAAAAAGATCATCGTGATGTTAGTGAGTTTTCAGCTAGTAAAATCCATCAAGTAAATTTGAAAGTTTCTGAAACCTCTATAACAGTGATCCATATTTTATCCAAAAAAATAATATTTATATTGATATCGGATGCATAAAAAATGAAACTGTGTTTTTACTGAAAACCTCGGCAAGATTTTTCATTCATTCCTTGCTCAATAAGGGAGCGTGTGGCGCAGTGGTTGGTAGCGCCACTGTGACACGCACGTGAAGTCGAACCCTTCACCCGTGGCCCACCAAGCCTTCCATCCCTCCGGGGTTGGCAAATTGGTACCAGACTTGTCTGGGAGGATAGCAGCACTGGCTCGATACATCGGCAGGCCACCGCGAGTCATTGTGAAGGCCAGATATGCATTCAATCACCTCCAACGATACTTAATGAAGTCGAATGTATGGCGCACCCTCAGGGCTTGATCAACATCGAGAGCTTTAATCTTATTCAACAAAGTTAAAGTAAAAAACTTAGGAAAATACGAGGAAAGAAAAACTGGGAAGAAACGTGAGATAATGGGAAACCTGGAGAAGAAGGAAGAAATATAATATGGTAAAAGATGCTTTGATTCCCATTGCTTTATAGAAACTGCATTCTTTATGGAACGAAAGCAAAAAAACAAAAACTCTCAAATCTTGACAAAGAAACTGAATTCGGAAAACAGTCTTTAATTAAGCAATTGATAAGTTGAGTAGATTAAAAACTAGGGAGAAACCCGAAATCTCAAATCGCACATAACATAAGGCGCCACAGCAAGGATAGCGATTGATTTTCTCTTCCCCCATGTATGGTCCTCTACCTTTTTATCATTCCATATCACTCTTCGGCTATGTTTATCGATTTTCATCTCAATTTTTATATTGAGAAGACGGGAAAAAGGCCGAATTGAGTGTCATAATGAAGGAAATGATTCCAATAATGAGGGAAAAACGTCAACGACAATAAACCTATTCACGAGAGCAGGAAATTAAATCGAGAATCGCTGAAGTTTTGAAAGACCGCAACGAAGACTCCTACAGGAGAAAACTTAGTCAAGCGCAAAGCTGAGAATTGGAAAAAAAAAGTCGGGAGAAGATTTTGAATAGCCCTAAATATAGCGCACTCCACTAACGGACTTATGACCTCCGATAGCGTATCACGGACGAATTCACAGCAACGTCGATCGGACTCTAAACACTCTGGGCCTGTTGACTTCATAAAAATTCAAAAGTAAGTTATCCGGAGCATCTGATTCTCCGAAAGAATGGACGATCTGAGTAAAAACCGCAGTCGTATATATCGGATGTCAGAATTGCTCCATGAAGTGCGTGCGTTTGACAGACATGAAAGGCATCACGCTTTCCGCAGTATCTGCGTTGTTTTCACCGTTTTTGGCAGAGACCAAATATGAAATGTCTTTAAACTTTGTTTTTGCGTATGCTTACTACCTTCGGATGAAAGTTGACCACTCGTTTTGGATAACCCTGCTAGACGATGAGACTTTCTACATAGTTTGTCACCTAGAAATAATACGGCACATATATGATAGACAGGTAATTACGGTACCATAGGTACAGGTACCATTGTAGTTATCAGAACCTCGACAAGAATAATCAATAATTTTCTAAATGTTTGAGCTAACGCGAGCTTGATATAAACTTTTATTCGGCTGGCATTATGGTGCCTTCGTCCTCCTCAAACCTGCGTTCATCAGAGTGGGTGGCGAATAGGTGGTCTTTGTCGCCATCTAGATGGTCGGTGTTGTATCGAGTCGAATCCAGTGGAATGGATCACGGCTGGAATGGGGAACTTCGCTCAGAGGTGCCGTATATACAGAGCCCATTTTGGTCGATTGTCGCCAGCCATCCTAACTTTTCGGCATGCGATGTGTCCTGTAGCAATCGGTGCTTCATTTACTGTCAAGTAGCGAGGTGAACACTATCGTAAAGACCTGAATAATAGGACACCGTTTGGTGGAGCTCCTCATTCGTATGGTGCTCTCTCCACTGGATTCGACAACGACCAAGTGTGGACCACCGAATGAGATCAACGCGGCTCTGAGGAAATCGAAAACGCTGAAAAACTAGTCGAATAAAAATTTATGCCAACCTTGTGCTATTTTAATCTGGTAGAAAATTATTCTAAGAAGTCGCTCAGAAAGACTGATCACTACAACAACTAGAAGAAGTTCTGAGCCGTTTTCATTCTCCACTTTAAAAATTTTTGTCCTAACACTACGTCCACCATTCATTTCTAACAACAGCAAATGTATTCACTGGCGTTCCCCTCTCGTATTCCAAACAACGCAAAATGTTTTCAATACTGCCATAAGTCAACCACCCGCGATTTCAACACTTTCCGTCATCATCTGTAGATAGGTGTCCCTAGATTTTAGATTCAACTGCTTTGAGAGCTGAGAAACGAGCAGGAAACTGGCAATTCGTTCGTGTGATGTCGACATGTGCTCTCGCTTTAGTCAGGAACAATGAACCGATACTAATGCGAGTTCTGTTCACGTCATCTGAGTGATGGATAACATTTGTGTAGTTAAACGTTATTATGAATGCCGGAACATCGAGATTTTATTGGCATCATCTATCATTACTGCGCCGAACATCCATGGCCATGCGGCCCATGTATCGCTGCTCAGGATCACTGATGATCGGCCACATTATGAGTACAACAACTTGATTAAAACTTATAAATTACGTCAATTCGCCAAACGGATATCAATATTTTATGAAAACAGTCATCTCCGATGGTGTTTTTTTAACCGCTCAAGAAGATGAAAACCTGACTTCTGAATTGATGAGGCAATTTATCTTAGTGTAAGTGTTGTTTTCCCTCAATGCTTTACCGCTTCCCTTGATAACGAATGCTCCTGGGGGTTGTTACTCTGTTGTAAAGACATTGGAAATTTATCTTCCAGAAAAGTCACTCAAACCAAAAACGGCTTCAATATTTTCATTTGGTCAGCCAAGAATAACTCTTTCTAACGAGTCGATGCTGATTTAGAAGGAACTTGTCGGAAGGCAGGAAACCCCTCTTTGGTCTGCAATGCGGTGACGACTTGGAAACAACCAAGAATAGTCATATTGGGACTTCGTTGGGAAAAAAAACCTTCCAGCCGAGGGAAATATTGGTAGAATAGAAATCGTGATGGTACCAAATTATTTGTGAAGATTGAGACCGATCATCTAAACCTAACTGTGCTTGGGTAACTTCCGGAGTAATTAAGCCTTTATGCTAAAAACTGGAATAAAAAAATATGAGAGCACCTGGCAAGGAAAGTGGTCTAGTTTATAACAAAGCACCTCGTTTAAAAACTGGATAAATAAGGTTCATTGTGCTTTAAACAGGATTACAAAAATGGGGATTAAAAACGAGTCTTATGACATCTTTAAATACGAGAATTACAGGTCTCCGGATTTTTCAAGGTTATTCCATCCGTACTTCGGAGTGTACTGTATAATCGTCTACAGAAAACTCTTCTTCGTACTCTCTACAGAAAAGTGAAATGGGAAGAGAAATCATAGATGAGAAACAGTATCAAATACGAATGAGCAACTTGAAAAAGTAGAAAAGAGACTAATCAGATATGACTCGATGTGAAGCAACAATCAACAAGAGGCTAAATTGCCATTACAGTGAAATGCATAGACATTGATTAGAACGGAGTTCCAATCAATACTTCTCTTTTCTATCCCATGCAATCAAGAAAGTATACACATTGCCTAGAAAATCACCTCTTTTTTTTGTTCAGAAAAATAGCTCATTTTGGTTCATTCCCATTTTCTTAAGTGATAATAAACTGAAACTCTTAGGCGAATGATAAGATTGCGTTGTACCGCGAAACAAAATAATTGTGAAAAGATTAATGAAGAAAAATGAAGAAATTACTCAGAAAGAAGTGCCACAAACGCAAAACGAAGAAAGAAAGGCAACAGAGAAAAACCAAAAGAATGGAAAAATGGCTTATAATCCTTACCTGTAGAGCCAATGGTGCTTGTGGCATGGGCTGCCGTGCGACCGGAACCCATCCAATGGCGGCCGCGCGGGCGAACGGCAGCCACGCGGCGACGGACGCCATTCCGCGCCAAGTACTCTGCAATATATAGCTATCGATTGATCAGAATCACTCAATAATTCCAGTATTCCAAACAGAACTATTGGACTGACATACGAAATCATCATCTGTTCAAAAAAATTGCAAGAGCACATGATTAGTTATAAATATGGTAACGAATGAGAAAACAGTGAATATGCGAGTAATCAGGTCATAACCAATTCTACCAAGCTACAATCGATTACGAAATGATAAAATCAAATATCAACAGCGTCATTTGCAACCATAAGGCAACTCAGAGGATTGTGAAAAAAGTTTTCATTCGCCTTAACGTCAATCAAATCTGCATGTTAATTTTTGATTCGTTGGAGGTCATAAGGATAATCACACTGTTTTCTTAGGTTCTTCTATAATACCTATCTCTACTGTGAGGTAATACCAATGGCTAAGTAGGAAGGCTATCGGCTCCAGAAAAGCTGGCCAAAGGCGTAATGTGGGAGGAGGATCTTCAATGCATGCTAATGGGTGGAGCTTGCAATGAAAATTCTGCAGAGTCATAACGCTTAATTTCTTATGGAAACCCTAAGCCGCTTTCTCTGTTCTGTATCATTGAATATCAGACATTTCTTTGAAGTTACACCGGTTCAGGAGACAATCTGCATAACCGTGGGTATGGACCAGTAGGTATACCCACCTAGATATAGATGAAGAACGTTGATGCAAAACCGATCATGAAAACTAGCTGAACAAGGAGAATAAGAATTTCGTCTACAGAGTGCACCTCTGTTTAAAATTAATTAAACAGCTTCGATTTCGTTTTTTCCTCACATTCGATCTCTCATCGCGCCATCTGGAAACGCGCTACAAAACCCTGTACATGTCGACAAAGAAATGCCTACGGAGGTCCTCGACAATTTACGCATTGACAACGATGTGCAAGTGGAAAAATTTGAAAGCGCAAAGGATCCAGATTATTTCGGACAATACGCCAAAAAGGGAAGAGACGGATGAGGACAGAAGTTTATAATTTTTGTATGACGATAAGGTACATACAGACACTCCGATCTTTAAAGTAAGCCAGAAATTACACAACAAAAAAAAAACAAACCCTTCTGACAGACGTGACAAAGATTTAATGATAGATGATGAACAAAGATAATCCAAGTGGTAATTTTTGAAGCAAATAAAACAATAGTTGATTTTTGGTCAGTAAAATTGCTTCCCCGAGGGTTTGCCATAACGAATTCGGACCCACGATAAAGAAAGAGGAACAGAAAAATATCTCATATTCAACTTCAGAAGTGACATGAACATGGAACGGAAAACTTGGGAATCGCAATATTTTTCTTCTTAACCAATGCACAAACCGGGAAAATTTGCAAAAATTTTCAAGAAAATGTTTATTGCTGGCAAATAGAAAAAGACAAAAAGAAATGAAGATCAAAGATAACAAGGAAAAGTCATTGTTAAGAAAGGACTAATTAGCGAGACTTCAAACAGCCAAGAAAACAGGTATGAGAAAGAAATGGGAAAGCAACACTCGATAAGAAAATTAATTCTGAAGAGAAACAAAGATGGAACGATTCTCGAATAAGAAAAGTCGTTTATGTGGAAAATCCAGCAAAAATGTAAAGAAATTGGAAAGAATAGGATAAAAATTGGTGTAGAAACAAGTGGCAGATTGAATTGTGTTCATATGTCTTTTCTTTTCTTCTTTTCATTTCTTTTCTTCATTCATCTTTCACAATCGATTGATCAATGCTTTCCAGTGTAATGCTGTTTACTAATATTGATCTATCCTCCATTGTTTTCACCGTAAAGTTAATTTTCTTTGAAAAACTGGAAACAAACACTCAAAAGACCGACTTTCTACAAACCTCGGCATAGACAGTTGATATATTTATTTATATGATCTTATAAACTGATCTCCTTTAGCTGATGCGAGGTTGGTATAGGTCTTCGTTGTCGTTGTCGTTGTTGTTGGTGTAGTTGGTCGATGACTGACGTTTCGGCGATTTCGCCTTCCTCAGAGCTTGGACGTATTTTATACAAGAATGCTTTAATTATTCGGTGGAAAAAGGCCAAAGCATTAATGAAGATCAAACTTTTAAATAGATGGTGGGTTAGGATGCTACGGTCAAGTGTAGTTCTACGCAATATTGAACAGAAAGGCTACTCACCGTAATGTTACGAGTGGGACTAGGCCACACGTTGTTCAAGTGGCGTCGCGAGCGAGGCACACCTAGGCGTCAAAAAATCATTTTGAAGCAGGGAGCCAGATAACATGTGATAGTGAGGCATTCGTCTTTCCGGTTCATCTCTGGGCTTTTGAAATTTATACAAAACGTCACGAGAGTTTTGCGCGTTGATGTTCTCGATTCCTGTGCTAGGATCCGCACAGTCGCTTCAAAATCATCGCCATTGTGCTTCTGCGCCCTATGCGCACCTAAAGAAGTGTTTTTTAAACTTTACCATTCAGATGCTCTTTTATGCAGATACAAAGTGGTATACCAATTTTGTAACGATTATTGACATCCTACCCAATACCCTACGCCGTCAGTTAGTTCGCAACCGTCTCTATGATCGTCTGTGCAGCTAAGAAAGCTGCACGATCTGTTCTAACGGGAGAGAGGGGGATTGCATGACTTCAGGTATGGTATACTTGATCTCATGTAAGGCGTGTGGGGACACGGGTAGACCACTTTGTGATCTGGCACTTTATTTCAAAATGATTTTTTGACATAAGTGGGTCTCGCTCACTATCCCACATGAGCAACTCCTAGGCGGTCCCATTCGTAACATCACGGTAAGTAGCCTTTCTGTCCAATATGGCGTCTATCTAAAAGTTTGATTTTAATAGTTCAGCTTTTTTTTCCACCGAATAATTAAAGTGTTCTTATATAAAATACGTTCAGGTTGTCAGGAAGGCGAAATCACCGAAACGTCAACCATCCACCAACAGCACCAGCAACAACGACAACGACAACGAAGATTCATACCAACCTCGCATCAGCTGAAGAAAATCTGTTTATAAGATCATATTAATAAACGTTGCAGTAATGTTCCATTTTTTAGTGGCAATGGTTTTTCAATGACTGTTAAACTTGGATGTTCCTCGACACATCGACAAGGCACTAATTTAGTGAATGAAAGAGGAAAAAAAAAAGAGAAAAATGAAGGGAATAAATGAAAAAGTAAAATGTTCATTACAATAAATCTTCCTTATTTTTTTAGGTGCTATATATTTGTGTTGCACACTTATTTTCTTTGTTCACATGACCCGCCTTCACCTATTGTGAGGATCCAAGCTCTTGATACGTTCGATTTGTTTTCTCACATCTGTCATACACGACAGTGATTGATCGATTTCTATGGATCCAGATGCCACTTGAGAATTCGGTCTTTTTCATGAATACCTTTGAATTCCGGGAAAGTAGATTCTTCATAAAACCTTGGACAGCTACCCTAAAGCGCCTCCTGGTTTTCACCACACAAAAAAACATGTCTAGTGATAATTTCTTGACCCCGAAAGAATGAGAGGCTCCCTTATTTTAAGGTACAGTTAAAGCCTTAAACAAACCGTCAACTATATTCAAGTAGTGCTATAACACATGGGAAAAATTTCGGTACATGACACGGCTAGAGCTCGAATTCTCCCTATAAATACAACAACAAGATTGCTGAGATATTTGCAAAACTCCGGACCGAAGGTGTTTACGGTAGGGAAAGAACGCGTTATTGTCCTTTCCAAGGAGTAACGCGTTCACCACCACATCATGCGAGTCCTTCGTTTCCTTGAGCACGTTATTCCCCAGAAAGGACAATAGCGCGTTCATTCCTCACCACAGACACCTGCGGTCCGGAGTTTTGTAGATATCTCAGCAATCTTGTGGTTGTATTTCGCTTAATACCCTGCCATAAAAACCATAGAAGGTGCAGAAAATAAAAACTAAACATTGTGAATTCTTCCCATAAACTCGAAAATTAACCCTGCTTAGTGAAAGTTGAATGTATTCTATTTGTTAGAAGTTGTAATCTCCTCTTATAATGTCACACCAAGGCAAACATGCCACCATTTCTCATTAGTGTTACTACCGTTACCCGTTAATAACTTGAACTTATCAAACTTATCGGCTTAGAAACTAAAAAGTAAAAATTACTACGCACTTATGAAACAAAGTAAACTTAACTAAATCATTGACTTAAAAAAACGTTAGGAAAATGCACAATATGTTTTTACACAAAATGCGCTCTAGTTTCTATTGACGATTTAGCACGTTGATCTCTGCAAGCAGATATAGAATGCGAAAAAGAGAGATTCACAGACAAGCATACAGTCAGAGACGTAGAGAGGGCAGAAGAACAAGGATGTCGGGAAGGGATAAAAGCATTTATGAAGACGGATCCGGACGTCCAGAGAATACGAATTTTCTAGGAAGAACTACTACATTCACGTGCACAATGTGGATGTAAGACCTCAAGCCGTCTTAAAATTATTAATGAAGCAAATGTTCGATTTTGCTTGTTTCTTAAAGAAGTTCTAAGGACGAGAAACGGCGCTATGTATTATTTTTTAGGAGCGGCACGAAGTTACTTCTCATATGTTAGACGTCCAAAGAACTTGTTTCTCGCAATAATATCGCTTTAGATGAATAACTGACGCTTCATAAAAGAAAACAAAACCCGAATTTTGTTCCACCTCTAGTTCTCACCTTTTCCCCTCTAGGGAAATATTTTTTCCTAGTGAGGAAAAGGTGAAAAAGCTGAGATCCTTGAAGCTTTGCGCTCAACGTCGGCCGTTTTTCAGCGTGCATCGCCAAGGTATCAATTAACGCGAGGATTTTGTTCTACTCGCACCAACAGGCCATAACTAGTAGAGTAATAAATACAAAGGAAATGAAAAGTAAATTGACATAAGTGCACAGCTATATGCTAGGAAGAGGACAGAAATTAGGACAAGGCAGGACAGAAGTTAGTAAAGACTTTATTGGTTAGACGCTCAACTTCTTCAGCAGCCAGTGCGATTACAGGTATTACAGTAAGAATGTCAGCATAGTAACTCCCAAGTCCGAGTTTCTACTTTCTACTAGCGTCCGACCTTCTACTTTTCTACTTCTTTTAAAGTAACAAAAATGAAGTTATTACAAAAATACCATTAAAAAGAGCAACTCTTCTGAATTCTTATTTGGAAAATGAACAATTAACAATGGAAGAGTTAATCAACAAAAACACTCCATAAACCAAGACAAGGTGCTACTTTTCCAGCTATCAGGAGAGCATTTGTCATTTGGAGTGTCGTTGGTGATAATTTCATTACTGCTACATGACGAATGATTGTTGAATTAAATGAACGTGATCATTTACTGAAACGACGATGACGACAATGACTGGGCGGTGGGATGATTACCTAAAACTCTCGTTATCTTCTCGAAATCGATAGTTTTAACGAAGCCCTGTTGACGAGACGCTTAGTAAGAACTAGTCGGACCGAAAGAAACATTTTTAGGAAGTAAGAACTGAAAACTCTGTAGAACGGCGTTTGATGCAGTTAATGCGGTGAACGATGAGGTCATCCGCCTCTGAAAAAACATCGTTGTTCAGAAGTCCTCCCCTGTTGGCTCATTTGCACTACGAACTTGAAACCATTAGGCTGACGAAGAAAAGGTTATCTACTGCACTTGTGGCTTGATGATGACTTTCAAAAAATCGAAAATGAAGCTTTCCTGGTACCATAATGTTAACCGTTTTATTTACTGTCTACTCTTTTTTAATGGCAAAGTTTATTGTGAAGTATAACTTCAATGATGTTGAGATATTTGCAAAACCCCGGGCCGCAGGTGTCTGCGGTGGGGAACGAACGCGATATTGTCCTTCCCGGTGAGTAACGCGTTAACTACCATGTGTCACCATGCAATTCCTTCGCTTCGCCTGTCTCTCAACTAGTTCCTCGAGTTTTGCAAATATCTCAGCATCATTGAAGCTATATTTCGCAATATATCCTGCCATTAAAAAAGAGTAGGCAGTAAATAAAACGGTTAAGATTGTGATTATAATTAAAGCCTCAGCTCAACTGTGTCCAATACTACTAATTCGTGCTGCTCAATCCCGTTGACGGATGATTGTTGATGGCAAAAATCGATAGAACTAGCCGAAGGACAGGTGAAACGAAGGAGCCGCTTGGTGTGGTGGTGAACGCATTACTCCTCGGAAAGGACAATAGACCGTTCGTTCCCCGCCGCATGCACCTGTAGTCCGGAGTTTTGCAAATATCTCATCATCATTGAAGTTATATTTCCTGGTTTCATTTTCACGATTTGAATACTTTTCTTTGAACATTCACTAATTTTTAATGACTCTTTAAACAGCTGCGCAAATAGAGGAAGTTTGCAAAACCGTATGACACTCAATGACTAACTGATGGTGGTTACGGGCGCTCAGATGATGTACAAAAGGAGTTGATCTGCATAGAAGGATCACCCAAGAATTCGAAATTTGTCTCGAAGGACCTAGAAAAGTGTAGAAAAGGCCATAATTCTAAAAAAGCCTACTGGCTAGCTGGCGAATCTCCACAGCTTACGTACTGCTTGACACATTTGCTTCTGAACTTTACGTGAAGGACATATGCTTGATCAGAAACATATCAGCTGAATTACTTCGTGCTAAAGAATCTCCATAAAGACGGCTCACTTAAGTGTTAAAGCACTCAACCATTTACGACATCTAAACAGAGTTCATGACGTTTACCGATAAAACTGTCTTCCTTCAAGCTCTTCAGGATGAAAATGACAATATGGAAAATGAATCATAACGTCTAAAAAGACTTAACGCATTGTTAACTATCTAAGAAACAAAATATCTTATTTACATAGTTTTCTCTTTTGCTTTCTGCCTACTGCAATTTTCACGGCAGGGTCCTAAGTGAAATACAACCGCAACGTTGCTGAGACATTTGCAACACTTTGGACCACAGATGTCTGAGGTGGTGAACGAACGCGTTAGAACTAGCTGAGAGACAGGCGAAACGAAAGAACAGCGTGGTGTGGTAGTGAACGAGTTACTATCCGGAAAGGACAATAGCGCGTTCGTTCCCCACCTTAGAAACCTATGGTCCAGAGTTTTGCACATATCTCAGCAACGTTGTGATCGTATTTACATCGTTCAAAAAATGAAAAAAAATGAAAAAACTCTACTAATCGAACTAGTAGTGGTTAAAGATAAAAATTGGAAATGAAGAAAGAAACGTGTGGTTAAAAGCTTTAAACTACGATGAACTTTGCCATGTATTAGAACTGGCTTCAGTCTGTCAGATGGACTTCATCCTGGAAGATTTCGAAAAAGTTGCTTTTATTTGTTGAAGGATTTCGTCTACTAAACAGAACAACTTATGCTGATACGCTAATTGGAGGCCACTGAAGTTATTTGAGACGAGTAAATGATCCAAGCACTCCAATGATTTACTGCTTCACCATAGTTGGAGAAGTTGACTACAACATGGTCTCTCCAGTTGAGAATGAGCATGACAGCCTCACAAGGGACACAATGAATATAACAATTTCACAAAAGACACCTTTTGGAACCAAACCGATACCAGAATTCACCAACGGCGTGAGAGGAACGTCGTTCCGTGGTGGCGAATCTTCCTTCGATTCCCTAGAGTCGGCAAGTGTCCGTAGTGACATCTTGGGATAAGCCTAGCATGACAATCTCGAGACTTTAGAGAATAAAAATCAACCCAAGTGGTAAATTAGCAAGTCAACTGGAAGAAATGCTGGAGCCCATGGGATTCTTTTTGAAGGCACACTATTCAAATATTCAAAGTAAGTAAATCAATGCGAGACCAACAACTCATACATAATCCTTCAACCAACCATTGGCTAAATGTGCCGTATTTTAAAAAATTCTTTGACCCAAGAAACTCACATGTGTGTTGTTAGTAAGAAGTCTGGCAGGCATGAAAACGGAGACGGTGGAGTTCACTCGTACAGAAGTGTGGTTTTATTCACGGTAACGCCTTGAATCTTTTTCACAATTCTTCTACAGGAATAATGCAAAGGAAACGAGGGATTTTCGTCTTGTGAATAGCCGATTTGCCGAAAGCTTTACATTCTGCGACTTTCTCATTGAGTGCAGAATACTGGATTTGTTTTTTTGTATTGAAGAAAGACGACCAGAGGAACCGAGGGAATGTGAGAGTGAGCCTGAGAGTGAGAATGAACTTATAAGGGGAAGAGCCTCTACTGGCGATGAGATCGCTATCGTCGCTGTCATCTTGCGTGCCTGAAAAGGGCGTTTCGGATTCAACAATGTCATGAATTTCATGTAGAGCTTAGTGCCTTAACGATGCAATTCAGACCTTGACAGCTTGGGCGAAATTAAAGACGCTTTCAGTAGTTTCTCAGTATAACGGTAATATAATTGCAGCCCCGTACATTTGAGAAAACGACCTACTTAGAATTCAAAAGTCTCACTTTCTCAATGAAAGTAAGTACCATTTGGACAAAACGTGATCAATGAGTACAATATTAAATTCTTATACTGTCTACTATAATTTTTTTAACGGCAGGGTCTCATGTGAAATACAACTAAAATGATGCTGAGATATTTGCAAAATTCCGTACCCCAGGTGTCTGCGGTGGGGAACGAACGCGAACGCCTTTCCAGGAGTAACGCGTTCACCACCACACCATGCGGGTTCTTCGTGACGCCTGTCTCTCAGCTAGTTCTATTAATATAATCTTAAACGTTATTATTTCTAAAAAAAACTTAAAAATTAAAAAAATTGGAAGAGGAAAACATTCCCGTTCGTTGCTTTTCAATGCAGTCGTTGTCAAACGGTTTGCTTAAAATGTTCTTTTCGCAATTTAACCTTGAAATTGCTATTTAAATTTCCCGCTGAAAGTTCTCTTTTGCTTCCAGAATCACATCAAATATGAATACAATGTGCACGACGAGACTAGTGGAGTATTAGACATTCACAACCAATTGGTAGCTGGCAATTTCCGCGAAGAAGGCCTGTTGATGGAGTTTCAAGTTTCTTTGTAACCAGAAAGTTATCCATAGAGCAAATAACAACATGCGTTAATTTATGCACCCATTCCTTAGTTTCGTTAACGTTAATGATTCTTTGGCTGAAGGTGTTCAGAAACGACAAGCAGTAACAGCACAGATGCCGTTAGCAAAATGATTTCCCAAGCGGCGGAGATATTCCAAAATTTCGCTCGTAAAGCAGGAACTCCTCAAAGCTAAGTAAATGCTCGATATTTTCGTGTAAAAGACAAGAGTGGAAAGAGGTTACTGCTGGGAATCACTGTCGGTCCGCCGAAAGTCTAAAATTGCAGATCGCTTTTGGTTTATAAGGCACAATATCTCGTTATAGTGACGACTTGGGAAAACTGAAGGTCGACTAACGGGAGATTTCCAGAAAGAAACCCTTTCCCCGAGCAGCAATTTGCTGCTCATTTGAAAATTGTCAGAAGGTTGAACGATTATGCGAAGACAAGGCACTAACTTGAAGCAGAATTCAACTATGCATTCCAGTACTTATTTTGATATGCAAAACATTGAAGGCTTATTCATACTATATTTATAACAACCACAGATCTCCCTCATATGAGGGATCACAAGCCGGTTAGTCGCGAGCCTACGTGGCGCGACCCCAGGTGGCGGATAAAGGGTTAATCGCGAACCAAAAGCGACCTTTGCTTCCCTGAGTCGCAGGCTGATCCAAGAGAAGGACTCCCTGTTTCTGCTGCGCCAATTTGTCCCATACTTTCTGTATTTGCAAGGCGTATTCATGCATGCGTGTGTGAATGCGTTCTCACTTTATGCGGATTGTATTCTACGAGTCAATTCGGCCAAAAGCCTGCAATCAAGTGACAGGGAAGTATATGGGAGGCGGTTAGGAATCACCTCTAACAAATAAGCTCCATGTCCACTCTGAAAGTGCATGGCAAGCTCTCCGTGAGTATATCCAGCCCCCACGTTCTGAGCCTAGAAAGCTAGACGTGGATATCAAAATGCTAAGCACAGTAAAAAAAAAAACGGCCTTTATTCCCCTGTCCCCGAAAGAGCCACCAATTTTGCAGCGTAGGGTAGCACTAGCACAGAGGGGCTGCGAACATCTCAGGGGCAATGGAAGCTGCCTGGATCACGAAGAACTATGGTGACGATCTGCACTTACAATACACGTACACTTGCATCCGAGTTCTGGATAGAAGACTTGCTTATGCAAGCAAGAATGATAATGCACGACGTCATCTGCCTGGCCAAAACGAGACGACGCCACCCATTCAACGCCGTCTATGACACCGGAGAAGAACTGTTTCTCTGAACATGCGATAGTAGAGGAGTAGGCGGTGTCGGCGTTCTCGTCAACACGAGTTTGTCCATGAAAATCGATTCATTCGAACAGCTTACAACCCGAATCGGACGTTTACGATTAAAAAGATGTGGATCAATACCGGCTTGGACAACCTTCGTCGTTTACTTGCCAACATCAAACTATGACGATGAGGAAGTCGAAGCGTTCTACACGGACCTGGAGAAGTTTTACAGAGAAGACCATACATTCTTGAAGGTCATCATTGGAGATTTCAATACCAAGATTGGACCAAGAAGAACGTCTAGGAACGTCACATTAGGACCCACGGATTAGAATGGAAGGAATAGGATGAGAGGCTCTCTGAGTTTATCATGGCGACCAAGACCATCCATGGTAACGCGCAATTCCAGAAGCCTCACCGTCAACGATGGACGTGGGAATCTCCCAATGGAGAGTACCATAAAAAAATAAACCACATCATAGTAAACAGAAAGTTTGCATAACCGATATCGCCGTTGTCCCAAAATCCACACGGGATCAGACCTCCGTCCCCTTCGTGCAAAATTCTATTTCTCGCGGAAAGGAGAAAAAGCCGCTAAATTCAAAAACCTAAGTTCCAGAACCACCATAAACTGGGACTTATTCAACTTCTTAGTCGGCTGATGGGAAGATGTTGTTGATAACATCGACGAAGAATACGATAGGCTCATTGGACTTCTTCATGTTCTCTCTATGTAAGTCGAGAGTTCGAAAGTCACCAAGAGACGTCTGCTTCCAGAAACTCTCGAGCTGATACGCCAGCGTGGAATCGCAAAAGTTGCAGACAACCGCGAACTAACGTCCGAGCTTGCGAAACAATGCAGACAGGCGATAAAAGAAGATCTTAAAGAGAGAAGAGCAGCGCAGAAATATTGGATGCTGCAGAGGCTGGGAAAAGCGTTCGAAAAGCCCATCGAAGCTTCGCCAACCACAAGACCGAGATGGTTGCACTCAGACGCCCAGACGGTGCAATTACAGCGTCCAGAAAGGCAATGGCGAAAGCCATTCACGAATACTACTCAGATCTCTTCGATAGCCAGGTCCACCTTCCGTTATATGGAATAAAAAATGATGGATATGTTGTACCGCAGGTTTTCCTCTCCGAAATCCGACATGCCATTTTGTCGGTGAATAACCGAACAGCACCAGGTCCGGACAGGATAAGATCAGAACATCTGAAGAACCTTCCTCCAGTACTCGTAAACACACTGGCTCGGCTCTTCTCACGTTAGCTGCCTGAATGCAAGATCTCCACTCAGTGGAAGACCTGCAAGACCGTGTTGTTGTTCAAGAAGGGCGACCTACACGATGTGGGCAACTATCGCCCAATCTGCTTGCTGTCTGTCGTCTACAAACTTTTCACTCGAGTCAGCTTAAACAGGATTGACAGAACACTGGGCGACGGACAGCCATGTGAGCAAGCAGGGTTTCGAAAAGGTTTTACTACGATGGACCACATTCACACGATAACAGGACACATTGAAGTATCGCGGGAGTACAAAAGACCTCTCTCCTTCACTTCCATCGACTTACAGAAGGCCTTTGATTCAATTGAGATAGAAGCAGTCATGGAGGCCCTTGGTAGTCAAGGAGTCCCTACTCAGTACATAGAAATTATTCGTGAGCTGTACAGAAATTTCTAAACCAAGATTTCACCATTCTACAACGATATTAACGTCAAAAGAGGAGTTAGGCTGGGCGATACAATCTCGCCAAAATTATTTACCACCACACAGCTAAATCTCAAGAAAACGATGTTCATGAAGAACGGATTGGTTTCGTTTGCCCTATTCACGCTCAACGGAACGATTGTCTCCGAATGCTCCAGTTATGCCTACCTAGGTTCTCACGTTAGCTGCCTGAATGCAAGATCTCCACTCAGTGGAAGACCTGCAAGACCGTGTTGTTGTTCAAGAAGGGCGACCTACACGATGTGGGCAACTATCGCCCAATCTGCTTGCTGTCTGTCGTCTACAAACTTTTCACTCGAGTCAGCTTAAACAGGATTGACAGAACACTGGGCGACGGACAGCCATGTGAGCAAGCAGGGTTTCGAAAAGGTTTTACTACGATGGACCACATTCACACGATAACAGGACACATTGAAGTATCGCGGGAGTACAAAAGACCTCTCTCCTTCACTTCCATCGACTTACAGAAGGCCTTTGATTCAATTGAGATAGAAGCAGTCATGGAGGCCCTTGGTAGTCAAGGAGTCCCTACTCAGTACATAGAAATTATTCGTGAGCTGTACAGAAATTTCTAAACCAAGATTTCACCATTCTACAACGATATTAACGTCAAAAGAGGAGTTAGGCTGGGCGATACAATCTCGCCAAAATTATTTACCACCACACAGCTAAATCTCAAGAAAACGATGTTCATGAAGAACGGATTGGTTTCGTTTGCCCTATTCACGCTCAACGGAACGATTGTCTCCGAATGCTCCAGTTATGCCTACCTAGGTCGGAAAATCAATGTATTGAACGACTTTGCTTCACAGCTGAGCGAAAGGAAACGACCTGCTTGCGGAGCTTTCAGGAACATCGAGGATGTAGTGAAGAGAGTAAAGAACACTCGACTCCGTGCTCACCATTCCGACTCAACGATACTTCACGATACTTCCTGACCTAATGTATGCGTCAGAAATCTGGTCGCTACGTAAGCAGGATGAAAGATCACTCAGTGTTATCGAGCGCGCAGTCGAAAGGACGATGCTAGGAGTATCCTGTTTCACACAATTAAGAGTTGGGATCCGAAGCTCCGACCTACGTCAACGATCAAAAATCAAAGATGCTGTTCTATGCGCCAAACAGTCGAAGATAAGGTGGGCCGGACACGTAATGCGTTTGGACGACCACCGATGGTCAGAAGCCGTTAGTGACTGGATTCCTCGCGATATTAAACGTACTACAGGAAAACCACCGACCCAATAGACAGAGTTCTTCATGAAAAGCCTAAAAAAAAAGATATGATACTCGACGGGTTCCTATAGCGAGCAGAGTCCACTGGGCTGCTCTTGCACGCGACAGGGAAATAGGAGAATTTACTGGCGCCCGCTCGATTCACTCGACTATCAACATGACTACAGGTGATACAGGTGACAGGTGGTCTTCATTACAAATCGACTGATTGCAGTGAGTTTTCAGGAACGATCAATCTCTAAGAACGCACTACGCATTGTATTCCATCTTGGGGTTTACTCTAGCATCAAATCGGTCTCATTCATTCAATCATTATTTCTGTCCTCCCAGACAAATCGGATACCTATTCGCAGGACCCCAAAGGATAATATGCTTTATCTTAGGAGTTAGATCCAGATAGCGATTCTGTGTTGATTGAAGAGCCCTCTAACCACTGCGCTGAAAAAATAGTTTTTGCGAGCAAAAAACTTTCTCTAACAGCATTTGTTCATCAGTGAGAAAAACCAGCCCGATATCCTTTTCAAGGCGACCAGCATGTCATCTAATCTCATTTCAAGCCGAAAAACTCCGACAAGTGCCTCTAATTCAAAATTCAGAGGAATGGCACGTCTGCTAGTGCTTTAATTAAGAAATATGTGGATAGAAACGCATAGGCGAATTCGTAATTCATGTTTCCATAATTTCGTACGACGATACTCCGATGTTACAACTAGGCACAACGTAGAAAATCGAAGGTAGCTTCGATCGTAGGTAGGATGGATTCCAACGCTTACCCTGAACATTGGAAACGTCGGAAGATTTCGTCTAAAACAAATGTGCAAATCAATTGTAATATGAGATTTCGTGGTCTGAGAAATTGATGTAAAAACTCATAGAACGTGGGAAAAATAAAAGTTCTTTCCTAAAATTTATCAATAAATGATGAAGTAGGAAGTTTTAAATCGAACTGAAAGCATTTAATTTTCTATCGGACTAGAGCAAATAGAGAAAAACCCGCCTAGCATTGATGAAATTATGTCGCATTATGTCCTGAAAATGACAACGATCTGCTGTTGAGCATTGCCGCAGAATGAGGGTAATAAGCGACCACGCCCAGTCCACGTCAACCGACCGCCTCTGTTCTCGTTGCTGCGTCTTTTGCTATTGCTGTTGCTGTCGCTGTTGCTGTAGTTGTTGATTCTTTGCTGTTGCTGCTGTCAGTGTTGTTGTTGAAGCTGAGTTGAAGTTGTGTTGTACTCTTGCATGACTGGGTACTAACGGGATGCCCAAGTTGGGCGGATGCCAGTCTGTTGTGATGGGCGAAATTCACGATCGATGTTTTTTTAGAATACCGCTATAGAAACTGAATAAAAAAAGTGCCAATTAAAAAGAAGCAATTATTTTAGAGCTTTATTCTTTAATTATTTTTCAGAACCACTCATTAATATATGCTCACGTGACATTATCTAATGTACCATAACAGCTGTCAAGGTCAATAGAATGAAGCTGGAAGTTATGCAGAGTGTGATAAAGCAAGAGTTCATGAAAAATGATCTAGTGCTTTGCGAATTCTTTTTTCTTCTTTTGCAAGCCGCTCATTAGTGCACCGGTTTTGCTTTCTTTGCAGGATATTCCAGAAAATCTCTTCCAAAGGACTGAGAAGGTACCAGGTTCCGGTAGAAGCACAAACATAACAAGAATCAAACTCGGGAAGGCCTTCTCTTATTGAGTATTTGTTTACTGCAACATAGATGTCCTCCGTCTCGACCATGGTAGTGTGTTGGGCACACTGCACTGTCTTCCACTATTATTTTCCGATTGTAAACGTCGATTTTTTGACGTTTGGATCTCAGAGAGATCGAGGCCAACGTCCTCTGTGGTGAAACGAGCAGTGAACCCATTTAGAAGAACATTTAAGAGCGCACGTGTCACCACTCCAGTCACTGCTGTTGCCATCACACAGAACGGCAGGTCTTTTGGCCGTTGCATGGAAAAAAGGACGAATCTCAATGCATACATTTGCAAGGTTTCCCTTTTTTTTTTAGTAAGATTGGATTGAGATAGCACTAGTGCGATAGGCGACATCTATTCAGGACAGGTTCACCGGATGTCTGCTGCAGTGAGAAAGAAGTAGCAAGATGAGCTCATGTCAGCTTAAATGATTTAGTCAGCTATATATTTTAGACCAAACATGACTCTCTTTTGAATGGTAACTGATCGGCACTGCCGTTGTGCAAAAGAGCATTTCCGAGTGAAGTTTGTCATTCAAGCGGTGTTCTACTCCAGTAGATGTGACACGATGCGATAAGGAACACGCATTTCGCGATGGCGACCCACTCTGGACAATCGCCACCACCTCGGATTAACGCAGCTTAGATGAAGGGGAATGCACGGAAACGTTGGCTGAGTAAAATTTTTTGTAATAACCTTGTGTTACTATAATCATCGAGAATTTCCCTTCATAAAAAGAACAAACACTAATCCTTGATCAAATAATTACAATGCAGTAACGAATTATAAAATATGATTCTGAAAGAATTGCATAGGCATTCTGAATCACAGTGAACTCGTTGGGTAAAAAGATTCACCAAAAAAGGCTGCAATGGTGTTTCCACGCCAGAAGCCAAGGTCTAAGTAAGCCTAAGCCATGGTCTAAGCAGCAGTGTCATACTAGTCTTAGTTCAATCACTTCTCAACTAATTTGGCTGTTAAAAAGCAACTGGAATAGACTGTAAACTTTTGCTATTGGACTCAGAATTTTTATAAAACAAGAAATTCAAAGGTGAACAGATGTAAAGATCAACCACTAATTGCCAAGGAATAAGCAGAGCACGTTTGTGTATCAAGCCTAGTCGAAACCTAAAATACACGTCTAACGTTAGTCACAAAGAGAAAACACCAATGTATACTTAATACTCTAAGCGCCTTTAAGATAGCTGGGAGTCGCATTTTAAGTCTCACTAGTGCTTCTTTGATGAATGAACCTAAAAAGGCTCCTTAACTAGTCACACTTTAGACTTGTGACAAAACAAAATGAAAAACAAAAAAAAAACAAAATGACTTAGGGCGAAGATGTAACACAATTAAAGTGTAGATGATTATATTGGTGGGTGTGTGTGTGTGTGTGTGTCTGTGTCCCATGTAAATATAATTACGTAAGCCTTATAAAATAAAACAAAACGTTGCACCAGTTAACAACCTACTCGATATGTCACAAAATGCTAGAATTAAATATCTAAAAGACACAGATCATTTTTTATAACTATATATCTTGTTATGAGTCGTTCACGGAGCAGTTTCAAAACGCGTCAATCATGTGGTACGGCGATCGGAAAATAGGAACAGACCTATATTAGGCTATTTCGGTCTTCTTCACGGAAGTAGAGCATATTGATTGGAGTTATTAATAGTGGCTATCTAGTTATTGACAAAGATGAGTAATTCACTGGACGGATATAGATGGAACTAGCTGTGGTAAATATATTATAGTCGAATTGCCCCTTTCGGTTAAGCAACGTCTCCGATGTAACCATCGCTGCCGCCGATACTGCAGCGCCCGCCACTCATAACAATATGGTTGTCCTTAGGAAAGAGTCCCTAATGAATATATTCATCAAGAAGGCTGAAGTCATTGACCTATTAGTGAAAGCGAACTCTAACATTAATTTCGTAGCTTTATTTACTCTTTCTGTCTCTTTTTCTTTCATGCAAAATGTCACATGAATCGTAACCACAATGATGCTGAGAAATGGGCAAAATTCGGAAACTTAGCTGCTCATCGAACTAGGGATTACCCTTGCTGGAGCATCGCGTACTACTCATTACACTGACCTAAATTCTTGCTTTACATTTTCCTCTGGCATTTGTTCATCCTAATGGTATTGCCAGCAATCACCAGACAACAAGAATGGTTTGAGGAGTACAAGCCGGCATTGAACTCAGTTATGCTGAGGCTGTAGTCGAAATCACATTATATGACTTTTATCTATATTGGTCAAAGTTAAGCTAACGCCGATATGTACTTCCCAGATCATTCCCGTTGACGGATGAATGCTGATAGCATATATAGTGTGAAACAGCTGAAAGAAAAGGTATCCTAGGACTTCGGTTTATGTGGACGATAGAATAAGACCTTTCCAGGCTCTAAGGAAGGCGAAATCCGCCGAAACGCCAGCTTGTACGTAAATAAAGAAATAAAACAACACCTCCTGTTTGCTAAACAGAAGTAAAAAGATAGAATAAGAGTTCTCGGTAAAGGTAATTAATAGTACGAAGCCGATCTGAGATTCCTAGTTTTGCTTATATTTCAGAACATTTCTGTGGTTCGAACATTAATCGTTACCTAACCAGAACACTACGATTCCAAAGACGTGCAACAATTATGAACAATTTTCGACTCGATTAGTCGAATATATTGAAACGTGCATGAATTTTTCGAATATTGGGGAAATGGTATTTTGTTCGATCTACATAAATATCAATCGATAAATCTACCATATTCGTTTCGGTGCCTTTTCCAAACGAATTTAGGAAAAATGTGGAAGGCGTAGTGGCTAGTGATGCCGTCGGTCAGGAAGCAAAGCAATAGTTCGATCCCACCCAACGCTTTTCTCTAAACCACGTAGGAACGCCCTTGCATGACTATTTCCATGATTGCAAGGAGAATAAACCCGACTACCATTTTCAGACAAAAAAACGACATTTTTTGATGCAACTCTCCATGGCTGGGTTTCACCCAATCCTTCGTGAATAACACCCGGGGGACCAACGGTAAGGTGGGAGGTTTTTGAAAATTGGCGTCTTTTCATATGCTGGATCTTCATTAATACTATGTAATCTACCGAGTTGTGAGGCTACTGTTACATATGTCCACGCTCTGAGGAAGGCGATGTCGCCGAAACGTCGACATTGAACAAAGACAGCAAAAACAATAAGAGCACCCATACCAACCTCACGTCGACTAAAAAAAGGGCAATTCTTAAGAACAGATATACATTCTACGACATTATTGAGAAAGGCAAAATTCTTAAACAGTAGCCTAACCAACACGCAAAGTGTTTGAAGATCATTATAGGTGATGAATGCGAGGAGAACAAATCGAAGACAAGAAGTGCTCGGACCCGCACAGTAGACGTGATGACGGGTCGTGTAGAATAAATAAATAAAAGATTTATATAATGTTGAGATATTTGAGCAAAAGTCAAGACCGCAGGGGTCGGCGGTGGGTAACGAACGCGCTATTGTTCTTTCCGAGTTGTTACGCGTTCACCACCACACCATGCGGGTTTGCGGGTTCCTGGTTTCGGCTGTCTCGCAGCTAGTTCTATCGTTCACTTACCATCAGCAATATTTCGCAACATCCTCTGCCATTAAAAAGAAATAGGCAGCAAATAAAAAGCTTGAGATTGCAAATAAAGAATATTTTTTGGACTTTTCAAATCAGTCTACTTGAATAATAATTGGTTCACTGTGTTCGATTCACTCTGAAACCCACGATTGTGGACTTCATCGCGATATGTGGCTCACTATTTTGCAATCCTGGCATAATATTGCATTCTGTTTTTCTGAGGTATTTGTCTTGCTCATTTTTTAAAGACGAGAATTCTATGAAGCTGAATAAGGTCTAATCATCCAGACGATAATAAGTGAGCATTTCTAGCACAAAAAGAAGGTTGAAGAAAGATTGAAGTATCCACTGTAACCTGTTAATTTATTCTCAATCGATTTCTATTTTACTAAATGAGTACGATAGTCAGGGACCTCTTTCGCCTTGTTATTCGTTTAGAACTTCTCCCGCATCGTCATTCCCATTTGCACATAATGAATAATTCGTTCCCATACACGACATCTTCCCGAGGGCGCTTGTCATCATCCGTTGTGAATTGTCGCCCGGATGTTAGAGACACGACTAAACTGCCTTTCTTGACCCACCATCGAAATTCTAGGAAGATGTAGCATATCAGAGCCCGAAAAAGATTTAATCAGTAACGCCTAAGCAGTAGAACACGCATGTTCACAGATGATTAATTCCGCACTTTGTATTTATGTTCGCTACAATATTTCATTTAGTTAAAACAGTTAAAAATGCTCTTACGGTTTTCATTAATGCATAGACCTGTGAGAAAAAAGGAAAATAAGGTAGAAAAGTAGCAGTGAATGTCTTGGAACTTTAAAAAAAAACGTTGGAAGCGCTTGTCCTTTATGGAGGTGCCCATTTCCGAGCACTATGTAATAAATACTCTATAACATAACTTCAATGATGATATTGGCAAAACCCCGCACCGCAGGTGTCTGCGGTGAGGAACGAACGCTCTATTCTCCTTTCCGGGGAGCAACGCGTTCACCACCGCACCATGCGGGTCCATCGTTTCGGCTGTCTCCCAGCTAGTTCTATCGATCTTTTGCCGTTAGCAATCACCGGCAGCGGGATCGATCTGGGGAGCCTAAATCGGCAACGGACCCAGTTAAGCTGAGGCTTCAGTTATAATGACAATCTTAACCGCTTTTATTTGCTGCCTACTCTTTTTAATGGTAGGATATATTGCTAAATATAACTTCAATGAAGCTAAGGTATTTGCAAAACTAGAAGAACTAGCTGAGAGACAGGCGAAACGAAGAACCCACATGGTGTGGTGGTGAACGCGTTTCTCTCCGGAAAGGACAAAAGCGCGTTCGATCCCCACAGCAGACAGCAGCTCACCGGAGTTTTGCCAATATCTCAGCTTCATTGAAGTTATAGGGGGGTGTGTGGCGCAGTGGTTGGAGGCGCCACTGCGGCACGCACGTGGAATGCATCACTGCACCCATGGTCCACCAAGTCTTCCATCTCTCCGGAGTGGGCAAATTGGTACCAGACTTGTCTGAGAGGATAGCAGCACTGGCTCGATACACCGGTAGGCCACCGCGAATAAGTAAAGGTGAAATATGCATTCAATAACCCCAAAGATACTTAATGAAGTCGAATGCATGGCGCATCCCTCAAGGATTGATCAACGCCGAGAGCTTTTAGGGCTTTTATTTGTGATGCTATTTTGTACGCGCAAATCAGTTTCTTCCCACATAGTCACAAAACCAATTCAATGCAAATGATAAGAATAAGTTGATTTGAAATGAATGAGAGAGATGGTCAAGGACAGAGTCGGGTCTTAACACTGCATTTGGAATTACAAAGCAGGTTAGCAGGGATCAATTCCACGTGTGCGTCGCAGTGGCGCCTCCGACGACTGCGCCACACGCGTCACGATTCCTTACATACTGTTCTTAAAATTGATATTTTTAACATTTATCTAATTATACACTTACCAACTAACATTATCGCTGTTACTTTTTTTTACTGCAAAACGTTATTATTTTAAATTTCTTTTATTGGAACTACTTTTAAATTATTTCGAAGCATCCATAACAATCGAAAACGTCTCTAATGATAAAAAATAATTAATTAAAGACTTTGACAAAGTTTTCATCCGTCTATTTTGAGGAAATTTTACATTCGTTACATTTAAAAGTCTGCTCTAGGGTAACCCAATCGACTTGCTTTTTCCTCTGTAGGGCACAGGATTGCAAACGAAAGCTACAAAAGCGACATGAACAAACCTTAGAGTCAAGTGATCATTTGATTCGAGCTGCTATAGAAAGGCAGAAGGCCTTCGTGTTAACATCAGCTATTGAAGCACTATGATTCTCGCGCTTCAGCGACTGTAACACAACCTTCGAGATTCGAAACTCGTTGAGGTCAGTTCCAATGTTAATTCTTCTTCAACAACGATGAGTTGCAAATTCAGCTGGGAGAGCGTTCGGATTCGGCAGACAAATTGGTGGATCGAGTTGGCTGTAGACGGTTCGCGATCGACTGGAACCTACACGCGGTTAGCTAAAATAAGGGCACAATGGGCTTCAAACTAGCATAAGTTAGCCAGTCTGCTCAGATACAGCTATCTCGCTTCTTGCTTTAACACTAATCAACAAACGAGTCACCAAAGAACTTAATGAGAGTGAGAAATAGAGTGGTTAGAGACGAAGCGCAATAAATGCGATATTCCCACTGGTTCGACCACGCTCCAAACAGGCTTCAATCCATCCTTCCTGAGCCGACTAATTGGAAAGCTTGCGAAAAGCTCCTACTGTTTCTTGATAAAGGTTAAACAGCGATTTAACAAAGCTATCCAAAAGCGTTCAACGACATCCATGAAGAAGTAGCAAAGTACCATTCCTTTCATTCCATTCCAAGTACCATTCATTCCATTCCATTCCTCAAGTAACAACTCAAAGTTCACTGAAACCAGAAGACCTTCATAGATGACTGGTGTAAAGACACTACCATATAGAAAGAAGTGCCAAGATATATGCTATATATGGTTTCGAGTTATGTGAACAAGAACGAAGCAAAAGAATTCATTTAATAACGAGGGTCGAGAAATGAAAGCTCCATCACTCCCACACACGTCGCACCTCTTGACTGCCTTGATGAGAAAAGCTGTTAGCTGAAGTGACATCACAGACACCCATCTGCAAGGTTTTCCTGAATTGTTAGTGAGACTGACGTGATATGTCGACTAGTGCTGCTGTCGGACGAAGAGCGCCTATCGGCGGGAATGTTAACTAAGCCCAATTTTCTCAGTTGGAAACCGCTGAGTGGCTCTCTTATTGTTAAATAACGAGAATCGCTTAGCACTGCCACAATTTCTCCCTGAAACAAACACTTTTTTTTCTTATTTTTATATTTTGGTTTTTTTAGAAAGTTCTAAGTTAAGTGAAGTTGCACTAAGTGCAGTGTGTTGTGGTGATAGCAAACAATAATAATTAAGGACAATGAATAACGCATTTGGTAACGACCAACCTTTGCATGGTGCGCCACGCATTCCACTCTAACCACAGTGATGTGGTGGTTGAATGTTGATCTGCCTAAATAATGGATCTTTTATTGTCTATTAGTTTAGTAAAGTATTGTTTCATATATTAATGATGGGCGCGTGTGGCGCAGTGGTCGCAGGCACCCTGCAACACATACGTGAAATCGATTCCCGTGGGCTTGGGCCTCAGTTCTACAAATATTTAAGCGTCAGTGTGGTTGCATTTCGCATAATTTCCTGCCATGAAAAATAATAAGCAATGAACAAAAAATTGTACGTTGTGATTTTGAATGCAGCTGCACCTTAAGTGGTTTCAATGCCGATTTTTACTCTCAAAATCATTCTCATTATGTACTATTATTGATGGTACTGCTAGGATAAAAAACTGGATAAGAGAAAGGTACAGAATAAGCTTCAGTGGTGCAGTGGATAACACAAGAGCCTTCGGAGAAGGTAACTACGTTTTTGGGTCCAGAATGAGTGCTGCGTTTTGCAAATGTCTCAGCATCATTGCGGATGTATCACCATGTCGCCCCATTAATCGTCGAGTGACTTAAGCGAGCGTCAGCAAATCTTCCATTTCTTCCTGTCGTGGGCAAGAGTATCTCAGTGAGTTCTACTAGCTCTAGGGACTCATAGAGCATCATATCTTTCCTCTAGGCTTTTCGTGAAGAACTCTGACCATCGAGTCGGTGGTCTTCTTGCACTACGTTGACTTTATCGGAGTTTCAGATTTTTACCTCATTTATGTGGACTAAGTTTCTGACGTTAACAAGGCTCATTGAAGTATCGCGAGAGTACAAAAGACCGCTCTGTCTCACTTTCATCGACTTAGAGAAGGCTTTTGATTCAATTGAGATAGAAGCAGACATGGAAGCCCTTGGTAGTCAAGGAGTCCCTACTCAGTACATAAAGATTCTTCGTGAGCTATACAATAATTTCACAACCAAGATTTCACCATTCTACAACGATATTAGCGTTGACGTCAAAAGAGGAGTTAGGCAAGGCGATACAATCTCGCCAAAATTATTTACAGCCACCCTCCAGAACGTCATGCGAACATTGGAATGGGATAATATGGGAGTGAAAATCGATGGTCGGCAGATACACCACCTTCGCTTTGCTGATGATATCGTTCTTATAACACCAGACATTAGCCAAGCGGAACGCATGCTTGCAGACTTTGATAAAGCGTGTGGAAAGATTGGTCTTCGACTAAATCTCAAGAAAACGATGTTCATGAAGAACGGATTGGTTTCGTTTGCCCCATTCACGCTCAACGGAACGAATATCTCTGAATGCTCCAGTTATGTCTATCTAGGTCGGGAAATCAATATGATGAACGACTTAGCTCCAGAGCTGAGCAGAAGGAAACGAGCGGCTTGGGGAGCTTTCAAGAGCATCGAGGATGTAGTGAAGAGGACAAAGAACACCCGACTCCGTGCCCACCTTTTCGACTTAACGGTTCTTCCTGCCCTAACGTATGCGTCAGAAACTTGGTCGCTACGTAAGCAGGATGAAAGATCACTCAGCGTTATCGAACGCTCGGTCGAAAGGACGAGGCTAGTAGTATCCCGTTTCGTACAAGTAAGGGATGGGATCCGAAGCTACGACCTACGTCAACGATCGAAAATTAATGATGCCGTTCTATACGCCAAACAGTCAAAGATAAGGTGGGCGGGACACGTAATGCGTATGAATGATAACCGATGGACAAGGGCTGTTAGTGACTGGATTCCTCGGGATGTCAAACGTACTGCAGGAAGACCACCGACCCGATGGTCAGAGTTCTTCACGAAAAGCCTAGAAGAAAGATATGATGCTCGACGAGTCCCTAAAGCGAGGAGAACCCATTGGGCTACTCTTGCCCGCGATAGGGAAAAATGGAGGATTTACTGGCGCCCGCTCGAGTCACTCGACGATCAACGGGACTACAGGTGATACAGGTGAAGTTTCTGACGCACAAGCTAAGGCAGGAAGATTCGTGGAGTCGAAAAGGTGGGCAGGGTTTGGGTGTTCTCCATTCTATTTCTTCACTGGATCAGCGATGCTCTTAAAACCTTCCCAATCCGCTCGCTTACTTGTGCTCAACTCTGATCTCTAGTCTTTTATCTTATTAATATCACGAGATCGATAGACATAGCTAGAGCACTGGCAGATATCCATACCATTGAGGGTGAATGCTGTATACCAAGCAAATCCGTTCTCCACGAACACCGACTTTGTGAGATTTGTTCGAAAACCAATCTTTCCACGGGCGTTATCACAGTGAGCAAGTATTCGTAACGCCTGGCTAATGCTTGGTGCCATAAAAACGATGTCATCAGCAAAGCGAAGATAGTGTAATTTCGACAATCAATTTTTATTCCATGTTGTCTATTTCGATGTTCTTATGATGTTCTCCAGTTTGGCGGTAAATAATTTCGGCGAGATGGTACCTCCTTTCCAAACTTCTGTTTTGAAGTCGATGTTAATATTGTTACAGAATGGTGATCTTTGGTTAGTGAATTTTCACACAGCTCACAAACAATCTTTATATACCGAATAAGGACACTTTGGCTGCCCAGGACTTCCATGGCTGCTTTTATCTTAACTGAGGCAAAAGCTTGTCGTAATTCAGTGAAAGTGAGACGGAGCGGTCTTTTGTAATGTCACGATATTTCAATGACCTTTCTTATCGCGTCGATGTTGTCCATCGTACTAAATTCTTTTTGAAACCCGGCTTGTTCACAAGGCTGTCCTACGTCCAATGTTCTGGTAATTCACTTAGGAAAAGTCGAGTGAATATTTTGCAGACGGCGGACAGCAAGTAGATTGGGCAATAGTTACCGATATCGCGAAGGTTATTGCTTTTGAATAAAAGCACGGCCTTACTGTTCTTCCACTAAATAGGACTCCTGAACTCATACAGGTAACATGTAAAAAGTCGAGCCAGTTTTTTACTGAAGGCTGGCGGAGCATTTTCAGGTTTTCAGATCTTATCGTGTCAAAACTTCCGACGAAATAGCATGTCGGATTTCGGAAAGAAGAATCGGTGGTACAACATATCTACCCTCCTTTACTTTATATGAGGGCAAGAGGACGTGGCGACTGAAAAGATCCGAGTAATAATTATGAATGATTTCTTCGTTGCACTTCTGGGACATTAATTGGTCCATCTGGGGGTCGGAATGCGATTATCTTGGTTCTGTAAGAAATAAATCTTCGGTAGACTTTGTGAATATTCCACCCAGCCTCTGTAGCTTCAACTGCAACTGCTGCTCTTCTTTCTTTGAGATTTCCTTTCATCTCTCTCCTGTGCTCACTGTTTTCCAAACTCGGACGTGATTTGACGGTTACAGATCCCTTTTGCCGTTCACGCAAGCGCATCAGCTCGAGTGGTTCTTGAGGCAGACAACTGCTGGTGACTTTCGAACTCTCAAGTTTCATAGCACTAACGTGAAGATGTTAAGTCAGCCGACTGTATTCTTCTCCGAAATTATTGGAAATGGCATCTTTACAACAGTTGACTAATAAACTGAATAGGTTCCAATTTGTAGTGGTTTTAGGATTTTGTTTCCTGAATATGAGCCTACATGGAAAATAGATCTTGCAAAAAGTGGGCGATGATCTGATCTCGCGTAAATTTTTGGGATTTGGTATATTTCGTAAAGATATTTTGCACTGGCGATCTTCCACGGCCAGCAATAAGAGTTCAGCTTCAAGAATTGTGAGCTGCCATGAATGGTCTTGGTCGTCATGAAAAACTCAGAGAAGCGCCCACCCAAATTCTTCCATTCTAATTCGTATTTTATAATGCGACGTTTCTCTTAATTTAATCCTAAAGTTGTAATCTCTGATAATGGCCTTGAAGCATGTGTGGTTTTTCTGTAGAAATGCTCTACCGGAAGTATCCGATTCGAGTTGTTATCTGTTGGAATGAGTCGATGTTCGAGGCCAATCTCGTGTTGGCGAGAACGCCGACACCGCCTAAGCCTCTGCTGTCACATGTTCCGAGGAACATTTCTTCTCCAGTGTCATAGACAGCGTTGAATGGGTGGCGTCGTCTCATCTCGGCTAGGCCGATGACGTCGTACCTTATCCTTTTTTCTTGTATGAGCAAGTCTTCTATCGAGGGCTCAGATGCAAGTGTGAGTGCATGGTAGGCACAGATAGTCGTCCTAGTCCTTTATAATTTGGCAGCCTAAAATGGGCCCGAGATATTATCAGCCTCTTTGTGCTGGTCCTATCCAACGTTGCCGAATTGGGAAATCTTTCGGAGTCAAGGGAATGACGCCCGTTTCTTTTACTGTGTTTAGCTTTTTAATGCCCTCATATGGCTTGCTAAGCTCTGAACGTGGGATGGATGTACTCACGGCTAGCTGGCCACTATCTTCCGGGGTGGACCTCTAACTGGCTTGTTAGAGGCGACTCCTAACCACTCCCTATCCACTTCCCTGTTACTCGATTGCATGCTTTTGTCAGAATTAATTCGAAGAGTGCAATCCGAAAAAAGAAAACACGCCCAAGCACACGTGCATGAATACGTTCTTACAAGTATTGAAGATATGTGCCAAATCGGCGCAGTAGAAAGAGGATTAGATTACCTGCGTCTCATGGAAGCACAAGATTGCTTCTGATCCGCAAAACTGCCTATCCGCCACGCGGGCACGTGCCATGTTGTTTCTCGACTAACTGGCACGAGGTCCCTATATAATGAATAACTGTGGGTCGATATGAGAGAAACCCGTGGATTCAGTGACCATTGCGATTGTGTTTCGCATAATGCTTTGCCATAAAAAAATGGTTAAATAGGCGGTAAATAAAAGGTCATACATCGATGGAAATATTTCTAAATGCAGGGAGGGAGCGTGTGGCGCAGTGGTTGGAGGCACCACTGCGACACGCACGTGGAATCGATCTCTGCGCCCACGGCCTACCAAGTCTTCCATCCCTCCGGGGTCGACAAATTGGTACCAGATTTGTCTGGGAGGATAGCAGCACTGGCTCGATACATCGGCAGGCCACCGCGAGTCATTGTACGATCACCTGTGGGCCATCAACTGCGATCATAGCCGCTCTGAAAAAAATGAAGACGTGGAGAAGTTAGTGGAAGAAAACTTTTTAGCAACCTCATGTTAGCTTAGCAGTGCGAAAAACCATTCATGAGAGTAATATTAACATTATTAGCAGTAAAAACGTGCAACTGGGAGTAAATAAGTACACTTGATGCACCATGATAGGATGAAATATTGGCTTCAAAGGAACGTGTATCCTAGTAATTGTGGCTGTGATTAGGAAACCGGACATTTCAGTTCAGAGTGCTTATTGGTTTCCCAGGAAATGCTTATCAATATCTTCGCAATGATATAAGCATTCGGTTAGGGATTCCGTAAAGACGACCATGAAGAGAATTATTCTCCAGCAGCTACTTCTCGGATGAGAATCTTTGCATTCCGGACAGTGGCAATAGCTAACCGGCTTAAAAAGATCGCATGAATCTCTTTTCACCTCGTCTCATCGAGGAGCAGTTTTGCTTTTTCCGGGGCTTTTTTGTTTCCCGTCACTTGAATACTTCTCTCATAGCAACAGATGGAATCGAAATCCATTTCATCAGCCTACACTTTTCTATTTGAACAATATGGTTCATCATTTACAAATTACGAGACCATTTAGGATTTCTTTTTGCTAACAAATGTCAAAGAAAGGGAAGAAAATGAGAAAAGTGCGCAGAAGAAAAAAACCAGTTTGCACTTTGTGAGGCATGCATAAGTGATGGAAGAAAAAAATCGAACTCATTTGATTAGAAAACACAATAGGACTGCAAGACTCTTATGGTGTGGTGGTGAATGCGTTAGCCTTGGAAGAGGGTAATGACGAGTTCGTTTCTCACTGTAGTCACTTAGGGTTCGACGTTTTGCCAATATTTCAGCAACGTTTTGGTTGCATTTCACTTAATATCGTACTGTAAAAATTGTAGTAAGCAAAAAATAAAAGCAAACCAGAAAAATCATAGCTGAGATGGTTTTTTTTCTTACACATCGTCCATGTGTTTTTACACCTAATCAGAAGTCACCGTGTGTCGGTGGAGAAAAAAATGCAGTGATGTTTATCAGATTCTACTAAGAATGACTGAAACGAAAAGAAGAACGAAGATGACAAAGCAGTGGTTTCCATCCAAACTTTAGCCAGTTTCTTACCATTTCGATCGCTTCGACAAGACAAAAAAACACATGATTGGAAAGTTTTCTAACAGTTTCACTTCTTTCAATAACGATATTGCAAAGGCATCAATGGAACGGGAACGCTTTCAACCAGAATGAGCAAACTAGAACTAATCCCCACAAAGGAATTGATCGCATTCATTAATGAATGGTAGGAAAAATTCTGTGGCTAATAGAAATAAAAAGTTTATTGGTGGGAAAAAAATGAACGAATTGCGAAGATAAAATTTGGACGGACTGAACGAGCAATCAACGTCACTTAAAATATAAAAAAGGATAAAGCCCTCGGCGTTGATCAATCCCCGAAGGATGCCCCATGCATTCGACTTCATTAAGTATCGTTGAAGGTGATTGAATGCATATCTGACCTTTACAATGACTCTCGGTGGCCTGTCGATGTATCGAGCTAGTGCCGCTATCCTCCCAGACAAGTTTGGTACCAATTTGCCGACCCCGGAGGGATGGAAGGCTTGGTGGGCCATAGGCGCAGGGATCGATTCCACGTGCGTGTCGAAATGGCGCCTCCAACCACTGCGCCACATGTGCCCTTATCAACGTCACTTAAAACGAGAAGTTGGAAACGTGGTAATTCGTTGATATCTAGAAGCTGCTTCGACAGCTTTCCATGTCATAGGAAGAGATCAGAACGAAGAGAAGTACGACAAAGACGTTCACTATATTCCCATAAACTCAGTCCCAAGTTGACCATCACCATTCTTTTACTAAGCTGCGTCGACAAGTTGCTAAACAATAGCTTCTAAGTTTCGCAAGACCAGGATTTTATATGACCCCTCCCGAAAAGATTAGGAGTCACTTGGATCCATGCGTTTTTTCCAACAATATACAAGCTTGTTTGTTCCAAGGCAAATGAACGTTGAAAATGTTTTGGAGTAAGAGTTCCTCCTCGATGGCGTTATCGGTGCAGAGTTTCTCGTCAAAGACGTCTGCTCGAGCGCAGCTATTAGCTTCTTGAAAGAATGATTGTCGATTGGCGTGAGGCTCAAGTATTATTGCACACACTGTAATGCGTAGTTTTGCAGGATGGGCCGTTCAACATTACCTGTACAAAAAGACAGGACCTTCTCTGTTAGCCAATTCGGAAAACAAATCTTTCACAACCTGACGAACCACAGTTAATACCTTTGCGTCGATTCTCTGCAATGAACGTTATTCTTGGATTCAAGAAGTTTCGCTGGTTTATTCGGCTACTATTTTTTAAGTGTACAGATGTCGATATAGAACAGTAACACCACAATAGAGGTGCGTTATAGCGCAATGCTTAAAGGGGCACCGCAATAAACACGTGATTATGGCTCGCTTCAGCGGCATTGGCTCACAAGCTTTCCATCCCTCTGAGGACGGCAAGTTGGTAACAGATTTATCTGGGAGGGTACCAGCATTGACTTGATAGTTTTTTTCGACCATACTATTTTTTTGAGTAAGTTCGACTTTGAGAAGTTTTTTGCAGTTTCATTTCGCGCCAATAACTACCGAAGTCAAGTCATAGAGAATCCACTTTTACCACAGAACAGAATGCAGGCCAGAAGCGAGTAGTTTTTTCTCATAATTCTACCTTTCTCTCAATCTCGTGCGATTCAAACGACTCACATTTCACAAGCAGTTTTTCATCACTGCAGTGCCTTTCGAATAGACAATGATTGTTGAACGATTGATGTTGAATTTTTCCAGAACCGAACAAGTGTTATTGGAAAGGCAGCTCCGATGATTGGGTTCAGACGACCACTACCAACTGCTAATTGCCCTCCACGTCCTCTGTCATAAAGACTACAACCAGAAAGAGAACAAAAACCATTTGTACATTGTATGTTCAAAAAATAGCTTTCGTATGTTTTGATGACATTATGGAATGCTACCATTGCTCAGCCCGTGTGGAGCGGTGGTCGGAGACGCCCTGCAAAGCACACCTGGAATCGATCCCCGCGCCCGTGGCCGTCCAAGACCTCCATCCCACCAGGGCCGACAGACCCAGGCTGGCACCAGAATTGTATGGGATTACTGTAAAGGCTAGATATTCATTCAATCACCACTAAACAATGCTCAATGAAGTTGAATGCATGGCGCATCCCTCGAGGGATTGATCAACGCCGAGAGCTTCGTCCTTTTTTTAGCTTTATACCATTGCTTTATTTCCTTATTTGCACAAATGAGTCAAAACGGTGCGAATGTTTTGCTTTAAGAGCACAATCTCAACCAGGCCGAAATCTTTGCGAATCTAGCATTAGAGAAGGTACTACGAGGAAAATGCATGTAGAAGAAATATGTGTTAAAATTCCTTTAAAAAAGTGTGTGACTAGCTTCCAAACCTACTTTACTTAAATCTCGGCAAAAATAGTCACTGTCTTCCTCGATTATTAAGCAAGCACAAGGCTGATAAAAATTTTATTCGACTAACGTTTCGACCTCTTCGTCTTCTTGTGAATCGGATTGATTCGAACCGATGGCCTACAGTTAATCGCAGAAGGTATTGATTCTTTCTTCAGAGGATTAATCGGTTTCAAAAGTATTGATCCGCTATATGCTAGCTAATAAAACACCGACTGCTGCAGGATGCATCGTCCGTAGACCTAAGTAGACCACATTGACCATACTGGAGTGGGAATCGACTAACACCGGTCCTGTGTAAAAGGGTCCAGCTGAATGAAGTCAACCATTCGAGCGGAGCTCCGTCCAGTGAAATCGGCTCGATGCGGCAACGACCAACCACGAACGATCGACTTCAATTAATCCGGCTATAAAAAAGACAAAAAAATCGAAATGTTAGAGGAATAAATCTTTTTATCAACCTCGTGTTTGCTTAATAATCGAAGAAGGCAATGTGTAAATACGTGTTTAAAATTTTTGAACACAATAAACGACAAATTCAACTAAATCATCAAATAAGCGAGTAGTGCAACGGCGTTGTTACCACCACACAACCTCGTCCTCATTGGTTCGGTCTCATAACTAAACCATTCAAACCTGCTACCTCATAGGATTGCCAGCATTTTGTGGCAAAATCCGTCTAGGGTGAGTGTAAGGCATCAAGTTGACTGAATCGGCAAATCATCCCAAATGACCGTCAAATTCACCGTTTCAACGAGCTCAGTGGAGTAGCGATTCATGAGTACATGAATTTCAATCAGTTCAACTGATCAATGGTCAATTTGATCAAAGAACTTTCACGAGATACCTGTCTCCGATCATTGTACGGTAGAAGCCGATTCGAAATATGTGGATAAAAATCACAATTCTAATTTTTTATTTGCTGCTTACTATAATTTTTCAAGGCAGGGTATGATGTGAGATACAACCAAAATGATGCTGAGATATTTGTTAAACTCCAGACTGCAGGTGTCTGTGGTAGGGAACGAATGCCCTATTACCCCTTCCGGGGGCTAATGCATTCACTACCACACCATACTGGTCCATCCTCTCGTCTGTCTCTCAGATAGTTCTATCGATCACTGCCATCAGCAATCAACAGGACTGGTTTGGGGAGCCCAAAATCATGGAAAACTATGGTACACAGCTAAGAAAAAGCTAGCGTTGTGACATTAACTACAGCCTCAACTTAACTGGGTTCATTGCCGATTTGGGCTCTCCAGACTAATCCCGTTGACGAATGATTGCTGATGACACTGATCGATAGAACTAGTTGAGAGACAAGCGAAGCGAAAGATCAGCATGGTGTGGTGGCGAACGCGTCAGCCCCCGTAAAGGGTAGTAGCGCGTTCGTTCCAGACCGCAGACATGTGTGGTCTGGATTTTGGCAAATTTCTCAGCATCGTTGTAGTTATATTTCGCATTATAACCTGCTATTAAAAGTAGTAGACAGTAAATAAAAACGGTTAAGATTGTCTCAGCATCGTTGTGGCTGTACGAGTACAGATGTTGATATAGAGCAGTAACACCACAATAGAAGTGCTTCATAGCGCAATGGTTAGAGGGGCACTGCAATAAACACGTGATTATGGCTCGCTTCAGCTTCCTTTGCTCACAGTCTTTCCATCCCTCTGAGGACGGCAAGTTGGTAACAAATTTGTTTGGGGGGGGGGAGGGTACCAGCACTGACTTGATAAACAACAACACCACCGCAGGTTGCTGTATAGGCAAAAACACAACATTTGCATTCAATCACCGCCACCCTGGTTAACGAAAAGGAATGAATGACAAATCTTCAACGGTTGATGAAGGCCAAACACTTCATCCATACGCATAAACAGCACAACAAAGCAACCATCAAGCAATGTTTCTTTTTACCCTTTTCTTCCTCTGTTAACTTCACCAGGGTTTCTAATCGTCCAAAAAAGTGTCATGGCGAATAATTAATTATTTCATTCGTGGGAAAATACGAGATTGTTATCACAGAACTTATTTTTCACATTTCCCCCACATTTCATACACAAAAAGGGCGCTTGTGAGAATTATTTTTGGAACAGACACTAGTTTGTTCACAAGGGGGAACGGGGGAAGAGCGGAAAGAAGAATCTCTGAGCCTTTTGCAGAAAATGGCAATTTGCAATCGCTACGAAACGGTAGCTTCTGGATATAAGGTGGAAGGCCGCACCGTCAAACGATAATTGAAGCGAAAATAATGTCACCTTCATCTCAACCTTTATTCCCAAAAAAATAAGCACAGCTGAAAATCGTTTTAAAGAAGGATCGGTTTAGAGGAAACCGATTATTGCTATTACTTAAATGAAACCAAGTACGCTAGGGCACCGGTTAGCTTTCAACCTTTTGTATAATAGTCTATGCGAATCGGGCAGTTGTACAATTTGAAATTTTGGTTCTCAATAGTTGAGCGGGCTCCAGCATGATTTCTATTGTTCGGAGTTTTGCTGGTCAGCCTGGCCAAAGTCTGCCTCAAGTCATCTCCACAACAGGCAGTCGTCGCCTTTGTGGATCATTGGAAGATTTGCCACCATGCGACTAATTTGATATTAAGACGGTGATGGATCCTTATGTTGGTTTACTCTTAGCTGAGCTTCCTACTGGAAGCGCCAGATTCCTCAGCATGGGAGACCTTTCTGGGGGACTAATACCCCCACTTTACACTGCTGCCCGACACCCAAGAAAACCTCCCAACCACGATGAGGCCATAAACCGCTAGAAGGAATAATACTTTATTAATTAATGATTTAAAATTTTAATAGTAACTATATTTTTAATAATGATTACAATTTATTACTTAGTAATCTAAAATTTTTAAAAATAATCTTGTAATTTCTAATGGGAAAGACAGTGGTTGCATGAGTTCGGGTGATATGTGTCTGATTTCTGGTAAATTGTGTGGGGACGAATACGTTGGCTGAACGGGTAGATCACTCTGTGTCCGCACAAGATTCTGCTCAGTAAATAAATTATAAAGGATAAAGCTCTCGGCGTTGATCAATCCCTGAGGATGCGCCATGCATTCGACTTCATTAAGTATCGTTGGAGGTGATGGAATGCATATCTGGCCTTTACAATGACTAGGGGTGGCCTACCGATGTATCGAGCCAGTGCTGCTCTCCTCCCAGACAAGCCTGATACCAATTTGCCTACCTCGGAGGTATGGAAGGCTTGGTGGGCCATGGGCGCAGGAATCGATTCCACGTGCGTGGCGCCGGTGGCGCCTCCAACCACTACCCCACACGCGCCCTTTTTATCCTGCTTAGTAGGGTTACCTAAAGTGAAATAAAACACTCCACTAAGCGAGCACCGCGTACAATGACATAACAGAGGGAATTTTAAAGTGAAAGCCGTCATCGTCCTAAAAGATTCTAAACCGTCAGTGTGTTTAAAAAAATCTTGCATTGTGTTGGGTTAATTCTAAAGTCCGGGAATAAACAGCAAGGAGTACTGTCTTGTGATCACGCGTGACATTGCGTCATACCTGAGGTTTTGACTTGACTCGCACACATTCCTCACGTATGTAAAAATCTGTGCTGCTGGTCCCCAACAATAAGTGGAACGGTTACAAACAACAATACGGTGAATGCTTGAAAGAAGCTGTTGGCTATGAGTGTGAGCCTCATGCGTCGAGTTTTTCTGCTCGGATGATGAAGGAGTTTGGCTGAAAAGATTCCGCTTCAATTTGACCTGTTCGAACTATGAAGAAGTGGAATCCAGCAAACACCAGTTATTGTTAATAAATCGTAATGACAACCTCGTGTTTGCTCATCAAGAAAGCAGTGTATTATGAATATGGACGGTTTAACGGTCAAATTTTGTGAGATCTGACATAACGCGGGAAATCAAGAAGACCAGCGTGGCGAGACCAAAACACAACAACGAAATCTCACTATAGCCCACATTTCCATGGTGACAAAGATGTGTTGTTTAAATAAGCAATTCAACGTTTTTCATTGGTTTTCCTGCAAAATAAAATCGGTCTTTTCAATTTTATATTGGTGAAGAGTTGTAAATTATTGGTACCTTTGAACTCTTTGAAGTGGAAGACTTTACGTTAAACTTGTCGCTGTAATCCCGCCCGCAAAATAGTCTCAACTATAAAACTCTTCTTGGCAAACACTTTTACAGAAATGTTAAGCACCTTCGTAGACACGGATGATCGAGAATGAACCCTCTCATTCAGTTCGGCGCTGAAACGAGCAGTTTTAATAGAAATCTCATCACACCCTTCTTGTAAAGTCTTCTATATTATATGCAATCGAAAGTAGCAGTACTGACTATTTACATTGTCTCTTGAACCAAGACAAAAAACAAGCAATAGCAACATTTAGAACATTTACCGTGATAATTCCCTTCGGGACCCACTTGGAACACTGATTGGAGAAGTAGAAATTTCGATGCCTTATCCACCCATTTTTGATGAGGGGCCCAAACGAACCAATTGACTTCCATAAAATCGAGTAACAAAAAGTGGCAAAGTGGCACATCCAATTTTCACACCACATAGCAATTCATTGCATTCAGCTTTTCATTGCATCCCTTACACAGGTGTTTTTAATGCATCCATTCCATTGTTTCATTTCTATAACAATTTCGTTCCTTCCATGTTAAAGAACAGAGTTGTTAATTTTCTATGAGCGCGAAAACTGTTTTCAAGCCTACAGACAACTCCATAGGCGCTTATCTTGGTGTTAAGCCCCCATAAGGCGTTCAATAGCCACCGCTCAAAGTAGACCTAACCGTTGAGCTGCGAGGAACAACAGTGGATATACAGCTATCCATGGATAAATACACTTAACTAAGAAAGACATTATAATCCGTAAACGCAACCAGTGTCATTGAAATTAACTAATGACAGAAACAAATTCTATCCGATTTACTTGGCTTAACTACTTAGTAACGATCTAGGAACACCAACTTGCGATTATCTTAGGATTCAAGAAAAAGTGGTGTTGTGCCAACAAAAAAATCGCTAAATTGGAAACTGCTTAGGTTTTAGTATGACTATTCATCAGGAAGGGTCATCCAATTATCTCAGATAAATTTAAGTACTACTTCAAACTGTAGTTATCCGACTTGAAATCTTGAGCCTAAATGCTTTCACCCACTGCTTTTCTCAAATCTATACTTATGATTAGTTTATGCTCCGATATGGATATGGTTTCGAATATGTGACGATTTTATCGGCTAGTAACAAACCATTGATCATACGGGATTAGAAACATTACAAGAATAAACTAATAAGGTGCATGTGGAGCAGTGGTCGGAAGCGCCGTGCAACACACATGGGATCGATCCCGCGCCACAGGCTCACCGAACCTTCCATGTTTCTGGGCTGGGCTAGGCAAATTGGTACCAGACTTGCCTGGAAGGAAAGCGGCGCTAGCTCAATGTATCGGTAGGCTACCGCGAGTCATTGTAAAGGCCAGATAAGCATTCAGTCACCTCGAACCATGCTTAATGAAGTCGAATGCATGACACATCCCTTAGGAATTGAAAAACACCGAGAGCTTTATCCTCTATCCTTTGTGAAAAATGAATAGTCGGTAGACGTAAAAGCTGAGCAATCCAAGCAAGCTATAAAGAGTTTTCGGCCATCTCGTATAAAACTGGACGACCTAGTAAACAGTCATTAAATGACGACCATCACATTCGTTGCTGTTCTCTTCTCATTGCGGAATGTATAGCAATGGTTCAACCCGACAGCACTGGGCAAGAGAAATCCACTGAATCAGTCAGGGATTCAATTTCAGCTCACAGTTCGCCTATGTTTCAGGTCAACGTTTCTTTTTCTCTTTGTTTGATTTTTTAGCTTAGCTATGCAATGTTTCTCACACTGCATAGTCCACTCGTTTGCATATGACATAGAAGAGTGCGGTAATAGCTCAAACATGGGCAATATGCTGTGATTGACAGCTACACGTTTACACAACACGCTGAGATATGTTTAGCTTTTGGTTGTTATCAGTTGAAGATGATTACCATTTCACTGAACCGTTGCATATATGCAAACGTGCCCCTTTTCAGACGTCTACTTCCGAAGAAACAGAGAAAAATGGCAATGCGAGTACTCTCTCCCTCTCTCTTTCTCTCAGCGTTGATCAATCCCTGAGGGATGCGCCATGCATTCGACTTCATTAAATACCGTTGGAGATGATTGAATGCATATCTGGCCTTCACAACGACTCGCGGTGGTCTGCCGATGTATCGACCCAGTGTTGCTATCCTCCCAGACACGTTTGGTACCAATTTGCCGACCCCGGAGGGATGGAAGGCTTGGTGGGCCATAGGCGCAGAGATCGATTCCACGTGCATGTTGCAGTGGCGCCTCCAACCACTGCGCCACACGCGCCCGTTGCGAGTCCGCAATGCGAGTACAGCTAGAAATTTTCCAAATGCCCGTGAGATGAGTCTTATGGTGAGAATATTGTGACTTAATCATGTTAATCATCTTCGAATAGGATATTCTGCACTTTAATTTGCCTTTTTTACAGGATTATGATTGTAAATTGAAGGAATCTGCTTTCAGCATTTCTCAGATGCGTCAGAATCGAATCGTGCCTAATTTCTCCTTCGTCGGCAGTAATAATGTCACTTACTTCTTATAACGCGCCACATTCGACCATAATAGATGAGATTACTTTGATGACGATATCAGCCACTACCTAAGGGTGGTAAGAGTAAGAGTGGAAGCCCTCGCTTAGTTTTAGATGGTGGTGTTCCCAGCAAAAAATGGGTGGACAGGTTAAACTCAACCAACAGTCATGTCACTTTTGCATTTTTAGTTTATGACGGAGTGTTGGAACACGTCACTCAAGTATGATCTCGAGTCAATCTCACGCCAACAGCAAATGACAACGGAATGATTCTATCCCTCCAGGTTTTTTGTGATAATGCTTCACTTCGGTTCATAGAACGAATGGCAGTTCGTCGTACCATCCTAGGTTGCAATAAAACATCAATTTTTAAACATCGGGGCTGAGCAGATAGCCCTTCACTGCAATCCCTAATCTTACACAGGCCGACACTTCGCGTTCCGCAATAGTTCTGTTTAGTTTTCAACGATTAGAGAAGAAAAAGTCTCGGTGAATACTTCTAAAGTGGTTTCCAGATAGGAAATGCTCACACGACGAAGCTAGGATGCACATACAGCGTGTGCAATTCTTACAATGCGAACAATTCTTCAACTTTCGCGTTGTTTGTTTGCCGATACGAAGACTTGTAAGCCAGTTCCCAGGATCGACTTTCTATTAACCTCGGCATTGGAGTATGAATACATTGTTTTCTTGTTCAGCAATGGCGAGGTTGTTATACAGCATACATTTACTTCCATAGAAAAAAAAACAATACAATACAACAGTAGCTGACGTTTCAGCAGCATCTCTATCTTCAGAGCCTGGAGGGGTATACTGATATACAATTTAGTAGACCAAACACTTCAGCAACACTCACAAAAAGGCGAAAAACTCCATGGCAACTCTACTTGATCAACAGCTTCTCGAAAAACTCACTGCTTTTTTTACATGACTTCCAATGAGGAGGGTTAGAACAGCTGATTATAGTCGCACATGGTTGATGACTGCGCCACCCCACATCAGAAATTGATGCGAACATACGGGGCCAGATGGCGTGTAACCTCAAGGCATTCCTTCCTGCTATTCATACTCGAAAACAACGTATTCATACTCGTAAGCCATTTCTTCATACAGTCTTTTGATACAGTTTGATTTCTGCAAAACTTCAGGCATATTCATGTTCACACACCAGCCTACACAGAAGGCGCACCATGCAGCAAATGCAGTAACGAGTGTGTGGGCGGCAGTTTTTGTAACAAGACCTCGACGGAATACGAATTTAGAAGAAACACGGCGAAATGAAGAGTCTAATAAAAACTTTTTCTTCAGAGTGAGTTTCGCTCTTGCACGTCCTCAATAAATGCTGCCATGTACTGTTTGTTTGTGCCACCGTAGTAAGATAGTCTCACTAAAAATTAGCTCACAAGTGAATCATTTCTAAAGCAGTTGGACTTCAAACGCTCTAGCTTATCACAGTGAATTTAAGTTTGGTTTCTAAAAGTGCCGGATGTTTTTTATCCTTCTTTGCAAACAAGGGACGATGGATAAAGTATTCGGCTTTGATCAATACCTGTGGGATGCGACATGCAATAGATTTCATTAGGCATCGCTAGAAGTGATTGAATGCATATTTGACTGCCGCAATGACTTGCCGCGGCCTACCGATTTATCAAGTCAGTGCTGCTCTTGGAAAGTCTGGTACCAATTTTACTACACTTGAAGGGTGCTCAACCCGGCTACGGGATCGACCCATAGACCACGTGAGTGTCGCAGTGCACCTTTAACCACCGCATCACATGCGCCGTTCTTCTTCTTTATGATTAGCAAAATTGACGATTTAAAAACCTAATGCGCTCATAAATGAATGTTTTCCTTACCCACTATAGCGGAAAATACGATCATTCAAAAATTCCGCTTTATATCACTTACGAGTGCTAACATTGGGTTTAATTTTCCATTGTCAAAGAAATAGTTCGAATAAAACTGTGTAGGAATAACAAAAAATGAGTTCAGGCGTTCAAAACTATAAAAATTCCATCAGCACAAGGTACTATTAAAGTGATTTTTCTGCGTTTTGATTTTGTTTCTCATTTTAAAATAAAAGAGAACGTAAAAATAAAGATGCCATTGAAAAAATACGCATTGATCGTGTAGGATCTTTTTATGCTGCATGCACTTTTATTTTTGTACTTTGCAGTGAATTTCCAAACTGCTTCGGTGCTAAGTGCAAAAAGAAACGCTTCATATGGTTATCGATTGTTTAGCTTTTGTTTCTCATCATTAAAATCACCCATAGATCCGTAGAGTTTGCAGCAAGTAGGTCAAACAATCCTGAAACTTTTTACATAAAGTACATAATACATAAAAAAATTATGGTATCATCTATAACAGAATAAAAATCACAGAAAACCTGGACACATTGAAGATTCACTCCAACATAAAGTGATTTCAGTGATATTTAAAGTGCTGAGTTATTGATAAAGTACAAATACACATATCGAAATAATAGAAAACATAAGGTTTGTGGTGGTACTCGCCGTGTTCAGCTCTTCAAAAAGGCTTTGCACATTGAGACGACTGATGTTTCTGGAATGAGAATATGATGTTCGCTTAGATGAAACACTAAGACAAAAGAGCTTTGTCAGTCTTTACGTTTATCAAAATTCATTCTAAATCTAATGAAGTCCAATGAACTGAACACCCAACAAGGAGATTTTGAACCGTGTGCACCAGCAAAAGTCGCGTATAGTATAGTGGTTAGATGTGTCCCGCAATCTTGTCTGGGAGGATAGCAGCACTGATTCGACCGGCAGATCGGTGGATCACCTCCAGTCATTGTATAGGCCAGATATGCATTCAATCACCTCCAACGATCACCTGTCACCTGTATCACCTGTAGTCTCGTTGATCGTCGAGTGACTCGAGCGGGCGCCAATAAATCGTCCATTTTTCTGTGGTCGCGTGCAAGAGTAGCCCAGAGCGTTCTGCTCGCTCTAGCGACTCCTCGAGCATCATACCTCCAACGATATTTCATGAAATCGAATGCATAGTGCATCCCTCAAGGGTTAATCAGCGTCGAGAGCGTTATCCTTCATTCCTTTATCTACCAGCGAATATTGCAGTGTAGTGGAGTGGTTATAAGCCTGTAATGCACACATGGTATTTAGTTCGATCCTACACCTTGAACAAATCAGAACCTTTGTCCATTTAGTATTAGCAAATTGGACAAAACCTGACTGAGAACATAAGAACACCGGCGTGGTACACCGAGAAGACATTGCAAGTCACTGCGTGGGCAATGCATTAAACTTGCTTTGCAATACGATGAATGGAATCGAGTGTATGTTGCGAATAATGAAATCATTTGACTATAGAAGACCAGACAAGAAATGAACTGACCGAAGGTACAACTACACTAAGACACTGCACAATTAAAGTTAAAGGATAAAGCTCTCGGCGTTGATCAATCCCTGAGGGATGTGCCATGCATTCGACTTCACTAAGTATCGTTGGAGGTGATTGAATGCATATCTAGCCTTTACAATGACTCACGGTGGCCTGCCGATGTATCGAGCCAGTGCTGCTATCCTCCCGGACAAGTCTGGTACCGATTTGCCGAGCCCGGAGGGATGGAAGTCTTGGTGGGCCATGGGCGCAGGAATCGATTCCACGTGCGTGTCGCAGTGGCGCCTCCAACCACTGCGCCACACGCGCCCTTACTGCACAGGTAAACCTTGGGTTTGAGTGGTTGTCTTGTTTTTCATCACTCGGGAGGAGCTTGTTATACATCACACGTCTACTTTCGCACAAAAACATATACAACCCAGCTGTAGCTGACGTTTCGCCTAGTAAATTGCGTGTCAGACACCCTTCCAGACTGCGAAGAAGGCGATACCGCTAAAACGTCAGCTTACGTTGTATTCTTTGTGCTTTTGTATGAAAGTAAACGTTTACTTATAACAACCTTGGAATTGGTGAAAAAGAAAACGACACTTTTCCTAATGTTGTCTATACCACTTGCTTTTTTAAGAAAAGGTCCCCATATTCCTACTTTTTCCAAGTGTTTTCTTTTTTACAGAGTCAAGTACCTTAACACATTTGACCACAATGAGTTTTCAATATGACAGTACATTTTGCGGAGTACTGAGATAAACCGGATGAAGCTCTTCTCAAACACCTGCAGTACCGATCTCTCGACACCTCCACAACCATAGGCATGGTTGTATTGAGGCGGGGTTGATAGGGCTTCCAACTGATCTCTTCCATCGTACTATCTGACTCCTATTTTATTCCGTAAGAAGGTAAATCGTCCGTACAATATACCTTAAAACAATGAGCTTTTCACTCTTCTTTTTTTAAATGAGCGCCAGACTTGTTTGGAAAACGACCGCTCTCTACAATCTAGGTGGAAACGCTCTTGCCCAGCTACCTCAGCACTCCAGCGAGAATCCACTCGACAAGCATTCAATCACTTTCATGACGAAAGAAAACTCCTCATGCAGCAGTAGAGCCCACAGACGAAAATTTCGAAGACACTCGTGGATGGCGGATGCAAGGAAACGAATCGAATGAAGGAAATGCTGGGGCCTGCACAGTACATGTGAAGTAAGGGTAGTATAAAAACATTCAGTGACAACAAGCATACTACGTCCATTCAGTACGCTATTTTACACAAAACTGTTTGTAAATTTTATATATCAAAGACTGTGCAAACAAGTGATGGCGTTCCTCAGATGTTTTGTATTCTTTTTTCTTGAAGTTCTCAGGTGATGACTCTAAAGTTGTTGCCACTTATAAAGCCATTGTCCAATATTGTGATAAAATATTTTGGCTTAATAGAATCAGCGGCTTATGAATCGATAGTAAAGAAAAATCTCTCGGCGTTGATCAATACCTGAGGGATGCGCCATGCATTCAACTTCATTAAGTAGGAGGTGATTGAATGCATATCTGGCGTTTACAATGACTCGCGGTGGCCTGCTGATGTGTCGAGCCAGTGCTGCTATCCTCCCAGACAAGTCTGGTACCAATTTGCCAACCCCGGAGCGATGGAAGGATTGATGGGTTATGGGCGCGGGATCGATTCCACGTGTGTGTCACAGTGGCGCTTTCAGCCACTGTGCCACACGCGCCCTATGAGTCGATAGTATATGTTTTAAAGTCAGTAGTTTAAAAATTAGTGTTCGCTTTAGTAAAAATTTCTAACCTGAATTCTTCCAACTCTGGCGGCCATGACTCTTCCATTCTCTGCATATCATAGTTACAGTTCGATGAATCGCATATCCATTGCTCCATTCCGTTGTACGACTGATAATAACCAGGCTGAAAAAGCCATAGCTTTACAATTATAAACTCACATAGCTACCCATAGTTGGCTGAGTATCATGTCTAACATTTTTCTCAGTGTGTGGCGTACCTAAAAGCCTTGCATTAGTACTTATATTTTGCCCTACAATGTGTGACAAGTGTGGATAAAAACGCCAGCGAAATGGTTGAAGATGAAGGAAAGTCACATACCTCAATTTGTCTTTCAGAGCCACTTTGATCAACGGTTATGCATCCCCTGAAATCAGAGACGATTTCATTTCACATGAACCACTTAAAGCTTAAAGCTTTTAAGATAGGCTTAAAGCTCTCGGCGTTGATCAATCCCTGAGGGATGCGCCATGCATTCGACTTCATTAAATATCGTTGGAGGTGATTGAAGGCGTATCTGGCCTTTACAATGACTCGCGGTGGCCTGCCGATGTATCGATCCAGTACTGCTACCCTCCTAGACAAGTCTGGTACCAATTTGCCGACCCCGGAGGGATGGAAGGCTTGGTGGGCCATGGGCGCATGGATTGATTCCTCGTGCGTGTCGCAGTGGTACCTCCAACCACTGCGCTACACGCGCCCTTTGCCACATGAACAACTAGCGAAGGCAAATGCAATAGAACTTCTAAACAAAGTGATTAAATGCATTTTGGCTTTCCCAGGTACTTGGGAGAACCTTTCAATGCTCCAAATTGGCAGAGAAGCATTTCGACAATACCTGTAAAGGTCTCCGTGTGGTGATGCTGCTATCACACAGAAATGTCCCTTGCACAGCTTCATAAAAGGAATGTACGGCAAATGCTTAGACATGTAGTCAGCATGGCATTCGATCAACTCTCGAGCCGTGAAATCGGCTGCAGCGTCATCTTCCTAAAATTGGCTAAGTACTTCTTCAAGATAGTTTGTCGGTTGACTCAAAAAACCAAATATCGATGTTTAATAGAACTATTTAAACATTTGCGTCTTACGCACGAAATATCTATATGAGTAGAGGTCGACCAAAATCACTAACTTTCCCGCACGAAGCCGAACCCTAGTAGACGACTGTGCATTATCATAGAAGAAAAGCTTTCCTTCCCAGCTAAAGAAATAAGGGACGAAATTTAAAGAAAAAAGGCCTTGACCTTTTATTTAACGCCTATTTTTTCAATGACAGAATATGATGTGAATTACAACCACAAAAATGTTAAGGTATGAGCAAAGACGGAACCTCAGCCTTGCTTTGAACCGACAACTACCTTTACCTGCGGTTCACGTGCTACCCACCATACCAATAGCGACTCCTGCATTGTCTTTCTCTCAGCCATTTCCTTACTTCACCGAAGCTATCAGAGACCGTTCCTTCGGTGGATAAAGTGTTCGAAAGAATAAAAGGTTCGGCGTTTATCCAACCCTAAGTTATGCATTATGCATTCAACACCATTCGTGGCAAAACAATTGAGGTGATTGTATGCTCATCTCGTCTGCACATTGTCTTTTATTGGTTGCAAACTGCTATATTAATTGAGAACACCAAATTTTCGATCCTGAGATATGAATAATTAGGCCAGCTTTGAACGTGTGGTTGAACTAGCGACCGATACACTAAAGGCAAAGAAATGGCTTCGGTTTGTGGGTTGGATAGTACGTGAGCCTCCGGAAAAGGTACACAGCACATTATTACTGACGAAACCAAGGCTTATTTCTTAAAACACGGAAACCAACGGATTTTTTTACTTACCATTGAACCATAGCAAATGGTCTCGTCAGGTTGACCACCGTATTCTAACTTAGCACAACACTCTGGATAGAAGAGGAACGGTAGGCCCGTGTAGAAGAGGTCGAAATCACTGCCAGCTGAGCAATCCTTTGAATGCGAATGGCCCACGGTACCATTGTCGAGCGTGAACTACAATCACAGAAATGAGAAATGTTATGGCCGAATTTCATTTTTTTATGTGATTAAAAAAGGTCCATTCGATCAGTGAAGAAAACTTGTATATTCAGCAAAGGACCATATGGAAAGCATGTAAAAATAAGCAAAATTAGGCGAGAAGGAGTGGGATGTTCGAATTCGAAAGTACTTTTGGGTGCAAATCATGACTGACTGAAATCTGACAGTGGTTTACCACCTCATCTTGGTCAGAAGGTGTTGTTCTTACGTGCCGAATTGCGATACACAACGAAAAATTCATTCTCCGAGAGAACTCCTCGACTGAGAATGGATTCGACCATTTCGACCCATAAGCATAGTTAAGGGTGAAGAAGTATTAGTAGTAATGGTAACCACTGAAGAAACGTAAGCGCCAAACCTTCCTCCGATGAACTATGACCAGTAATTGAAAGTGTGGATGAAAGATAAAGAATGAAGCGTTTGGCGTTGGCAAATTCTTGAAGAATGCGTCATGCATTCGACTTCATTCATGAGATCGTAGAGACAACTTAATACATATCTGGTTTAGGCAATGACTTGAAGAAACTTAGCGATGTGAGCTGTGATGTGCGCGAGCTTAGCGATTTTCGAAAGCTGTAAACGTTTCTGTTGGGGTCTTTATGGACTCAGAGAGAATATCTTGGTTAATCAGTAACATACCAATCATGATATATATGTATATGCATATGTACATATATATACATATATAAAGCATAAAAAGGATAAAGCTCGGCGTTGTTAATCAATCCCTGATGGATGCGCCATGCATTCAACTTCATCAACCATCGTTACGAGGTGATTGAATGCATATCTGGCCTTTATAATGACTCGCGGTAGTCTACCGATGTACCCAGCCAGTGCTGTTTCGCGACCCCGCAGGGATTGAAGGCTTGGTGGGCCATGGGTGCGGGGATCTATTCCACGTGTGTGTTACAGGGCGTCTGTGACCACTGCACAGCAGGCGCTTTTGTGATATATTTGAAATTTTATGCATTCATTCATGACACTCATTGCTCATGGGGGATATATATATATATAAATTTTATTATGTACACATACATAGATGCGTTGCTGCAGTGGTGCACCTTCATACGTGAGGAAATAAATAACCTCCTATTTCTTTGTTTTTATATTCTTTACCTAGTTTTCCTTTAGCTTGTGGTACCTTTACATCAGACTGTGCAATCACTTCACACTTAGTTCGGCGCTTTCGCTATCTAACGTACCTTTCGTGTCATTCACAACTTGAATTCCAAGTGAATCTATTCTCACTTGACATTTTTAGTTCAATAATCAATCACCCTATAAACTACAAAACTAAAAAGCTATGAAAAACAATTATGTTGGACATACCATACTTCTCTTGTAAGTGCAGAAATTTCCAGCACATGGAGGTGTCCAACGCTGTGGCGGTTCGATACCGTTCACCATTTCTCGAGCACACACCTGATACGGTAGTACAGTTGCTTCTTCTCCTTTCAACGCCATTTGATCTGCATTACAGTGATCGCTACTGCAAAAGCTTAATGTTAGGGTGATGTTCAGTGTTCAAACCTCAAGTTTATTGATTATGAACAACTGAGAAAATTTCAAAATCTGCAGAGAAACAAAAAAAAGATCTGGTATAGCCAAGTTGCTCACTTACTCGCATATACATAAAACTTGGCCATTTTGATTGATACGGCAACCATTCGAAGGCGTTATTCCACTAATACAACCCTTAAAAAAACATTTCTCCCTAGAGCTTTTGAAATCTTCCAACAATTTGCTGAACAAGTAACGAAAGGCGCAATTCATTCAGACAAGCTTTAAGCGCTTGGTTAAGTACTAAATGCTTAGGACTCAGTGTCGCAGGCCAAAAGGTGAGTTAGCGGAAAGGGCTCAGTTCTGTACTAAAAACTCCAACAGCGAGTTCCGTTTGTGATATCTCTGAACCTTCGAACATAAATTAGCGCGGATCAACAATCAATAAAGTCTTCAATCGTTCTGTACCGGTTCAGAACACATCTCCAATTCTCCAAAGAACAGCGTCACATTTTTTGTGTTATTCTTTTCATCATCTTTTTTCTTATAACGAAAATATGGTTAAGGATAACTCAGCGAGCACTGTTGTGGCATAGGTTAGACCTTAATATTCAATAACCTCCATAATGAATGATGAAGTTGAATGCATGAAATCCTCAGTGATTGATTGATCAACGCGGAATGAACCAACGAAGATGCTAATAGCACCGACTCGCTTAGCAATAGAATCGAACAAAATACGGAACATTTAAAACTTAGTTCTAGCACTCACTTTGCGGGTAAATACTCGTTCCGGTTCAGTGTAGTAATATTCTGAGTAGAAGCACAGGGTTCCCATGCAATCAGGTTCGCATCTTTAAATATAAACAGACTTCAACTTACGACATTCGAGGTTTATTGAAGAGTAAAATGAAATCAGAACGAAACCGCCCATTGAAAAGGACATCAAATCCGGAAAATACCGTTGTGTGCGGTTGCACCAAATTCGTGATAAGGTTTCCACTACTGTCGGAAACATCTAACGAAAGCTTGCATCACCATCATAATGAAAAGCCCTTGGTCCATTGATTTCCCCTGGGAAGCCAAATATTTGTGACCATCTTTACTGGAATAATGTCAACCTCTGCAACCAAATTTCTAATAAAACCGGTGGTAATGATATGAATACCAATGATAGCGGCAAAAAACTCTACACGGCTTTTTTGATGAATCGAAATGATTCACCAATAACTTCTATGGATGGGGATCAAAAACAATACTAAACAAAGGAGATGCGTCAACCTTTTCTGTTTGAGAACGTTTCTAATCTATTTCTCCCTCTTCCTCTCTCACTCCCTCAAACTCTCTCGCTATCCCTCTCCCTTTCTCTCTTTGTCCTATCACGTCCTAATTCTTTTTTTCAAGAATTAAATCCTCTTCCTGCTTCCAGTGATGAAGAAAATTTTTTACCTTATTAGCATGAGGCATAATTGCGATTCCTACACTCACATTTCTTGTTCCGTTTCAAAATCGTAGTCGCATTTTTTACACTGAATAAGCGCGACGACGTCGTCGTGGGCGAAGTACAGGACAAACAGCAGCGAGAGTAAAGCCGTCGACATTGAGTTCAGTTCTGTTTAACCAGGTGTGAATACCATAGCATAAACCGAATGAAATTCACGTAAAATTATTCATGCAAAACCCTTCTTCATCGCTTTATGATCAGCGGCGGTGTGTTGCACGGCTTGTGGAATCGATACGGACGTCAGTAGATTCCATGCCGTTGAGTTGCAAAGATCTGGGCGAAAATATTCGAGCTAAAAGGATAAAGGATAAAGCTCTCGGCGTTGATTAATCCATGAGGGATGAGCCATGCATTCGACTTCTTTAAGTATCGTTGGAGGTGATTGAATGCATGGCTGGCCTTTAGAATGACTCGCGGTGGCCTGTCGATATATCGAGCCAGTGCTGCTATCCTCCCAGACAAGTCGTACCAATTTGCCGACTCCGGAAGGATGGAAGGCCTGATGGGCCATGGGCGCAGGGATCGATTCCACGTGCGTGTCGCAGTGGCGCCTCCAACCACGAGGCCACACGCGCCCTTATAATGAGGTTAGCATTGTAATATACATATGTAAGAATTAAGAATAGTAGAACATCGATGTTCACTAGAAGCGTAATACGCGTGCTGCACAACTGATTAATATGGGAAAGGGGGAATGGAGAGCTTAATAGCTGAGCTCTACTAGACAAACTAAAGCACTACTAAAAAGGTGGGGGCCGCGAGAACAGTATCCACTCGAATAAATTGATAACCGAAGTTTCGTTCCAAATTTTTGGTTGAATAGGGATAGATAGATAGAAGATATGGCGTTCCTTGAGAGCTCACATTCAACCAGAATGATGCTGAGATATATGACCCTCATTCAGTTCAAAAAGACAGGACATATTTGTCTTAAATAGACACACTAGGGAAGAAACATATCGGTCTAAACATAGTAATATTTCGAAACCGACTTTCCTTTAACCTCGGTGTAACTAATCAATATGTATTCTTTCTTTAATGAGCTTACAAGAGGCTGATAAGTATAGTTATTTTCGGTTAACGTTTCGATGTCTTCGTCTTCATAAAGGCCGATTATCCGAGTCAATGGTCCACGCTTGTTATTCGTCTCGTTGTGGAGGCTTCGCCTTCGTGTCGAGTCAAGTCTTTCTCAGCGGGCCATCTGAGGCATAGTCACTTGGTAACGCGCTTTGATACATGATGATGATGGTGGATATAATGATTATGTCCGGTAGAAGTGCAACGGTAATGCGTACACCTCTTCATCCTCACACTATAAACAGTTGGAAACTATCTCTGCTCAGTTCGATACGCTTGAAACCTCATTTGTTTCGATTATTCATCACGCCTTTATATTTTTTGAATGAAACAAGAAAAAATCTCTAGCATCAATACAAAGTGCACAAAATTGAGGATATTCAACATAGAGCAGTTACCAAGAGCGACTTTCTATTGACCACTGCATATAAATATCTCGCTTTCATTTTCAGCAGTCGCGAAGTTGTTATTCAGCACACGTTTACTTCCTTACAAAAACAACACGTACAACGCAAAGGGTAGCTCAGGTCTCGGCAGTATCGCCTTGTTCAGAGCTTGGAAGGATACACTGATACGTAATCTACCAAGTCAAACGATTCAAGTGCACCAACAGAAAGGTGGAAAACTGAACGACAATTACACGACAAACAGTTTCTTGAAAAGCCTACTGCTTTTATCTGCTTTCCACCGAGGAAGAATACCCGCTAAGAGTGGCAGTCGTTAGTGGTTGATGAATGCACCGCCACTGATAAAAAATCAGTTCTAAGATACGCGGCTAGATCACGTGTTATCTTCGGGAATTCCTTTCTGATATTCATTCTAGGGTTTTTGATATTTATCCAAAAAGCCTCGAAAATTTTGCATGTCGGTGTTTTGGAATCCTATGCGAGGACAGCTACATTAACATAAAAATTGTTACCGCTATGCGTTTGTATCCCATGCATCTTTAGTGGCGTACCTTGTCTTACTTTTTGTTTGCCATCTAGGTGCGCTTTTATACGGATACATAATGGTCTGCCCGCTTCGCCAATATATTTCTCTCCGCAAGCACTACAAGAAACAAGGTATATCGTATTTGAACTCATGCAGTCATCGCCCTTGCCTTAAAGGCAAACTACACAATTTGATGTTTCATGTAGGCAGTCCTAACTGACGACTATGAGTATTCGGTGACATTTCAATTATCGCTACCGATTCTTCTAGATCTGCTCTTCTCAAGCATCGTTTTATCGCTGCACTTATTTCATCACTAATAAAGGGCAAAATAAGCGGGCAGGTTTCATCTCGGCCAATTCGTTCGTTTTGGGGCGTCGCTCTCCTTCTAAACTTAACTCGTGGATTTACTATTTTGTAGACATTAGAGAAGGCTATCTGCCTAGCCAAGTCGCAGAGTTGTTCGTTTAGTTCCCTATTTGCTCACACAGAGGTGGCTGTTCGAAACATGTTTCTCACAAGCGCTCTTCCTGTGTGTGAACGGTGGGAAGCGCGTACGTGACGGAGTCCTTCGACGTCGCTGCGCTTTATACGAACGTATCTAATGACTCCTCGATTCAAGCCATTTTTGAATTTCTTACTGAACGTGAAGAAAGGATAAATATGAATGGCTTAAGAATTAAGCAGCTTACAGCTCTGAGTGCCTAAAGTGTTCATTTTTCAAATGGTCTCGGAAATACTACACGCAAATAAGTGGGTTGACAACGGAACAGGGACTGGCAGCGGGCCTTGTCATTCGGTTTGCGTCTAAAATAAAAGCCTTGTTCTCGGTCTACGACTGCTACTGTACTGCAGATATGTAGGAGATTAGGGCACGGTGGCTCATGGCTCATGACTCATTCATGTGGTGATCGCTGAAAAAGATTCCGTCTCGACACGACAAATAAGACGCTAAATCGAAAAAACGAAAAACTGTGGACTACCGACACGGTCCATCGTCTCTGATGAAGACGAGGAGCTGAAACGTTAACTGAATAAACATCTCTATCAACCTCGTGCAAGATCAACATCATAAACACTTAGGTGATTGTTTTGTCATCTTCCCTACGCAGAAGGAGATGGACAAATGCTGTAAATTGTTGAGCGAGCAGTCTGAGTACGCCAAGTTCACCCGATAGAAACCGAAAGACAACTGCTCCCTTTTTTAACGTTGAAATCATCTTGTAAAGTGGCGATTATATGACATAGTGATATAGTAAAACAAGCAAAAAAAACATCCTGGTTTATTTCCTCTCTTTACACTCTTCACACACAAAGAGGGAACTTGTAAAAAACATTTTTCGAACAGCCACCTCTGTATGCACAACTAGAGAACTAAAGAAGGAATGGGGCGACTTGGCCCGGCAAATAGCCATCTCCAAAGGTTGCGAAATAGTAACCCCACGAGATAATTTTAGAAGGAGAGCTACACTCTAAGACGAATGGTTTGGCCAAAGCAAAAAAACTCCTTTCTAGCGATGAAATAAGTGCAGCGATAAAATGTTACTTAAGAAAGGCAGATCTAGACGAATCGGTAAACTGAAATACTGCCGGATACTCTACATCGTCAGTTGATTCGTAACCGCTTGTATGTTCGTAACCCGTCTATGTTAAACACAAAACTGCGCAATTTGCCTTTACGGCGAGGACGGTGACTGCATGAGTTCAGGTACGATATACCTGATCTCTTGTGGTATTTGCGCAAATGAATATATTGTCGAAGCTTCATGTGTCCGCATAAAAGAACACCTAGACAGCAAAACGAAGAGCAACACAAAGTACCCCACTAGGCACGAATAGGATACAAAAGCTTGTTTTTCCTTCGGACATACATCATCGTGCACGTCGTGTAGAAGTAGGTGTTATTATCACCTAGTACAAAGCGTTGTAATATTTCAAAACCGACTTTCCTTTAACCTCGGTGTGACTACTCAATGAGTATTCTTTCTTTGATGAGCTAATAAGGCTAAAGGGAAGCTTAAAGGAAAGTCGGTTTCGAAATATTAATATGCTTTATACTAGCTAATAATAACACCGACTTCTGCAAGATGTACGCGATGATGTATGTCGGAAGAAAAACAAGTTATTATCTCCTAACATTCCTAACATTATCTCCTAGTCACCACCACAGGTAGTCGCCGCCCTTGTGGATCAAAGGTAGATTTCCACACCATGCGACTAGTTTGTTATCAGAACAGTGTTGAACCTTGGTATTGGTTTAGTATCAGCGAGGCTTCCTGATGGAAACGGCGGTCTCCTTTTCAGACCCCGCCGACGGTGAATCCCCGCAGTGTACATCTCAGTCCGACAACCAGGAACACCTTCCAGCCACGATGAGGCGATAAACCGTTTGGAGGTATAAATTGCTTACGATTGAAATTACTCAATGAGTTTTTTTGGTGATGTGCAGGAAATGCAGTGATAAGGTAATGTGAGAAGCTTAGGAAAAAGACCTCTCTATTCAGCAAAACATTGGTCAGACAAATAGCATAACCTGGAGCATAAAACGACTCCTGGTGAAGACGAATAGATCTAGGCAATTTTTGAAATACGCCTTCTTCTTACCTGCATCTATTTTATTGAAAACCATATGAACGTCTCCTTCTTTCAGTTGCTCCTATATAAAATCATGACCACCACGACAACTGAGAACAATCGTCAAATTACTCGTATTTGCCTCGCTTCTTTGTAAATCTTTTAAATCTTTAGGCCACTTTATGGACAATTTTGTACTTTATTACTCCTAGGGCTTTGCTATGGCTCAGTTCTCTCAATTTTGAACTGATAAGGTAACATTAGCAGAAGTAGCGATACTTTCATAGTACCATCCACATTCTTCAAGTGTCCAAAAAGAGGTGTTCCATCTCTTTTTCTTCAATGTTCGCTAATTGACGTATAGTGAGATAGCGACGAAATAGAACGTCGTGCAGATCTGGACTAGAGGTTCTAAATAAAGGAACAAAAATCTTAAAATGCCGTAAAGCGTTTTTTGGGCAAATCGACAACAAAACATGATAAGATGGTTCTATTACCATGGTAGCTACATTTAGTTAGCATGAGATCTGATGTGTATGGTGGGTGGGGCAAAGTTTTGTAATCTAGCACATGAAAATTTTGTAGCCTGATGACGATTTATGCGCCAATTATTCAATCCATGAGTTACCTATTTATCGAGCTTTCTCGCCTTTCCATTGTTTTCAAATGACAAACGAGTGTTGATTTTTGGTCCTTTTCAACCACTCTGTCTTCTTGACTGTTAGCTTAGACTATTGCCTTCAGATAATCGATGTCAACTACTAGTAAAACCCATCTTAGAGCGTTTTTCTAAATCAGACTCATAACTCTAGTATTAAACTTTTGAGACCTTCTTGGAGCTTTCTTTAAAGCCCTTGTTGGCCCATCTTTTTATGTAACATTTCAAAATGCTTCCGTGGTTGACTCTCCACTTGTGAATTCATTAACGTTTAAAAAATGCTCTTTATCGATCACTAATTCAACTAGCCTGAAACCATTGTAAACTGAGATCCAGAAGAACACTTTGTGGCGAACGAAGAAGGCTTTCAAGTCGTAAAGAGAAATGGTATAATGTGTTCGCTGTTTCCTCAGGGATGCTCCGCCATACATTTAAGTCGATTCGTTGCATCGTAAAGCCCATTGAGTGTATATCTGACTCATACAATGACTTCCATGGACTTGCCCGTACGTAAAATTGGGCTTGTGTCCTTGGTGTTGAAAGAATTTTCGAACAAAGAACATTGTGTACGCGTTTTAAGAAGGTGGAGCAAGTTAACACCTATTATTATAACCCGTGTTACTATTATTACTACTACTATCATTATTACTGCTTATTTAGAACTATGCGTAATATCGTCAACCAGTGGTGTTCATTATTAATCACTTTCGTTAAGCAGCTTAACATCCATCTATCCATGATAGGATCATCGTTGATTAATAGGTTAAAATTCACTAACCGTGGAAGATTTTTGATCCAGAGGAGAAATAGCCCGATTCCTAGGAATGTGTATCCCGCGCAGAATAGCAGCAACCTCATCAGGAAATGCATTCAAGCAACAAATCGCCTGGTAACTGAAATCAGAAACGTATCTATTAGTATGAATGGCAAATTGTAGCTGCTTAGAAGTATATGTAATGAAGAAAACGAATTACCTTTGTGAAAAAATGTCTAAAAGTTTGAAAATTAGGAATAAGAGATTTATTAGAAGAGTCAGTATGGCATAGTCATAAGACTAGAAGAACTAGTGCATTTTTTGTTATCGCCTCCAGTTCTATCGTATCCGGTCTACCCTACCCTGTTCATTGATGCTCCCAGCACACTTTACTTATACATTTACCTAAAACGAAATCACAAATTATGTTGGTTCCATTGCTTATTTTATTCTACTCGCTTCTGCTCATCTACCTTCAGCGAAAATTTTTAAATTTTGGGCCTTCGATCGGCTGTTGCTTAAGGACTCGTAGCCTGTTTTATGAAATTCGCTGGATCCAGATCCAGATCAAATCAGTTACCAGCTCTTGAGGGCCAAACGGAGTTTTTTCATACAAGTCTGGTACCAGCTTACCAACATTATGTTATTGGAAACCTGGTTAGCTCGGTTTGGAATTAAGCCCTTAGCTTTTCGCTTATTATTGAGCGGCATCTGTAACCACTACACTTCTTGCAAGATACGTGCAATGGTACGTTTTGTTTTGGAAATTGTTTTGCCTCTAAATTTGTTCTTTTCTGACGTTGAACTCTTCTGGAAGCCTTTTTCTATATGTTTACATCCTTCGTGGGGTAATTATGTTATTGTAAAATGAAAGTAAAAGAAACTACGAAAAAAGGTCGACAGATTCAATAAAGGGAATTTAACAACAACTTTTATACCCATTGATTGGCTTGGCCCTCGCTTTGGTAGCTGTTTGTGGACATGGAAATACACGGTTAAGGGTTAGCCCTTTTAACAAAGTAGACTAACGAAAAAAATGGGTTCTTTCAGGAAAAGCTGGTCGTGCATAACAGTAAACCTACATTATGTATCGTAGTGGTGACAAAGGATTTCTTCATGTGACTACTATCCTTCCCTACTCCACTACAAATCTCTTCATTTGAGTTCAATGAATGAGAACTTTCAAAGTGCTGCTACAATTTTCCAGAACTCCAGAAAAAAAACTCTACCTGAGCCACTAAGTTCTAATTAACCTTACGTTAGCCGGAAAGCTGTGAGTTATACCTCATGCAATCGGAAAGACGAATTTTTGATCAAGTTTCTGTGAAAAATTAGACTCAACGAAGCCCACATGTGCAGTGATGTTTGTGAAATTATCGCATGACTTTACCATTTCATTCTTATTACATATTCCATAATCAGTGCACTGTCTAGTAAGTACTCAAAGGTTCCAGGATGCTTAGAGTTCTGCAACAGAAAATAATGAACGATTTGAGATCGCGATTAGTTCTCCTCTCAGCTTCAACTCACTAAAAGCTCTAAAGCTCTCGGCGTTGATCAATCCCTGAGGGATGCGCCATGCATTCGACTTCATTAAGTACCGTTGGAGGTGATTGAATGCATATCTGGCGTTTACAATGACGCGCGGAGGCCTACCGATGTATCGAGCCAGTATTGCTATCCTCCCAGAAAAGTCTGGTACCAATTTGCTGACTCCGGAGGGATGGAAGGCTTGGTGGGCCATGGGCGCAAGGACCGATTCCAAGTGCGTGTTGCAGTGGCGCCTCCAACCACTGCGCCACGTGCGCCCTTTCAACACGTTACCGCGAAGTTTTGATTAAAATAAGATCAAATAACTGGGACGGAACCCTGTTATGCTGTACGAAGTACCTCAAATCTTATGGTAAACCACGTATTAATTCCTATTACAAGTCATGCTTGTACGATAAAGCGTTCGAAGTTGATTAATACTCGGAGTTTGCGCTAAGCTTTCGTCTGCAATCTTAGCACCACAGAGGTGACGGAAAGCATACCTGGCTTTTACAATTATTGTAGGAAGCAGTCAATGCATTTAAGCCAATATAAACCCGATACCAGTTTGTAAATCCCAGTGCAGCTCTTTGCTTAGTTAACGGCCGCGTGAGATCGAACCAATGAGCACATTTGCGTAGCAGGCCACCTCTAGCAAATACGACGCAAAAACCTTGATTTGTACCAACGATCAGCGAATTCAGCACAAATGAAAAAAATAATGTTATTTTGTGTTCTCAACGACCTTGGAACATTTTTTGAATAGTAACAGCTTGATTCCGGTACACTCATTTATGTATTCATCAATTTTTATTGCATTCAAAGAAAGAACATTTATCGATAATGGCGCTATAATTAGAGACTATTTCATTAATTTAATTTCCTTTAATTAAAAAACCTTCAATTTTTACGGCTTTTTTTTCTAACGAGAAGAAAGATAAGACATCGAAATCAACGCAATGAATTAATCATTGCAAAACAGATATTTTACCCTTTAGAAGAATTTTCCTTTAGAAGAGCGCCAACTTCTTCACAATTCTAGCAATCCTTGGCAGTTTAGGATTTTCGAAAGCTTTCTACTCGTAAGAATCTACTTTCATTCAACAATAGCTGTCTATTATTTTTATCAGTGACTATTTATTTTATCAGCTTATCGTGTTAATAGCTTTCTAAATCAGTCTAAAAAGGACGAGGAAAAATCTTCCGCCGCTGAGCAATCCTTGAGGGTGCGCAATGCATTCGACTTCATTAAACATCGTTTGGAAATGATTGAATGGATATCTGGCCTTTACGATGACTCGTTGTTACCTACTAATGTATCGAACCAGTGCTGCTATCCTCCAAGACAATTCTGGTGCCAATTTGCAGATCCCGGAGAGATGGAAAGCTGGGTGGGACATGGGCGCGAAGATCGATTCCACGTGTGTTTTGCTGGGCACCTTGATTACTGCGCCACGCGCGCCATGGTCTGACAGTCTTAGATCTCCCTAAAATACTTTCATATTGAACTTAATATTGGAGACAACTATTATTTAGTCTCAGTGCACAAGAAACGTAAAATTATACTGTAATAAGGAGCTCTGTTGTTGTATTTTCACCTTCGAAAGTGGGCCGCCTTATATTATTTATTCTTTTTTAATTCCCCTCGGCCTGTTGAGCAATTGCGAAGCACTAAATGTTCGCATTTCTGCAGCCGGAGTGAGTCTGAAAGCTCATTCGTGAAGAATCCGTTACTAGCGCATTTCCTTGATTGGTCGGAAATTAATGTCCGATTGATTTCATTTTTCAATATAAGTTTTAGCAACAGTTTCTTCTCGAATACTCAACTATTATATAACACTGCAAGTTGCCTTTAGCACATTTTCACTCTTCGAAAATGAAGTATAATACGACTTGTGCTACTGACAAATCTAAAGTTCAGAGTTAAAGTCCTCCCAACGGCTTACCGCCTCATCGTGGCTGGGAGGTGTTCCTGAGTGTCGAACTGCATTGTATAGCGAGGGAATTCGTAGCCCTTGCAGGGTCTCCCAAGGTGAGAAGAAGTCCGGCGTTTTCATCAAGAAGCCTAGCTAAGAGTAGACCAATACAAGGATCCACCACCGTCTTGGTGTCAAAGCCCCATGGTGGTAAATCTCTTTCTGATCCACAAAAGCTACGGCTGCCTGTCGTGGTAACGACCTGGGACAGAGTAGACATTGGCCAGGCTGGTCTCGGAATTTCACGGAACCACAATGGGTTAACCAGGAAATCCCCGAAAAATGGTGATTATCCTGGGGCCCGCACAACTAGTGAGGGCAGGCCGCTCAAATATCAAGTAAGAAGTTAAAGTTTGTTATCACCAGACAGTCACTTCTGCCAAAGATCTGCATCCTCTATGAAAGGACATCACCGAGTGAGTATACCTTATTCGAGAAATGGTTCGCTCAGAAAGACCCAACTCGATACGAAGGCGAAGCCGCCACATCGAGACAAAGAACAACCATGGATCATCTATCGACAAGATCATCGGCTCTGTTGAAGACGAAGACGTCGAAACATTAACCGTCTAAAAATTGCTTATCAACCTCTTGTAAGCTTATTAAAGAAAGATTGCTCGTTAAAGTTTAGAATTTCATATGCTAAAGCACGAATTTCGGCAAATCTAGTTGTACAAATTCCAATTAAGAAGTACGTATTGCAAACGACTCGAAACATTAACGGAATAAAGGGCAAAGGAGATGTTCTGGTAGGCAAAGTACAGCGTTAGTTAGGAAAAAACTCGACCCTTGTTATGAGGGAATCCTCGGGCTTCCTTTTGCTAACGAATATGAATTGAAAGTTTCCGCCTAAGTAAATACACAAAAAACAGTCCGAGAACTTACAGAAGGGCGGCGTTTAAAAACTATTAGATAGTCGAATAAGCTTGACAAGTGAATGTCGAATTGAATGACAGTTCAAGAAGTCGTCGTGTTGAAGTATCGCCGGCGTTTTCTCTGCTCGACCAGAGCTAATCGTTTCCAAACGTTGGTGATTTCCGACGAGATGTGGATTCTTGATGATAGCCGGCAACACTCGGTTTGCTGAGTGGACCTCAGTGACGCTCCCATGGCACTTCTCAAACCTGAAAAGGCAGTGAAAAAAGGTCATGCTGTGCGTTTGGTGATGTGCAGCTGGTTTAATTCACCCCGCTCGAGTCTCATTGGTAACACACGGTTCTGAGGAAGGCGAAATCTCCAAAACACCAGCCATCGTCCAACAACAGCAACAACAAGGACAACGACAGCGGAGACCTATACCAACCTCGCATTCGCTAAGGAAGATCGGTTTATAATATCATATAAATAAATATATCAGCTATAGTAGCCAGGATCGACTCTCTATTAACCTCGGCATTAAATTATGAAATCGTCGTTTTCTGTCTCAGTAATCGCGAGGTTGTTAAACAGCACACGTTTACTTCCATATAATAACACACATACAACGCAATCGTAGCTGACGTTTCGGTAGAGTCGCCTTCTTCAGAGCCGGGAAGGGTACACTATATCAGCTATGTATGCCGAAGTTCATAGACAGTTGGTCGTTTGAGTTAATTCACCACAGTTTTCTGAGTTGGGGTTCAAGATATTGGCGAAAAACGCAAGAAACTTCAATGGACGCTACCCGCTTTTGTCAAAAAAAAAATCCTTTTCCATGATAGCGGCAACGAGTTAGGCTTCCAAACTCCGCCTCACACACCCCATATTATTCAAATCTCACGCACGGTTTACTGCACGGGCTTCAACAACCACTTTAAGACCGTAAGTGTCTTCAACGACTTTATCATTTCAGAATTTTGTAAAATTGGTGCAAATAAACTTCCTTTCGTTGGCCAAATAGTGTAAATTCTAGTGATTCTTTTCTAAAATGGTTTGTTCTGGGTGACATTCCACCATGAAAATGAAGATTGAGACCGGACACTAGTTTCCAGCAGACCCTTTTTTTAAGATATTGCTGTAGCAAGAAATAACTTCGGACTAATCTACAGAGAATAATTCATGCACATTCGTTGTCGTTAAGCTCATCTATAAAGTATCTTGACTTTTGTTTACTCCCTATACTTTTTTCATGGCTGAATTTAATGTGAACTACAATTATAGAGATGCTGAGATGTAAGCAAAACTCGGAACTCACTTGAGAGCTTCGAGCTCGGGACTAGCCTTGCCGTGGGGTAACGCGCTCTCCACTACACCAGCCGCAGCGCTGCTCTGTTTTTCTCTCAGCCAATTACGGCCCGATAGAGTAAAAAAAAGCTGTCTGAAAGGAAGAGAATCTAAGGTCCTCGGTTGTGGTGAATATCATGTGAAACCCTGGCAGTGGTAATCATGGGTGCGAAGCTCACCTGAGGTCCCGAGTTTTTCTCACATCTCAGAATCCTTGCAGTTGTACTTTACATCGATATAGTTGTTTTTTTAGATCCAAATGGATGTAACAGTTACGATATTCAATATGTCCTAGTCCATTCTATTTCTTCAGTAGGAAAAGCTGATATTCTGCCAGTTACTCACTGCATTTCATTTGTACTGATTTAAAACCGAAAGCGTACTAAAATCTTTTACTTCATCCTGAATTTCTTACCAATCAATTTCAGCGCAACGCGTTTAGGATAGTGGTTAGGAGCGATTAGCATTATATGAGGAGTGAAATTTGAAACAAACATGAACGTTGGTTCGATTCCGAGCCCAGTCAAACCAAACTTCCCTTCATTCCGGAGTTTGCAAAACGATGCCAGTTTTGTCTGGACAGATAGAGACATTGACCTGGTACATCTTTAGGTTCAAAGTCAAAGACTCTTTCGAAGCACTTTGCCATGAGGTGAAATTTCTATCGCTATTACTATTATTGTTGTCCTTGCTATTGTTGTAGCAGATGCTGTTTAGCCCGTTGTTTTATCACTGCTATTGCTGTAACCTAGGGCGCGTGTGGCGCAGTGATTAGAGGCGCCACTGCGACACGCACGTGGAATGCGCCCATGACCCACCAAGCCTTCCATCCCTCCGGGGTCGGCGAATTGGTACCAGAGTTGTCTGGGAGGATAGCAGCACTGGCTCGATACATCGGCAGGCCACCGCGAGTCATTGTAAAGGCCAGATATGCATTCAATCACCTCCAACGATACTTAATGAAATCGAATGCATGGCGCATCCCTCAGGGATTGATCAACGCCGAGAGCTTTATCCTTCATCCTTAATTCCTGTTACCGTTGTTGTTGCCGTTATTGCTCTTATTGTCGTCATTTTCGATGATAATCATCGCTCTGGCTGAAACGGGTTCTTAACGAAAAATCGATGACAACAATGATAAAAATTTAAAGGCTTAATTAACCTCTGACCGAAAGAAAAAATTTATGCAGCGAAGGCCCGAATACAATGCGAGCGCCGGATAACGATTGTGACATATCTTCGAGAGTAGTCTGATATCGCTTTTTGTACTGCTGGAATGAACTCATAGTTAGTTTATACTTTTTTTAGGGTGGGGGTGGGAGGGAGGAAGCACATTATGTCCATTGTGCATGAACTTCTAGGACAGTTCGCTCACAAATTTTTGGCAAATCCTATCTACCCTTGTCGCAATCGCTAACTTCGACGTTTCTCAAAAAGCGTAAGTTATTGTTAACGCACTTGGGCACCTGACCAGCGCAACTCAAGCAGGATCTTGGTAACCCCAGTGGATTTCCTTCATTCGATTGATAAATTGTTGTTCCGAAAAGATGTCTATTCCGTGGAGTCTCAGAATATCCGTGGTGGTGTTCACTCAAAGCGGCTGACGTTGACACCTATGGACTGGAGGTAGATTTTCTATCTGGGACCAAGTTATTACCAAGGCAGCAAAGGCTCTTGGAAATACTCTTTTCTTAATGCAAAACTTTTATTTAGTGTCTATTTTTTTCACGGCTGTTATTATTTGAAATAGAGTCGCAATATCCCTGACATACATGCAGAACTTGGACCTCAGGCGAGATCTAACCGCGGTTGTCTTTTCTGGGGGTTCTGGTGTTACACACAGCACCACTAATGCCCTTGGGACACCTTTCTCTCAACGAGAAAGATAAGAAAATTACGACCAATAGATAAAAGTTATAAATTGGAATTTCGACTACACCCTCAGCTCAATTGGTTTTAAGGATGAATTATGCTCCCCAGATCATTTACGTTGACGACAAATTGGTTACGGCAGCGTTAGGATAAAAGGACTAGCTGAGAGGAAGGCAGAACGAGAGTCTTAGCAGTGCAGTGGGTAATATGTTCGCCTTCGGAAAGGGTAATCGCGGTTCGATCTAACCTGGGGTTCATGTTTTCCAAATATCGCAGTACCATTGCGGTTGCATTTCACTTTTCTCATAGTTGAGCTTTCATATAATAAATGTCCAGCTTTTCGTAGCTTGGAATAATTCTGAAGGAACAAGATTCACATTTTTTGTCGCAGTTTGCCGTCCACTCATAATAAAGCTACGACATTCTATTGAAGGAACATCGTATATACCTTATGGTCATATATGGTTCTAATCTTTTAAATGTAAGCGCCAGTAGTGATACTGCAGCCGTTAAATGTGCACAAGGCCCTGGTTCGACTCCGCGCCAGACCACTCAGCCTCGCCCCAACCCCATTTTTGTCATCGTGAATACGAAATTGGTACTAATTTGATGAAGATCAGCTCACTGCTTTGTATCCAAAAATGGTAAGTTTTTTCATGATGATTTCGGAATGTTTTAGGGCGGTAATCCCAGAATTGCTGGTAAAACCAACTCGACCAGGATACTTACTTAAATAGTTGGACGGTCCGTCTTCATGAGTTGTACCGACCCCACCACATATGCCATTCGTTCTTTTCTCTTGCAATCGTAGTTTATGGTGGTGGTCTTGTTCGAGCATTGTAGGGCTTGCGAGTCTCATACCGTGATCTGTAAAATAACTGCAGCTGCGGACACAGCTGATTAACTTTGCTTACAAACACGTCCGCCCAACGTGTAGGTAGTCGTCCAAGGAGCGTTTGCAATCTCTTGGAGACCACTCTGCTGTTTTTTGTCCATCTGTCGTCTGTTCTTCTCATTGTGTAACCGGCCCATCTATGTTTCGCTGTCGATGTATGTTCTCTTGCATCCCGAAGATGTGACAGATTTCGAAGGTCAGAGCTTCGCATTCCGGCTAGACATTGAGAGTGCTGGCCATGTTTCAGAACACAGCCCTCAAGCGCTCTATGAGTATCACCTGTATCACCGGTAGTCCCTTTGATCGTCGAGTGACTCGAGCGGGCGCCAGTAAATCCTCCATTTTTCCCTGTCGCGCGCAAGAGTAGCCCAGTGCGTTCTGCTCGCTTTAGGGACACGTCGAGCATCATATCTTTTTTCCAGGCTTTTCGTGAAGAACTCTGGTCATCGGGTCGATGGTCTTCCTGCAGCACGTTTGACATCCCGAGGAATCCAGTCACTAACAGCCCTTGTCCATCGGTTATCATTCATGTGCACTACGTGTCCGGCCCACCTTATCTTCCACTGTTTGGCCTATAAAACGGCATCTTCGATTTCCGATCGTTGCCGTAGGTCGGAGCTTCGGATCCCATCCCCTACTTGTGTGAAAAGGGATACTCCTAGCATCGCCCTTTCGACAGCGCGTTCGATAACGATTTCATCCTGCTTGCGTAGCGACCAGGTTTCTGACGCATACGTTAGGGCAGGAAGAACCGTTGAGTCGAAAAGGTGGGCACGGAGTCGGGTGTTCTTTGATCTCTTTAACACATCCTCGATGCTCTTGAAAGCTCCCCAAGCCGCTCAATCCGTTTTTCATGAACATCGTTTTCTTTAGATTTAGTCGAAGACCAATCTTTCCACACGCTTTATCAAAGTCCTCAAGCATTCATTCCGCTTGGCTAATGTCTGGTGTTATAAGAACGATATCATCAGCAAAGCGAAGGTGATGTATCTGCTTTCCGTCGATTTTCACAACTATATTATCCCATTCCAATGTTCGCACGACGTTCTGGAGGGTGGCTGTAAATAATTTTGGCGAGATTGTATCGCATAGGCCTAACTCCTCTTTTGACGTCAACGTTAATTTCGCTGTAGAATGGTGAAATCTCGGTTGTGAAAGTTTTGTCCAGCTTAAGAAGAATTTTTATGTATTGAGTAGGGATTCCTTGACTATCAAGTGCTTCTATCTCATTTGAATCAAAGACCTTCTGTAAATCGATGAGAGTGAGACAGAGCGGTCTTTCGTACTCTCGCGATACTTCAATGAGCTTTGTCATCGTGTGAATGTGGTCCATCGTAGTAAAACCTTTTCGAAACCCTGCTTGCTCACATGGCTGTCCGTCGCCCAGTGTTCTGTCAATCTTGTTTAAGATGACCCGAGTGAAAAGTTTGTAGACGACGGACAGCAAGCAGATTGGGCGATAGTTGCCTATATTGTGTAGGACGCCCTCCTTTAACAATAGGTCAAAGGTCTTGCTGGTCTTCCACTGAGTGGGGACCTTGCATTCAGTCAGGTAACGTGTGAAGAGCCGAGCCAGTGTCTTTACGAGTACTGGTGGAAGGTTCATCAGATGTTTTGATGTTATCCTGTCCGGACCTGGTACTGTTCGATTTTTCACCGACGAAATGACGTGTCGGATTTCGGAAGGGAGAACCGGTGGTACAACATATCCATCCTCTTTTATTCCATATGACTAGAGGTGGACGTGGCTATCGAAGAGATCTGAGTAGTATTCGTGGGTGATTCTCTCCATTGTCTTTCTGGAATTTCTGGACGCTGGTGTTCTTCCGTCTGGGTGTCGGAGTGCAATCATCTTGTTATTGTAGTTGGCGAAGTTTAGGTGGACTTCGCGAACGTTTTTCCCAACCTCTATAGCTTCGACCATTACTGCTGCTTTTCTCTTTAAGATCTTCATTTATCGCCTGTCTGTTTCGTAGGTTCGGACGTTAGTTCGCGGTTGTCTGCAGCTTGTGCGTTTCTACGCTGGCGTATCAGCTCGAGAGTTTCTGGAAACAGACGTCTCTTGGTGACTTTCGAACTCTCGACTTACATAGCGCTAACGTGAAGATGTTCAATGAGCCGATAGTATTCCTAGTCGATGTTATCAACAGCGGCATCTTTCCAACAGCCAACTAATAAGTTTAAGAAGTCCCAGTTTATGGTGGTTCTGGGACTTCGGTTTTCGAATTTAGCGGCTTTTTCTCCTTTCTGCAAGAAATAGAACCTTGCACGAAGGAGATGGTGAACTGATCCCGTGTGGAATTTGGGATAACAGCGACATCGGTTAGGCAAAACTTCCTATTTACTATGACGCGGTCTATTTCGTTATGATACTCTCTATTGGGAGATTCCCACGTCCAGCGTTGAGGGTGGGGCTTTTGGAATTGCGAGTTACCATAGATGGTCTTGGTCGCCACGATAAAGTCAGTGAGCCGCTCATCCTGTTCGTTCCATTCTCCGTGGGTCTCAATGTGACGTTTCTCAGACGTTCTTCTTGGTCCAATTTAGGCATTGAAATGTCCAATGATGACCTCGAAGAAAATATGGTTTTCTCTGTAGAACTTCTCCTAGTCCATGTAAAACGCTTCGACTTCTTCTTTGTCATAGTTTCATGTCGGTGCGTAAACGACGTAGGTTGTCGAAGCCGGTATGAATCCACATCTTTTTAATCGTAAACCTTCGATTTCGGCTGTGAGCTATTCGAATAAATCGATGTTTATGGACAAACTCGTGTTGTCGAGAACGCCGACACCGCCAACTCCTCTACTATCGCATGTTCAGAGAAACAGTTCTTCTCCGGTGTCATAGACGGCGTTGAATGGGTGGCGTCGTCTCGTTTTGGCCATGCAGATGACGTCGTGCATTATCATTCTTGCTTGCATGAGCAAGTCTTCTATCCAGAACTCAGATGCAAGTGTACGTGTATTGTAAGTGCAGATCGTCACCATAGTTCTTCGTGATCCAGGCAGCTTCCAATGGAATTGACCCTGAGATTTTCGCAGCCTCTCTGTGCTAGTGCTACCCTACGCTGCAAGATTGGTGGCTCTTTCGGGGTCAGGGGAATGAATCTTGTTTTTAAACTATGTATAGCATTTTGATACCCACGTACACCTTCTTGGGCTCTCAACGTGGAAGCTGGGTATACTCAGTTGTTGTTTGCCTGGGTTCCCAGAGCACACATGGAGCTTATTTTTTAGAGGCGACTTCTAACCACCTCCCACATACTTCTCTGTCACTTGGTTGCAGGTTTTTGGCCGAATTGATTCGTAGAATACAATTCGCATAAAGTGAGAATCCACCCACACACGCATGCATGAATACGCCTAGCAAATACAAAAAGAATGTGCCAAATCGGCGCAGCAGAAACAGGGAGTTCACCCCTGGATCCACCTGCGTCTCGGGGAAGCAAGGGTCGCTTTTTTTCCGCGATTAGCCCTCTATCCGCCACCTGGGGACGCGACACGTAGCATCGCGACTAACCGGCTCGAGATCCCTCATATGAGTAAGATCCATGCACTACAATGATGCAAATCAATAATTGCTTTATTTACAAGATGATGTACTTTCTTTTACATCACCTGACGTAGTCTATCTCAGTGCTACTTTCATTCAATTCGTTTCTTCGCGTTTGTCAGCTACGAAAGTCCTCTGCTTTCGGTGTGGATTTGGCTGCCGCTTTACGATTTCTGATCTGTCGGTTTAACTTTTGAATCATGGTCAAGTCGAGTTGCCTCAGTACATCGTACCCTAGGTTCTCCTGTCTATGACGTCAGGCGGTGAGACGACTAGTGAGAGACCAGAAAATCTTCGGTTACGCAAGACCTCATTGGAACCGAATTTGACGAACACACGCACGACACGCCATGGAGGTTGTTTCTTACTTTGCACGCATAATGCCAGAACACTCTCCACAGACGCCGATCTCCACTCCTTTCTTGTAGCTACAGATCGCATCAAATTTCACGTGATCGCATTGCAACAAACAAAAATCAAGAAGACTGACATACTCCAGCTAAACATCGGAACCTTTGTGACCCGTGGAGAAAATGTCCCGTCACGAAATGTCGGCAGCATAGGCTTTGTCGTCCACCCGACCACTGTCTATCTCGTCGATTCATACGAGATCCTTTCCCCCCGCATAGCCGCCCTCCGTCTTCAACTGCCGCATCATAAGAAGATCACTATCATCAACCGCTACTCACCAACCGTCCAAGCTCCGAATCCGAATTAAACGCGTTCTACTATCAATTGCAGGAAGTTATCCGCAGTGATAAAGGATATCATAAATTTGCTGTCAGAGAACTCAACGCTATAAAAGGAAAGGTTAACCACAGCGAATACAGGATCGGAAATTTTAGATTAGGAGGAAGAAATGAGAATGGCAGCCGTTTCGCAGGCCACCTGTTAGCAGCACGTTTCTTCCATGGCAGCCCGTTTTTCGAGAAGATAGAAAGCCGCCACTGGACATGGGGGTCTCCCAACGGCATGACTGTTGCGGAGATTGACCACATTCTGACAAACAGAAGATGGTGTCTACTTGACACATCGGTAGTCTCGTCAATCTATACTGGGTCCAATCACTGCCTTCTTCGCGTGAAGGTTCGATTCAGCCGCAAGTGGTGAAAAGAACTCTCTTCATCGACCACGGGAAAAAGTCTAGCTGTATATGGCGAGAACATTCTGAACGAAGTCCTATCCAAACGTGACTGGCAGATTAAAGAAGATCCGACCGAAGACCACGAGCTGTTTGTCGAGGGACTGAAAAGCTGTGCCGAATTGACCTCAGCTCCTCAAGCAAGGCTATCGGATCGCATCTCCATCACTATTAAGGAATTGCTCAAGGAGAGATGGAAACTGAAGATCCTACTTCAACACGTTTAACATGGCTAGTAATAAATTCCAGCTGCAGAAGAGTTTTGCAGGAAGATCTACAACGGTACAATCAGAAGAAACTACTCGAAGAAGCAGAGAAAAGAAGCAGTCTGAAAAAAATGTGTGATTATAATATTCCGCTGACAGTCCTGATGAACGAAGGTGGGATCGTCAAAACTTCCCGCCATGATATGGAATTAATAGCGGAAACGTTCTACACCGACCTTTTCCGTTCCACAATCCCCGTCCAGAACCCTAATATCTCCGCCGGAGAAAAACCACCTGGAATTTTTCGTCCGGAGGTTGGATTTGCCATAGAAAGCTAGAAAAGAGGCACAGCTCCAGGACACGATAATATTACCGCCGACTTCCTTAGTGCTGGAAGTCACAGTTTACATGTACTTCTCGTAAATCATGACAGCCCACCTTCCAAGGGAAAAAATTCCAGACAAGTGGAAGACGTCTGGCATGGTCCTGCCCAAGAAAGAAGACTGAAGGGATCTTCGTAACACTATCGTTCCATATGCTTATTGAGTGTACTGTATAAGCTCTTCACGAAGGTTATCCTCTCGCGCATATCAAGGACATTGCATGACGCGCAACCAGTCGAGCAAGCAGGATTTCGAAAAGGATTTTGCTGCATGGACCACATCCAAACCATGTTCAGGGTCATCCAAGTTTGTCTGGAATACCACTTGCCTCTAGTCCTAACCTTTGTCGACTATGAAAAAGCGTTTGACAGTGTCGAAGCGAATGCAATCCTATCAGCGCTCGTCGACAAGGGTGTGGACGGGTCCTCCATAAGAGATCTGTTATCGGAACTGCACTACGAAAATACAGCTTTTCCATCGACCTCTTGCCATGTCATAGGAAAAGGGGTTCGACAGAAGGACACAATATCGCCAAAGCTGTTCAGTGCCGCACTACAGTGGATAATGAAGTCACTCACTTGGGATGAGAATAGCATACGTATTGATAGACAATTCTTATTAAGCCTTCGTTTTGCCGACGGCATTGTCATCTTCTCAAAAAGCACAAGCGAACCAGAGGTGATGATCTACGGGCTCAACGAAGCGGGAAAAGATCGGACTTCGCAAAAATCGAAGGAAGACCCAGTTAATAAAAAACCCATGGTACGAAGGCGAAAAAATTGAATTGGATGGCTGTCTCATTGCAGAGACCACACTTGCACTTGCATCCGAGTCCTCGATAGAAGTCTTGTCATGCAAGCAAGAAAGATAAGGTACGACGTCATCTGCCTGGCCAAAACGAGACGACGCCACCCATTCAACGCAGTCTATGACACCAAAGAAGAACTGTTCTTCGGAACATGCGACAGTAGAGGAGTCGGTGGCGTCGGGGTTCTCGTCAACACGAGTTTGTTCATAAACATCGATTTATTCGAACAGCTCACAGCCCAAATCGAAGGTTTACGATTAAAAAGATGTGGATTAGTACCGGCTTCGACAATCTTCGTCTTTTACGCGCCGACATAAAACTGTGATAAAAAAGAAGTCGAAGCGTTTTACATGGAATTAGAGAAGTTCTACAGAGAAGACCATATTTTCTTCGAGGGCATCATTGGAGATTTCAATGCCAAAATTGGACCAAGAAGAACGTCTGAGAAACGTCACATTGAGACCCACGGAGAATGGAACGAACAGGATGAGCGGCTCTCTGACTTTATCGTGGCGCCCAAGACCATCCATGGTAACTAGCAATTCCAAAAGCCCCACCCTCAACGCTGGACGTGGGAATCACCCAATAGAGAGTATCATAACGAAATAGACCGCGTCATATTAAATAGAAAGTTTTGCCTAACCGATGTCGCTGTTATCCCAAATTCCACACGGGATCAGTTCACCGTCTTCTTCGTGCAAGGTTCTATTTCTTGCAGAAAGGAGAAAAAGCCGCTAAATTCGAAAACCGAAGTCCCAGAACCACCATAAACTGGGACTTCTTGAACTTATTAGTTGGCTGTTGGAAAGATGCCGCTGTTGATAACATCGACTAGGAATACTATCGGCTCATTGAACATCTTCACGTTAGCGCTATGTAAGTCGAGAGTTCGAAAGTCACCAAGAGACGTCTGTTTCCAGAAACTCTCGAGCTGATACGCCAGCGTAGAAACGCACAAGCTGCAGACAGCCGCCAACTAACGTCCAAACCTGCGAAACAGACAGGCGATAAATGAAGAACTTAAAGAGAAAAGCAGCAGCAATGGTCGAAGCTATAGAGGTTCGGAAAAACGTTCGCAAAGTCCACCTAAACTTCGCCAACTACAATAACAAGATGATTGCACTCCGACATCCAGACAGAACAACACCAGCTTCCAGAAAGTCCAGAAAGACAATGGAGAAAATCACCCACGAATACTACTCAGATCTCTTCGATAGCCACGTCCACCTCTAGTCATATGGAATAAAAGAGGATAGATATGTTGTACCACCGGTTCTCCCTTCCGAAATCCGACATGTCATTTCGTCGGTGAAAAATCGAACAGTACCAGGTCCGAACAGGATAACATCATAACATCTGAAGAACCTTCCCCCAGTACTCGTAAAGACACTGGCTCGGCTCTTCACACGTTACCTGACTGAATGCAAGGTCCCCACTCAGTGGAAGACCAGCAAGACCTTTAACCTATTGTTAAAGAAGGGCGTCCTACACAATATAGGCAACTATCGCCCAATCTGCTTGCTGTCCGTCATCTACAAACTTTTCACTCAGGTCATCTTAAACAAGATTGACAGAACACTGGGCGACGGACAGCCATGTGAGCAAGCAGGGTTTCGAAAAGGTTTTACTACGATGGACCACATTCACACGATAACCAAGCTCATTGAAGTATCGCGAGAGTACGAAAGACCGCTCTGTCTCACTCTCATCGATTTACAGAAGGTCTTTGATTCAAATGAGATAGAAGCAGTTATGGAAGCACTTGATAGTCAAAGAGTCCCTACTCAATACATAAAAATTCTTCTTAAGCTGGACAAATCTTTCACAACCGAGATTTCACCATTCTACAGCGAAATTAACGTTGACGTCAAAAGAGGAGTTAGGCCTATGCGATACAATCTCGCCAAAAATTATTTACAGCCACCCTCCAGAACGTCATGCGAACATTGGAATGAGGTAACATGGGAGTGAAAATCGACGGTCGGCAGATACATCACCTTCGCTTTGCTGATGATATCGTTCTTATAACACCAGACATTAGCCAAGCGGAATGAATGCTTGAGGACTTTGATAAAGCGTGTGGAAAGATTGGTCGTCGACTAAATCTAAAGAAAACGATGTTCATGAAAAACGGATTGAACGGCTTGGGGAGCTTTCAAGAGCATCGAGGATGTAGTAAAGAAAACAAAGAACACCCGACTCCGTGCCCACCTTTTTGACTCAACGGTTCCTCCTGCCTTAACGTATGCGTCAGAAGCCTGGCAGCTGCGTAAGCAAGATGAAAGATCGCTCAGCGTTATCAAACGCGCAGTCGGAAGGACGATATTTGGAGTATCCCTTTTCACACATGGAAGGGATGGGATCCGAGGCTCCGACCTGCGTCAACAATAACAAATCAAGGATGCCGTTCTATACGCCAAGCAGTCGAAGATAAGGTGGGCAGGACAGGTAGTGCGTAGGAGTAGTGACTGGATTCCTCGGAATGTCAAACGCGCTGCAGGAAGACCACGACCCGATGGTCAGAGCTTTTCACGAAGAGCCTAGAAGAAGGGTATGATGCTCGACGAGTCCCTTGAGTGAGCAGAACTCACTTGGCTACTCTTGTACACAAAAGGGAAAATGATGATTTACAGGAGCCCGCTCGAGTATCAGCGGGGCTACATGTGATACATGTGATCATTGTAGTTTCATTCCTTAATCGATGATCATTCACATTTACTAGGCTTAAAAAATTCAATCTCAACCTTTAAATGTTACAACTCTCTTTACATGCCTCATTTCTCCTCTTAAGGAATTCGACTTTTCTCAGATAAAATTCGCGTTTGCTTAAGTGCAGTAATCTGCGAACCGCTTTTCTGTTGAACTACTTTACAAAGGACCATGTCCATGAGAGGTTTTCTTCCAGGAAATGCGTTTTTCATACTACTTACTGACGTTTGTTTTTCACTTGGCTCTATCATTCAAAAGTTATGGAAAGGAGTACGTCATTCTACGACAAGAAACGGTTTGTTAATTCTAGTCATGTAAGTGATTCTATTAGCGTGTGCAAGGTAAGAGATTCTAAACACTACGAATGAATTAAAAAATCACTTTAAAAATGAGAAAAAACAACTTAATTACTTGGCACTTGAACGGCCTGTCCTCACTGGTTGTGCGAGTCCCAGCAGGCTTTCTATTTTTCAGAGATTTGATAGTTACGCCACTGCGGTTTCCTGGAATCCCGAGGTCAGCCTGGCCAAAGTCTTCCCCAGGTCTCCACCACCACAGGCAATCGCAGCCTTGTAGATCAGAGGGAGATTTGCCATCATCCAACTTTGATACCAGGGCCGTTGTAGATTCTGGTACTGATTTACTTCTAGCTAGGCTCCTTGATAAAAGTGCCGGACTCGTTCTCAGCTTGGGAGACACTGCCGAGAGAACGAATTACGCCGCTGTACATCGCAGCGCGGCCTCCCAGCCACGATGAGGCGGTAAACAGTTAGGAGGAAAAAAAGGACTGCGGTCTATAGAAAAAGTATGATCTCAGAGAAGCGATTCTTATTTGAAGATTGCCCGATACTATGTAGCAAAATAAAAACGTTTTTTTTTCATCGTTAAAGTTAGCTTCTTTTTTCACTAAACATAAGTAGAATCACAACGACGGTGAGGAAATTGCAAAACTCGGGACCACAGGCGTCTTTGGTGGGAGACGAACGAGCTATTACCCTTTCCAGGGGCTAATGCATTCACTACCACACCATGCACGTCCTTCATTTCGCTTGTCCCTCGGCTAGTTTTATTGATCAATGCCATCAGCAATCACCTGTTAGCGAGATTGATCTAGGGAGCCCACATCGCCATACAAACCAGTCAACCTGAGGCTGTAGTTAAATAGACTGACAGATTCTACCCAGCCAACGGTTTACCTCCTCATCGTGGCTGGGAGGTATTCCTGGGTGTCGGTCTGCAATGTACAGCCGGGGATTCATTTTCTGGCAGGGTCTCTCAAGCTGAGAAAGAGTCCGGAGTTTCCATCAGGAAGCCTAGCTAAGAGTAAACCAATAACAGAATCCATCCACCGTTCACGTTCCAAAGTCGCATGGTGGTAAATCTCTCTCTCTAACCTACAAGGTCTACGACTGCCTGTGGTGGTGAAGACCTGGAGCAGACTTTAGCCATACTGACCTCGAGACTCTTAGAAACCATAGTGGCTTAACCAGCAAATATCCGAAAAATGGAGATTATACTGGGACCTACACAACCAGGCAGGACGGGCCATTCAAATATCAAGTGTCAACTAAGTAACAGAATCCACCACAGATTTTGATGCATATTTGCAGCGTCGAAGAAAAGGTTTTTTATAGAATGCAAGCCACACCTATCGATTTTCGACGCGGTGCGATCAATATTCGCTGTTGCTGTACATTAGGCGCAGATCTGAAAACTATAGTGCTTATCATCATACAAAGAAAATTGGCACCTCGTAATCGCTGTTGCTCGTGTGGGTGCCAGTAGAGCTTCCTTCCACCCGTTTCAGGTACTACAGCTCTCCAATGGAATCGCTAACTTAACGAACACTTGTAATGTCTTGCTTTTAGTGGAAGACCTTTTGTTATTAGTGCTATTGGTTAAAAGATCGTCGGAAGTAGCCAAGCAAATGCTGCTATAAAATATTACTACTCTATCAACAGGCTTTCGGACGTAAGTAGAATACTCTTTTCTAGCTTGGACTGTTCTACAAAGAGATGAATAATACGCGTCGCGATTCGGTCACCTGTATCACCTGTAGTCCCGTTGATCGTCGAGTGACTTGAGAGGGCGCCAGTAAATCCTCCACTTTTTCCTGTCGCGTGCAAGAGTAGCCCAGCGGGTTCTGCTCGATTTAGGGACTCATCGAGTATCATATCTTTCTTTTAGGCTTTTAGTGAAGAACCCTCGACATCTTGAGGAATCCAGTCACTAACAGCTCTTGTCTATCGGTTATCATTCATACGCATTGCGTGTTCAGCCCACCCTATCTTCGACTGTTCGGAGTATAGAACGGCATCTTTAATTTTCGATCGTTGACGTATGTCGGAGCTTCTTATCCCATCCCTTACTTGTGTGAAACGGGATTCTCTTCGTCCTTTCGACTGCGCGTTCGATAACGCTGAGTGATCTTTCATCCTGCTTACGTAGCGACCAGGTTTTTGACGCATACGTTAACACAGGAAGCACCGTTGAGTCGAAAAGGTAGGCACGGAGTTGGGTGTTCTTTGCTTTCTTCACTACATCCTCGATGTTCTTGAAAGGTCCCCAAGCCACTGGTTTCTTTCTGCTCAGCTATGGAACTAAGTCCTTCACCATATTGATTTCCCGACCTAGATAGACATAACTGGAGCATTCGGAGATTTTCGTTCCGTTGAGCGTGAATGGGGCAAACGATACCAATCCGTTCTTCATGAACATCGTTTTCTTTAGATTTATTTTTTTTTAGTCGCCATTCGTTAGAAAGGAATACTACCTCTTAGCCACAACGAAATGATCAGGAAAACGTAGCTGTGGATATTGTCATTTGTAAACATCTAACACAGTTAAGTATTGCATGATGTCATGTTGTATATATGAGCTTCCTCACAGCCACATTGATTTGAGTCCGATGTCTAACGCATTATCGTCAGACTTGCTCGTGGATTCGGTTGCGACTTCGGGGTTTTGCCTTTCCTAGGAATGTCGATGAGTATTGATCAATTTTATCCCGTTGAAATTTTAGCAGACCTCCACAAGAGCTTTTCTAGGTTTTTACCACATGTAGTTGCTACCCTTTGTAGATTTAAGAACCTCTGAACTTTTGAAATCCTTTAGCAATCGAGAAATTGTCGTTAATTTTCGAAAAACGGCTTCGTCGCAAAGTGATCAGACCTTTGAAAGGAAAAAGGAAGTCTTTTTTAATGTCATTTAACCGTATTTTAGTGAAGTGTACAAGTAAAAATATTCCTTGGTTTTCGACCAATTTCACATCTGTTATAGGCTTTTCCTGATAGTCCCAGTAGCATAGTCGTTGACTATCGACAACCTGCAATTTACAAGAGAGCTGTGGAAGAAAATTCATCGATAAACTACAGAGCGAATACCATCAGCCTTCTGCGACAACAGAGAGGGCTACAGGATTTGAAAAGTCAGTTACGAGCATTGTAATTTAATATACTGTATAGAAGACGAAGTGGGAAAAGCGGCATGTAGAGAGGTTAGCGGTGCCCAGCCATGCGAATGGGATTGATTGATCCCGCGCCCCAAACCCACTAAGCCCTCCATTCCTCCCTGGTCGGTAAATTGATACCAGACCCATCTGAGAGGATAGCAGCATTGACTGGAAATACCGAGAGGCCACCGAAAGTCAGTGCATAGGCGAGAACAGATATGCATTCAGTCATCTCTAAAGATACATGATGAACTCGAATGTATGGCGCATTCCTCAGCGATTGATCAACGCCAAGAGCTTTATTTATTTCATTTGCTTAGACTTTATACGATCGTTTCTCTTAATGCCATTCAGAGTTGGACCTTTTCTCCAATGAACAGCTTCTCGGGTCAATCACAATCTTAACAATTGGTGTGATTTTTTCTGAGATGACTTGATGTTGCTAATAAAAGGGTAAGGGATAGCGCATTTGATGTTGATTGCTTCCGTATGAATAAGCCATGTATTCTATACTACACTCACTGCACGGTTGATCAGATTGAATGCATATTATATTACGCCTGCAAAATGACATCAGGCAGCCCACTTAGCTCATCTTCCTCTCCTCCCAAACAGATCTGCTACCAGACCGCTTAAGACCCCAGGTTATAACACAGAGATATAGGCCTGCTTAGCCCGGAGAGTGAATTAAACTATTCACCAGCGAGCACTTTTCACCGCTGCGCTACATGCTTCCTCTTAGAAATATTAAAAATATTACCCAGTCAGATTTCCAAAAAATTGAACACTTTTCGTCGTTAAACGTCAACATAAGTGGAATTTAGTATTTTTTATGGATTTTCTTTATACATACAAAGCAAAGAGCAAAAAATGTTTGGCTGGTGACAAATTTTCTGGAGATGCACATTGAATTTGATCCTATTCGCAGCACCAATAGAGGTAGCTGAGTACATGGTCGACCTGAAAATAACTAGTGGTATCCTACCGATGTGTCAAGCTAGTGCTGTATCCTTCCAGAAAAGCCTGGTAACAATTAGCCGACTCTGGAGGGAAGAAAAGTTTGATGAGTCTGGGCCGCAGGATCGAATGACCATGTGTTTCTTGCAAGAAACCTCTAACCAGTGCCCTACACGTGCTCCACCCTCAAGGTAGTGTGTGCTAAATCGGTCGACTTTAGTATTGAGTGAACCCGAAAGACTAACTTTGGATATGAATAAGCCCGCATTACAGTAATATCTGATGAGCTGGTACAGCCGGTATGCATGAGTTTTAACCAGTGGTAACAGGCCTTTATGTGGTGTGTCTACTACTAAGCGTAAACCAATAACTAGTTAAGACGTGTTCACAAATGTTTCCTTGAAAAATATTGAGTCCTTTTGAAGCTTTTCTCGATTTTTCATTTCCATTGCTTCACAGGAAAACGATTGGAATTGAGTTCGTTTCCTTCCTTGTTTTACCATCAAAGCTTTGAGTGGATACATGTTCTAAACACTAGTCGTGATTAAGCGTTCTATCCTAGCAAAAGCTCTTCTAGAATCATTAATATGAAGGAAGTGCCTTCACAGTGCAATCGTCACAAACAGGAAATGAGTTGAGTGTTATGTTTAGAAAAACTAAATTTGTTACCATATTTCATGCTTTAGCGAACTAATGGGAAATGTGTTCAAACTTAGCGACAAGACGTCCAATGTCTGTCATTTCTCCAGGGATTATCCATGCAATCGATTCAATTCGTACCATCGTAGAGGTGATTGAATACATAGTTGGGCTATACTGTGACTTACGGATCTATGTAGATTTATTAGGGCCTTGTTTTTTTGCCCTCCGATACAATTCTAGTATCAATTTGCCGACCCTAAAGTATGGAGATTATGGTTTTCTTGGGCACAGGACCCAACCAACTGCACCGTGTTTTTCACAGAGCACTTATAAAAACTGCACTATCCCGCCTCAACCTTAATCCTTAATACGTACATTGGCAGCTTTCGGTCTTAAGCGATAGAAAAAGTGATTATTAAAAGCCGTACGTCGAATAAACTCCATCGATTCGTGATCCCCAAAGTGAAGACATGTGATCGTTCACCATTGCTCCCAACTAAATAAAGCTGCTCGAAGGTCTTCGTTATAAGCCTGATAAAATAAACGAAAAACTTCAAGTGATATTTCTTTCCACTTTTAATTTCGCTTGTCACTAAGTAGAATTAGCTGCTACAATTAATGCTGGCCTCGTCTCTGTGTCGTATAAGTTTTCTCAAGCTTTTCTAAGCTACCTAATCATCATTGCTTACTTTGCGCTGATTGAGCCACTCTAGTTGAGCTCTGACGTGGATGAGGTCAACGCTTTCATCTTCCACTCTCTTTAACTGAATCGCTGAACGTAATCTCTCCAGTTCTCTTAGCTCTTATCTTCTCCAAGTAGCTCTCATGCTAGATGACGTTATTAAAAGAAAAATTAACAAGTTGGCAGATGTCGCACTGAGACATCAAGGAATGACGCCAGGGGAATTTAATTATCAGTGTTTCCACAGAAATTCAAAGCTACTGTGTCAACCATAGAATGGCAGTAGAAGAAACGCTGTAAGTCTTTTCTTACACCTCCTGACACCCCATATTGTACGGATACTTTGGTATGCTTGGTGGGCCCTGGCGTGATCGACCTGGGACGCTGCGCTTATTAAACGGCACATCCACACCACTAAACTATGCGCGTTCTCTTGTAAATTAAAGCATAACAGAGACATTTTAGCAAAAAAAGTTTTTTTTTCTTGACTTTTTGGACGTTAGAAATAATAATAAGATGTTTAGTGTAAAGATCCTTAAAGTTTAAAAGAAATGTGAAGACGAAGCTCAGTACGAGTTTTGTTATGACCCTACGTTTCTGTACGAAGCTGCGCTTCTAACGAAGACTCATGAAAATTATATTTCAAAGAATAAAAAGTTATCGACAAAGTGAATGTAGCACACCGAAGACACTGTTAGAATTTTACGCCGATTTTTTACAGGATACGCATGCAGATTCAAATTCTGTCGACTATTCAATTTCTAAGCATCGAATGACACGACGTCCAGTGGTGATCAAATCCGCGCATTGTTCCTATCCACATCATTTCCCATTTTCCAGTTGATAAAGTATTTTACAACACATGCAGAAAACTCAACGAAACAGGCCACTATCTGTTTGTTAGTGCGCAAGAAATTTTTTTTCAAACAATCTTTTTAGCTGAGATTTGAGCAAAAAATTGGAACCTCGGTGGGGCTTGAAACCTTACTTTATCCTTAATGAGGGCTCGTGTGTTATCCACTACACCAAACGAGTTCCATGCTTGGCATTTCTTTTGGCTACTTTTTTCTTTACTTTATCGATGCTATCAGCATTCAGGTGTGCGCTCGTGCGCGCGTGGCGCAGTGGTTGGAGGCGCCACTGCGACACGCACGTGGAATCGATCCCTGCACTCATGGCCCACAAAGCCTTTCATCCCTCAGGGGTCGACAAATTGACTCGTCTGAGTCTTGTCTGGGAGGATTGCAGCACTGGCTCGAAACATCGGCAGGCCACCGCGAGTAAAGGCCAGATATGCATTCAATTACCTCCAACGATACTTAATGAAGTCGAATGCATGGCCCATCCCTCAAGAATTGATCAATGCCGGGAGCTTTATCCTTTATCCTTTTATCAGCATTCACTTGTCAACGGGAACGATCCTGGGAAACAAATAGCCATTCAACCTAGATAAGTTTAAGCTATTGTCGAAACCACGATGTTTTCACTTTTATTTACTGCATATTATTTTAATGGCAGTGCGAGATGTACCCATATCTCAACATCTTTGTAGGTCGGTTTTACACAGTAGCTTTCATATGATAGAGAAATAAGCACAAAATAAAAAATAAGACATTTACATTAGCGGCTAAGTTTGTGTTAATTGTAGTTTTAACTGGCATCCTGGTATTGGTTTACTTTTAGCTAGGCTTGCTAAAGGGAACGTCGGACTCCTTCTCAGCTTGGGGGAACCTGCCAGAGGGATGAATCCCTCCTCTGCACAATGCAACCCGCCACCCAGGAACACCTTCCAGCCATGATGAGGGCGCAAGCCGTTGGGAGGCTTACCAATACCAGGATCCACCACCGTCCTGGTATCAAACTCACGTGGTGGCAAATCTCTCTCTGGTTCACAAAGGGTGCAACTGCGCGTGGTGTTGACGACGTGGGGCAGACTTGGCAAGTCTGAACTCAAGATTCCAGGCAACCACAATGGCTAAACCAGCAAATCTCCGAAAAATGGAGGTGGTGATGGAGCCCGCACAACCACTAAGGACGGGCCATTCAAGTGTCAAATATCAAGTATAGCTCTAACATCAAGAATTATAGAAGCTCTAATAATCGTCTTTATTCTTAGGATCCACATTTTAACCACATTGGCGTTGATAAGTCCGCCATTTTCTTTACAATGACAAATTAGATTACTGTAACACAATATTCATCTAAAACAACTAACGTTCTGATGGATTTCGTCATCCTCAGAGCGTGGAAAAGACAAGTTGACTTAAATCTTATCAGCCAAACATCACCTTATCTCTAACGAAAAAACAATGACACCTAATTTTCACTCGTATTGATTGTAAAATGGCTTGTTCACGCACTCGCCGTTTTCCACTGGTTTTCTTCTGACTCACTATTCCACATGCAGACCAACCCTAAGAGTGCGCATGGATTCGTGGTGCGCTCTGTCGTGTTAAAACATCAGTCTGAGATATCGTGTATGATCACGTGTAATAACAAAATATTCCTAACAGTTCCCAGGATCGACTTTCTATTAACAGCTACCTCTGTGTACACAACCAGGGAACTAAAGGAAGAATCACGCAACTTGGGTCAGCAAATAGCCATCTCCAATGGCTACGAAGTAGTTACCGCAGGAGATAAGTTCAGAAGGAGACCGACGCGCCGTAACGAAACACTTGGCCGAAAGAAGGTCCCGTTTATGTTGCCCTTTATTAGCGATGAAGTAAGCATAGCTATAAAACGATGCCTAAAAAGGGCAGGTCTAGAGGAATCGGTAGAAAAAATTGAAATACCACCGAATACTCTTCGTCGTCAATTAGTTCGTAACCGCTTGTGTGACCGTCTATGTGAAACAACAAATTGCGTGATTTGCCCTTACGGCAGGGACGGTGATTGCATGAGTTCAGGTACGATATACCTGATCTCTTGCATGGATTGCGGAGATGAATATATTGGCGAAACGGGCACACCATTGTCTATCCGTATAAAAGAACACCTAGATGGCAAACGAAAAGTAAGACAAAGTACCCCACTAGGCACGCACAGGATGCAAAAGCATAGCGGAAACGATTTTGAAGTTAAAGTCAATATCCTCGCTCAGGAGACTAAGACACCAACGCGCAAACTCCTTAAGGCTTTTTGGATAAATGCAAAAAATCCCGCAATGAATAGTAGGGAGGAATGCCCAGAGGTCACACGCGACCTGGCTCCGTATGTTTGGATCAATTTCTGATGTGGGGTGGCGCAGTCATCAACCATATGCGACTATAATCAGCTGTTCTAACCTTCCTCATTGGAAGTCATATAAAGAAGCGGTGAGTTTTTCGAGAAGCTGTTGATCATGTAATTGCCATGAAGTTTTTCGTCTTACTGTAAGTGTTATTGAAGTGTTTGGTCTAATAAATTGTATATCAGCATACACTTGCAGGGTCTGAAGAAGGCGAAACGTCAGCTACTGTTGTGTTGTATTGTATTGTGTGCTTTTCTATGGAAGTAATTGTATGCTGTATAACAACCTCGCGATTGCTGAACAAGAAAACTACGCATTCATATTCCAATGCCGAGGTTAATAGAAAGTCGAACCTGGGAACTATTGCGATTAGTTTTCGTCTCAGCTTCAACTCACTAAAGGCTCTAAAGCTCCCGTCGTTGACCAATCCCTGAGGGATGCGCAATGCATTCGACTTCATCAAGTATCGCTGGAGGTGATTGAATGCATATTTGGCCTTTACAATGACTCGCGGTGGCCTACCGATGTATCGATCCAGTACTGCTACCCTTCTAGACAAGTTTGGTACCAATTTGCCGACTCCGGAGGGATGGAAGGCTTGGTGGACCATGGGCACAGAGATCGATTCCAAGTGCGTGTCGCAGTGGCGCCTTCAACCACTGCGCCACACGGGCCCTAGATGGCAATATTACGCAAACAATACCTAGGCTTCAAAGAATCGATTCAGTTTCGCAATTTTACAACTGGAATTTCGTTTGCTGGATGATTGCATTGATTAGAGAAGTTGTTGTCGTTGAAAGAACAGTTACAAGAAGAATGACAGTTTCGAGGCAAACACCTTTGCCAACGAAGTAGATCTACCGTTGCTTTCTAAGGTAAATACAGATCTGCCCGTGTATATCTCTATAGTGGAAGACATCGAAACTTCCTGAGCACCGTAATTCGCAGAAGTCCATGAAGGACTATGCTCGACCAGCATTCAACATCCTAGTGGAGAGAGGAGATAACTATCCGTAGGCGTATATCCGAGCTGAAGAGTGGTCAGTCAGTGAACGAAATTCCATGTTCAAGACAGATAATTTAAATAGTAAACTGTCAAAATCGATGTATCCCAGAATTTGCTATAGCGGTATACAACCAGACGAGAATTGAAACATTTTTAAATACATTTCTCAAAGTATTTTCGAATGTAGGAAAACATTTGATAGGAAGGCGGTTCCAAGGTGTTTGGAAAGGAGAAAAAACAAGCAGTAGTGAAGAATACAAAACCGCATCAGATCAAAGCCTCAGCCCTATTTAATGTGGACGAGTTCCCCGACTGAAAAACACCGACAACAACGACGACGACTCATCCCTACTTCTAGCAACATCCGATTACGAAGCTCTTCCGGGAAAACTGCTGAGCTCCAGTCAAATACAGTGGTCTGAGCAGAAAGCCTTAGATAATGTTTTACGTAAAATTCTTTTGGGTTTTTCCAAACGGTGAGCTTTTCTAGGCTCGTGTCACTCTTTAACGGGTTATCACCGTTACCGCGGGTAAGCCACTCTGTGCCTTAATAAGGAAACATTTGGACCTTAGGCGTAAAGTTACAGCAGATACTTCAATAGGCGCACATAGGACGCAAAGACAAGCGTAAGCCTAAAACCTCAGCACGTAAATTACTCGAAGCATTCTGCACAGATTTGGAGAACCCAAAAATGAACCGCAGGAAGAAACACCTCGTTGCCGCCTGTACTCTAACACAATACCTGAGACTGATATTTTAACGTGAGAGAGGAGAATTACCTATCCATGTGAACTCTGTGCGGCTATTCTCCACATGGAATACTCAGTGGAGGATTCACGGAAAGTGAAGAGTGTGCGGTGGAACTATTCTGTTTCTTATGCGATTGAAATATAGGTTTCGTGATTTTTCTATCTGGGTTATGTAGGGTTGTGCCTGAACAGATTGCTTCAAGCATTAAAGAAAGTGAAATTCACTAAAGCTTTAGCTTTTGCGGATAAATATTACATAATAGCAGCTCTGTGTGTGTTTCTTAAGAAAATAGCGCATCTTGAAGAAAGACCTCCATTGCCTACCAATTTAGGCTGAGTCATATCACTGTCAATGAGCGCTCCAAAGCTGATTGTATCAACGTGAAGCGGAATATTTTTTTTGAAACTATTTCAAGAGTACAACTTCTGATTGATCTCGTAATAACAAGCGTAACTTGCTTGAGATGTTCTGGTAGAGTTCATATATTTAGATGAGATTAAAGCGGAGGAGATGTTGATTATTTCAACCAATCGTGTATTTTTCCCCAAGGTCCTCAATCGTTAGCTTAGCTAATGATTAGTTCTTTAGTTTTTCGACAACAACACCGCTACGTGTTCGATCTCTACTGTAGACAACTCCTGCTGTCTGAAGTTCTGCAAATATCTTAGTATCCACAATGACGCTGAGATATCTACGAAACTCCGGACTGCAGGTGTCTGCGATGGGGAATGCGCTATTACCCTACCACCACACCATGCGAGTCATTCGTTTCGCTTTTATCCAAGTCGTGTTATTGACCTACATGCTATCAGCCCGTCAGTGGGATTGATTTTGTGAGCCCAAATTTGGTGAGGCATTGAATTCAGTTAAGCTGAGGCTATGTTATAAATCACATTCTCGTAACTATTTTTAATTAACTGCCTACTCTTTTTAATGGAAAGGTATTATGTGAAATATAATCATGATGATGGTGAAACATTTGCAAAACTACAGACCGCCGGTGTCTACCATAAAGACTTACCACACTATTACCCTTACCGGACGCTAACGCGTTCACCATCTAAGTTAATAAGGCGAAAGAAAGCCGAAACAAAGGACTGGAATGGCTCGGCGGTGAAGGTGTTAGACCCCGTAACGGGTAATAACGTTTTCGGTACCATCGCAGACACAAGAGTTTCGGTGTTTTGCAATTATCTCAGCATCATCATGAGTATATAGCTTTTGTTTAAGCCCACACTTTCTTCCAGTGATGTCATGGGACATCTGAAGCATCTGCGTGTCATCTGAAGCGAGTCATCTGCGTCATCCATAATCCCACTAATCATAAAGTGGCAGCAGAAATAGAGGAAGAATAGATTCCGTTTGTCTCCACAAAGCTAACAGAGCTGTTCACTGAGCTTGGTTAATTCAGGACATTTAAACGGTATGATGCTTTTTATAGAAAGTTCTCTTTCTGGACAGTTTTTGGCGAGAGGAATCCCTTGAGTAGCTCATGATGGATCACATAGGATAGATGTGGGTCTCATTCATTGGTGGCTACGCTCCCGAATTCTCTGTTATGTACCTGTTATTCCTCTAATCGTAGTCTTCCATTGATCAGACGTTCAGGATTTGATAACCTAAAACATGTATGCAAATCTATGTGATTATGCATGAATATGATTTATTCCTAATCTTTTTGGAATAATTTGGAATAAATTCCTAGGAGATAAAGCTTCCTGCGCTGTTCAATCCCCTAGACATGTGGTACGCATTCGACTCTGTTCTCAACGTAGCAGTGGTTACTGAATGCAAACTGGCCTCTTCACCTATTTGTGGTTTCTGCTATTGTATCAACCGCGACAGTGTAACATCCTTCTGTTACTTATTTCTTAATCCCAGAGAGGCGTGTATAGGAAAAGTCCAAGAAAATTCGAGGCCGGTAAAGACAAGACGTTGTTCCCGTGGTGATTTCCCATGTGCCCAGAGCAAGTATACGTTGGTAAACTGTTTAGCCAGCTCTACCCTAGATAACAACAAGTTGGGTAACCTCGGGGTTACAAAAAGTTTGGCGTTATTCTCATGAACTAAATCACAGGATATGGAGAAGAACGTGTTCAATGTAGTATGTCCACATTTTTAACCCGGATTTCAGCATCGGTTGTTACTTGCAACTTATACTTCGCGTCTATGTTATTGATTTATCGATTTTTCATCAGGTTTTGAGTCACTTTATTTCGCAGAAAAATCAACTGAACACTTCAGCTAATCACGAATAACTGACGCGCGTTCGTTAAGCCTTCATTCCACTCAAAGTTCTTCTAAAAAGTTTCGTCAATTTCGAAAATTTCGCTAAACTTTATGCATCAGTGTTTTAAGTTAATTTTATTTAAATATGTGCAATACGTTTTTGTTTTCTCTTCACTCCTGTCCGTCCATATTGTATTTCCTCCCACAATGTGCTCAGAAGCTTCTTCTCTAAATAGGAATTAACCAGGCACCGGGCGCCGCCTCAGTCTGCTAAGTCCTATATTCGATTCTAGAATGGCGTTGCACAAAAACCAACTTGACCCTCTTCCTCGTAATCCCCGAAAAAATAGCACTCCTATATCAAAGAGTGTTTTCTCAAAAGAAAAAGTACACAAGTCGGTAGAGACCAAAAATGAAGTTGGAATAGCCAAGAAATATGAAACCGTCCACATTAGTTAATCGACGGATTAAGCGAAGTCTTCGCGGCAGATCTCCTTCAATAGTACGTTTCCATTGTCCTAATTTTATTTGCGTACTTTCTTGAATTCTTTAAAATATCGAATAAATGCTACTACTAAACTCGACTCGCGTACAGCTCAGTAGTTGGAGGTGCACTGAAATAAACCCGGAGTCGAATGCAAGGACATTCAATCATGTTTCCACAATTTCAAAGCCCGCATCCGACTTATCTGGGAGAATGAAAATAACCAACTGTTGCCCGTGAATCACTGCCATTTATGTTATAGGCCAAATACGTCATCGCTGACTTCAACGTTGTCAGCAATGGAGTAGAATGCGTAGCCCATCCCTTGGGGATTAGTCAGCGCCGAAAGCTTCACTCTAAGGTTTTATTGTTGAAGTCGCAAATAGCTTTTGAGCACGAACAACTAGAAAAATTTTTTATTCTACTAATACTTTGAGATGGTTGATCAAAAGGATTTTCCTCGCTGAGTTCCGAAATCGCTGCCTGATGGTATTTCCCATGTTGTCGGAACGAGACGTGGCTGCTGTTGTTAAACACAGGGCGGGTTTTACCACATTGCGAATCGCCTTCATCCTTGATAACGTCAGCGATTCTTTGCATAGCCCTTTTAGCTACTTTTTCTTGGGCTTCGAATTAAGAATATTGAACACTTTTACACGCCGGATTACTCCCTGGTGTAGATTGTGCTTGTGTTTCGTTGAATGCTTTTTGTTCAACTTCCAACTCTCTCTCTCTCTCTTGCTTATCTATTCCTTATTTATTTCTTATTGAAATTGCTGGAAACTCGAATTTTTTCTTCCTTTTTTATTCTCTTTTTTCCTTCATTTCTTCTTTTTAAGGTCATAATAAAGAGATTTTTCTCAGTTCATAAGGACTCTTTCCTGCCTTCTTCTTGGAGATTTTCTTGTCATGTCAGGTATTATTGCAGGTATTAGGCGTCTATTGCTGATGATTGATGCTGTATCGTTTAGTAATTTGATACGGGTTTGAGATCGTGTCAACATTAAATCTGTTCGATAAACACTAATCAGTGATCCGTAGAAGTCTTTACGTTACTGTTTATTGTGCCTTTGATAGTATATTACAAAGCCGGTATACCTGTGGTCAACAGCTTATAGCTTAGTCTAAGAGCCTAAGTGATTTCTTTAGGCAGAAACACTCGAAAACGGTCTAAAACTTGTAAAACAGTACGAATGTAACAATACGAAAAGTTAGTAAGTTACTTACTTATAAGTAAAATTACTTATTTTAACATAAGTTGAAGCAAGTAGGGTAAGTTACGTAAACAGGTCTTTATATCTGAACTTAGATACGGGGACTTACAACCTTAACGAAAGATTGTGAGGCTCTTAGCACGAGTTCCGCTTCGCTGGTAGTTTGCATGCCATGTAAGACTTTCTTTAGATGGAGTTTCAATACCTCGTGGTAGTGACGCATCTGGCCACCACTATTGCTCGCTCGTCGGTCATCGTGGACAGAAGAAACCTTTGGCACTTTGTAATCGTGGGCTGTTAAGTACCAGGACGGCAGTGATTCTTAGGACCGGCTTACTACTAATTGGGCTTTTAATGGATGTTTTGAAGCATTACCTCGCAGCTCAACACTCTGGAACATCGCTCAGCTTCGACAGGGTGATAACCCGTTAAAGAGTGAGAACACTCTGTGTAGTTTTATTGTCTTCCCACATTAGTTACATTTGCCTCACCTGCCGCATAATTTTTGCTCTAAAAATTAACTAGCTTTTGCTAACTTAGTACTGTGATTTCAACTACAGCCTCAGCTTAACTGAATCCATTGTCGATTTGGGCTACCCAGATCAATCCCGCTGACGGGTGATCGTTGATGGCACTGATCGATAGAGCAACCTGAGAGACAAGCGAAACGTAAAACCCGCGTGGTGCTGTGGTGAACTCGTTAGCCCCTGGAAAGGACAGCAGCGCGTTCGTTTTCGGCCGCAGACACCTGTGATCCGGAGTTTCGCAAATATCTCAGCATCATTGTGGTTGCAGCTATCTCTCATTGGTAAACAATCTTGTTATCTTTCTACTGTTATCCTTAAAAGGAGACCAAGGCCTCATCGCATTCAGCTCACTCAAACAACAGTGATTGATCAGCTGAAGACACGCAGTGACCAAGGAAAAGGTTAACTACTTTGGTTGCGTGAAAGAAGCAAGCACTGTGAGAACTCCACCGGATGCTTATCACTTACTATTTGTTTTTTTTTCAGAGTTCAACTTATTTTGGGCACTGTTTCTTTTGTACTCATTTTTATTGGAGAAACCGTTTTCCTCTAGGTGACACGAGCCTAGAAAAGCTTACCGTTTGGAAAAATCCAAAAGAATTTTACGTAAAACATTATCTAAAGCTTTCTGCTCAGACCACTGTATTTGACTGGAGCTCAGCAGTTTTCCCGGAAGAGCTTCGTAATCGGATGTTGCTAGAAGTAGGGATGAGTCGTCGTCGTTGTTGTCGGTGTTTTTCAGTCTAGGAACTCGTCCACATTAAATAGGGCTGAGGTTTTGATCCGATGCGGTTTTGTATTCTTCACTACTGCTTGTTTTTTCTCCTTTCCAAACACCTTGGAACCGCCTTCCTATCAAATGTTTTCCTATATTCGAAAATACTTTGTGAAATGTGTTCAAAAATGTTTCAATTCTCGTCTGGTTGTATACCGCTATAGCAAATTCTGGGATACATCGATTTTGACAGTTTACTATTTAAATTATCTGTCTTGAACATGGAATTTCGTTCACTGACTGACCACTCTTCAGCTCGGATATACGCCTACGGATAGTTATCTCCTCTCTCCACTAGGATGTTGAATGCTGGTCGAGCATAGTCCTTCATGGACTTCTGCGAATTACGGTGCTCAGGAAGTTTCGATGTCTTCCACTATAGAGATATACACGGGCAGATCTGTATTTACCTTAGAAAGCAACGGTAGATCTACATGGTTGGCAAGGGTGTTTGCCTTGAAACTGTCATTCTTCTTGTAAATGTTCTTTCAACGACAACAACTTCTCTAATCAATGCAATCATCCAGCAAACGAAATTCCAGTTGTAAAATTGCGAAACTGAATCGATACTTTGAAGCCTAGTTATTGTTTGCGTAATATTGCTATCTAGGGCCCGTGTGGCGCAGTGGTTGGAGGCGCCACTGCGACACGCACATGGAATCGATTCCTGTGCCCATGACCCACCAAGCCTTCCATCCCTTCGGAGTTGGCAAATTGGTACAAGACTTGTCTGGGAGGATAGCACCACTGGCTCGATACATTGGCAATCCACCACGAGTCAACGATGCTTAATGAATGGTTGGCAAGGGTGTTTGCCTTGAAACTGTCATTCTTCTTGTAAATGTTCTTTCAACGACAACAACTTCTCTAATCAATGCAATCATCCAGCAAACGAAATTCCAGTTGTAAAATTGCGAAACTGAATCGATTCTTTGAAGCCTAGGTATTGTTTGCGTAATATTGCTATCTAGGGCCCGTGTGGCGCAGTGGTTGGAGGCGCCACTGCGACACGCACATGGAATCGATTCCTGTGCCCATGACCCACCAAGCCTTCCATCCCTTCGGAGTTGGCAAATTGGTACAAGACTTGTCTGGGAGGATAGCACCACTGGCTCGATACATTGGCAATCCACCACGAGTCAACGATGCTTAATGAAATCGAATGCATGGCGCATCCCTCAGAGATTGATCAACACCGAGAGCTTTATCCTTTATCCTTTATCTAGGAACCTTCTTCCACAAATAGGTTTTTCTCTGGTTTAATAGAACAGTTTATAAAAGTGCCCCTTAAGAATAGAAGCACACCTTTTAAAGCACGCATGATTTGTTTTGCTTAACCTTCAGTGCAGACTTTATTTATAAGGTATAATGTGGAGTTTCTGCGGAGGTGGGCAAAATGAGCAGATGGTTTCCTTCTTGCAAATAATAAACACTCCATTTATCGTTAGACTCACATACTTGGCGTTGGAGCATCACTGTACTTCTTGTTCATCTGTTCTGCTGATCAATCAGTCCACCAGAATTCTGAATCTAAGCAAAGTGTGAGCAGTGTTCTGCTACCTAGCATTAGTTCATTCATGGAAACCTCGCTAAAACTTGGTCCGGGATTAATGTAGCGCTGAGGTTAGACGTTGCAACGCGCATTGGTTGGTTCGATGCCACTGATGCTTAGTCAAACTCGTCATGCCTCTGAGTCCAGTAATTTGTGATAAAACTACCTAAGGGAAATAGGGTAAGAGGGTGATTTTAATGGTGAAAAAGCACTGTCTTGACGTATTGGTAAAACGCCGCAAGTCATTATTAAGGATAAACATACATAGTCAATCCTACGATGCTACGAATGCAGTCGAGTGCATGGCGTATCCCTTGAGAGATTGAGGATTGATTAACGCCTGATCATTTGCACTTTATTCTTTATAGCATACTTAAATTTAAAGCTTAAACCCAATAATCTTGCTCGAATTCGTTGTCTATTGTTTCATGTCTTAACTGGGTTATAGGGTAGTTATTCTTTAGTTTTAGCTAGGGATCCTGTTACAGCGTATTGTTTCCGACTGGATTTCAGAGAAAATAGGATGAGTCCTAAGTCAATAACCAATATGAACACTGTCGTAGATAAACACACATATTGACTGATAGCGTAAAGAAACAGTCTGGTAATGACTATAGCTTGATCCTGTTGGAGAACCGGTTAATGACAAGCAAACTTATTGGCCAACACCTTGCATCGCTTTCTTAGCTCATCGCATTTCAGGTGGTTGTTCTTTATTCTTGTATCATCAGTGCAACTGTAAGAAAAACACAATAAAGACGATTGACGTACTGACAAAATACATGTTCCAGTTGGTTCCAGTGCTTTCATTATTGCATTATAAAGTTACGAGCGCGTGTGACGCAGTGGTCGAAAGCGCCGCCGCGACGCACATGTGGAATCGATCTCCGTGCCCATGGCCCGCCGAGCCTTCTATCCCTCCGGAGTCGGCAAATTGGTACAAGACTTGTCTGGGAGGATATCAGCACTGGCACGATATATCGGTAGGCTACCGCAAGTCATTGTAAAGGCCAGATGTGCATTCAATCATCTCCAACGACACTTGATGAAGTCGAATGCATGGCGCATCCCTCAGGGATAGATCAACGCTGAGAATTTTATCCTTTATCCTGTACTGTAAAGTTATTATAGCTAATTTCTGCAGAAGCTTGCTTTACTAAGCTAAATTATTCTTGGGAAAAACATTAAAAAGGAAAGTTCTCTTTCTGCACTTCGACTTATTAAAACGTTTACCTTTTTTCGAATTCTCCCGAGAAGAATTCTTACAAAAACGATCAAAACTTTACAATGATGCTGAGATGTTTACAAAACTCCGGACCGCAGGTGTCCGTGGTGATGAGGAACGATCGCGCTGTTATCCACTTCGGGTGATTTCAACTACAACCTCAGCTTAATGGGGTCCAATGCCGATTCGGGCTGCACAGATCAATCCTGTTGACGAACGATTACTGATGGCACTAATCAATAGAAAATTAGCTGAGACATGCGACGAGAAGGACCCTCATGGTGTGGTGGTGAACGCGTTAGCCCGGGAAAGGGTAATAACGCGTTTGTTCCCCATCACAGACACTTGCGGTCCGGAGTTTTGCAAACATCAAAATCTGGCCTAGCTTCTTCTTTCTCGAAACAATTTTATAGGATAAAAGAAGTTCTGTGTGTCACAATCCGAAAAGGAACTCTGATTGCTTACAGAAATATTGACCCCTCAATAGACCCTTGAATTCAACGACCACTACTTTCAAGGGTAAACCACTCGAAAAAAATATCAGCCGTATAAACTAAAGTCAACGTTGATTCTAAGTGATGTGCAAAGATAATTGGCCAGTCTTGTTTTTATTCTTACGGAAAATCCAGAATCCAAGCATCTATAACCGAGCAGGTCCGCAAGCTGGTCTGATAGATACAAGCTTCACCATTCCGTGAATAACTTGTTGGATGTCGTAAGGTCACACCTGGTGTCGTTTCTTTCTTTTGACCATTTTTGGTAAGATTTTTGACATAGTATGCCTAACCGCACCGCTTTTTTTGATTTATTGAAGCTTCAAAAAACTTTTATATAATCCGTGTAACATTTAAACGAGCGATAGCGGGTGGCGTAGTGGTTAGAAATGTTGTAAAATACACAAAGGGTCTGTAGTCGGTTCGACCCCGCTAAGATGCGATCTCCTGGGTATGCAAAGTTGGCATCATACTTCTCACGGAGAATAATAACGATAGTGTTATATATCGTCATCCGCTCTCATGCAACTTACTGTAGAAGCTGAACGTGTATTCATTGAACTCTTCCTTGCTACGAATGGAATCGAATGCATGGCGCATCCCTAAGGCATTGATCAGCGCTGAACGTCTAGTCTCTATCCTTAGTATCCTTACAAATTTTAAAAATTTTGTTATGAATTTACAGCTCCTAGTCATATATCAATTCCTATTCTTTGGTGGTGTCCAATCAGAAAGTGAGAGTGATCTTGCGGGAATCTCATTCGATTTTTCGTCAGATACGAAGATTTTTGCTTCGATTGACGAAGCAGATCTTCCTTTGTAAATGTTTTGATTCCGGTTAAAGAAAAAAAAACTAGTGAAATCCGCTGCTGAAAGAAAAACTGAGTCTTAAACTAATCGTTAATCAGGATTGATGGCTATCTGACGACCGGATACCGGTTGCTGAGATCGGACGATGTTCTCGCAGCGTAATATGTCGTCCTTGAAAACGCTGTGGGTTCCGATCGTGAGATATTTCTCCTTTCATATTTTTCATTAATATTCATAAACATTTCTCTTTCATTCCATCTCACCTTCCTCTTTTCTTCTTTTCATTTCATCGTCTTTCTCTGCTCTCTTCTTTTCCTACTTTCCTCTCTTCGTATTACACTTCTTCGTGTTTTCGTCTTTTCATCTTTTCGTCTTTCCAGCTATTCCCATTCTCCTGTTTTCTTCTTTTTTCCTTGCATTTTTCTGCTTTTTCTCATTTCTCGGATCCTATTTCTTCTTCGCTCTTCTCTTCGTGTTTTCTTCTCTTGCAAGTTCCTTAGGAGACGAAAACAAGTAGCAAAAGAAGCCGTTCGGAAGATGTCAATGTCTTAGGCAAATGATCGTAAATATTTAAGTCGATGAACCTCAAGGCTTCGATGCAATAGAGGAACAATGATTTAGTCTCAATCAAAATAAGATAGCTACGGTCTTTTTCGACGCATTTAGTAATTTCTTTTGCAACTCTTTCGTCTACAGTTTTAGTCTCATCAATCGGCTAACAGTTTACTTCATATTGATTTTTAGCACTGTCCATAGAAAATTTGACCAACCGACAAGTTTGATCTGCTGACATGAATCGAGGAAAGTGTGAGAAAAAAGGCAAAGTAAAGAACGAAAAAAGAGGAATTGGACCGCTCACCATTAAAGGAGAAAACGAGGTTATGAATAAAAATTTCTTTTTATCGAATTAGTCATGTTTTGGCGTCATTCATTAGGCGCATCCCAGCAGTTCCTTCATTCGGTTGTTCTCTCGCAATCGTCGCCCACGAAAGCCTTCTGATTTCTGCGTCGATTTGGTTGTTCTTTGAGGATTTTCTTCCTTCTTTCTTCTTTCTTTTCTTTCTTTTTCTTTCTTTTTTCTGAATGTTAACTTATTATTTACTGCCTACTCTTTTTAACGGCAGGGTATATTGCGAAATATAACTTCAATGATGCTGAGATATTTGCCAAACTCCGGACCGCAGGTGTCAGCGGTGGTGAACAAACGCGATATTACCACGGGCTAACGCGTTCGACACCACACCGTGTGAGTCCTTCATTTCGCCTATCTCTTAACTATTATGTCCTTAAGTGTTGGTCGAATATATTCAACGTGAAGTCCAGAGGTAGCTATGCTAAAGCGCTCCCAGATCTTCACCACAGACAGTCGTAAGCCTTTCTGGATTGCGAGGAGTTTTTTCAAGGCAAGTTTGACATGAGTTCCTCTGTCTTAAGGAGCTGGAAGAGTTCCTTGTAAACCGTAGGCATAGGTGCTTAGTTCAAACCTATATGTGGTTTTGCTGAAGAACGTAGTATTTTTGAAAGACTCGTAGTTGGCAGATACAATTACAATCCTATTATGGGCTATAAAACGAAGTACAATCCTTCTATGAAAATGTATTAGTTATTGTGATGAATTTTCGGTACAAAAGAAATGAAAATACGAACTCCAATCGCTTTTCCAGCGACGAAAACATCACCTCTGACTCACCAGTCCGATTTCCTCTGTATTTACCACGGAAAGTGCTGACGATTTTAGTGAAATGCTGATTAAAAAAAAGGAACTGAGAACTCTAGTCAGCAATGTGTTAACTCTTTCTTTACGAACTATTCTTTCGTTTTCACGATAGGGTACTATGTGAAAAAGAACAAGTGGGATGTTGAGATATGAGCAACACTCGGAACTTCAGCTGGGCTTTAGACCAGCAGTTCCCTTATCGGTGCTCATGTGATATCCACTACCCCAAACGAGACCTTTACTTTTCCTTTCTCACACCAGTGTTTTTATTCTATCGTTATGCTCTACTTTCATAATAGGGATAGAATCTTAATGTGTCATCCGTATTCAGCGAAATAATAGGCAGTAATCAAAGGTGAAAATATCGTGGTTTCGATTGCAGCTTCAACTTTACTTTATTTAATGCCGATTTGTACTCTCCAGATTATTACTATTGGTAAGTGATTGCTGCTAATAGCGCCGTTAGGATAAATAACTGACTGGAAGACAAGGCAAGGGCTCCGGTTGATGCAGTGGATAGCACGTCTGGTCTTGTAAGAGGTAATCGCAAGTTCGAAGTCCACCTGAAGTCCCAAATTTTGCTCATACCAGCATCGTTGTCGTCGTAGTCCACATAATACTTTAGTTAATAGCCTTTAACTTTAAACTACTGCCTATTATTTTTCCACGTCAGCAAATACAACCACAATGGTGCTGAGATATTCGCAGATGTCGAGCCCCGGCCAGATGGAGCCGCTATTACCCTGGGGCTCACGTGTTACCCACCATACCACTCACGTTCTTACTTTTCCTTTCTTTCCGCCAATTTTCCACCTAACGGTGCCATCAGCAATCATCCGTCAACGGGAATTATCTAGAACTATTATTATAGTACTATTTTCTCTTCACTCTAGTAAACGTTCATAGGAGCCATGTTATTGTTCTCGGAGATGTGCCATGCATTTGACTCTAATCGTGTAGATCGACCGCAAACTTAGATTCCAAAGTGAATTGTCACTCTCCCAATGTGTGAACTCGCTGCTACTATCCTACCACAAAAGTCTAGTACCAGTTTATCGGTCCCATATCATGTAAAGCTTGGTCAACCAGCTCCTTAAACTGAATTGAACCAAAGACCATGCGTTTATTGCTCTGCGACTCTAACCATTCCGCTATGTGTGTTGTAATGTACACATCCGAGATAAGAATTCAAAACATGTTGGACATTAATTTTGTTCTGTCTTCATTTATATCAAGGCCCTATTGAAAATCACCTGTGTTCTTTCTTGAATCGCTATTTTAAAATATAAATAAAGTCCCCATCTTTTTGAAAGTCAATATGATAGAAAGAAAACCCCCATTTTCTGGTACTAGTCCCAGTGTCGACTAGTATAGCAAGCTTTTTTGAGGGGATCAACAGAATTTATGACATTGAACAGATGGACGTGCGTAACGCAGTGTCTAAAGGTCCCTGCACTGCAGATATGGTGTTTGGTTCGACCTCGCGCTGCAAACTCACCAATCCTCTCGCAGGTTGGTGCCAGAATTCTCTAGAAGGATGAATACTAGGACTTTATACATTATACGGTAGCCTCCGCAAGTCATTGTATAGGTCAAATATGCAGTCCATTTCTTCTACGATGTCTCGAATCGATTCCAATACATGGCGCATTGTCCAGAAATTCGTCAATGCCAAATGTTTCATCCTCTGTGGTTTGGACTAGATAAGTAACAAATAACTGTTGCGGAAATCTTATGACAATCCACATTCTATTCTTGGTCATTTTTTGTCATTTATGGAATATTTTAATAATAACTTCTTATTTACTACCTATTACAATTTCTTTCCGGCAGGGTATTATGTGTGACTCAGCCACAATAATGGTGAGATATTAACAAAACATCGGACCCTAGATGTCTGCAGTGGGGAACGAACGCGCTATTACACTTTCCGGCGGCTAACGCGTCCACCACCACACTATACGGGTTCTTTGTTTCGCATGTCTCTCAACTAGTTTTCTATCGATCAGTGCCATCAGCAATCACCCGTTAACAGGATTGATCTGAGCAGCCCAAATCGGCAACGAACCCACTTAAGCTGAGGCTGTAGTCGAAACCACAATGTTAACTTTTTATTTATTACCTATTACAATTTTTCACGGCAGGAAATTATGTGAAATTTTTTACGTTTCAACGAGTTCTTATGAATGTACGCCTAATGATGATTCAGCCGTTCGCTAACGATGCTCATTAACATTCTTGGCTGCTGAGGACCGTTACCTGTTTCGATGGCCATTCGATCACATCGAGTAGAAAAAGGTATCGAAAAAATGAATGAATCACATTTTCTGCTTTCCAATGAATATTTCGTCCTTACCTTATTTATGAGCGCGTGTGGCACAGTGGTTGGAGGCGCCACTGCGACACGCACGTGGAATCGATCGCTGCGCTCATGGCCCACCAAGCCTTCCATCCCTCCGGGGTCGGCAAATTGGTACCAGACTTGCCTGGCAGGATAGCAGCACTGGCTCGATACATCGGTAGGCCACCGCGAGTCATTGTAGAGGCCAGATATGCATTCAATCACCTCCAACGGTACTTAATGAAGTTGAATGCATGGCGCATCCCTTAGGGATTGATCAACGCCGAGAGCTTTATCCTTTTATTTTATACCTTATTTAGCGGACCTCTTCAGTTTTTATTTGGCGTTATCGTTTTGATGTTTCTGTTTCTATAGCCGCTATGTATTCATTCACTAACATTAAATATTGTGGACCACAAACGAAATTTATAGAGGGAAGCAACTGCTAAATGAAACAGTAGTTTTTCTATACTGGGTTCAATGCCGATGTGAGCTACCCAGATCAATCCCGTTGACGGATGATTGCTGATGGCACTGGTAGATGGAAAACTAGCTGAGAGAAACGCAGAGCAAGAGCGTTCGTGGGGCAGAGTGCAATGCACGAACCCCGGAAAGGGAAATCATGGTTCGATCTGCTCAGGGTCCAAGTTTTGCGATTATCCCAGCACTATTGTGGTTGATTTTGCATAATACCTTGCCATGAAAATTGTAGTAGGCAGTAAAGAAAAAGGTAAACATGGTAATTTTCTGTCCTAAAAATGGTGTACAGTGAAAAAAAAAGGAAAAGATAGGAGAAAACAGACAGTAAAAAGTGAATGATTGGTTGCCTTCCTGGATATGAGGTTTGGTAAAAATGATTTATTTAGGTCCCAGATCAAACCAGCTCTGTAGAAGACGAAGGGGTCGAGATGCTAGCCTAGTAAATCATTTACACCAAACTTGTGTTAGATTAATAATCTAAGAAGCTATTAACTACTTATACCAAGCTTTAATGAAAGCTGCTTTTTAAGACATAAGTGACTACAGTTTCCGGAAGCGATAAATGGAAGTGAAACACATCCGGTTTAAAACTAATCTGCTTTAAATTAATTTAAATCTGCTTATTGCAAACCCATTGAAAAACTCCGAGCGAGTTAGTGCATTCTTCTAGTGTTTTTGCAATTTAGTTCACTGTTTTTCCTTTAGATTAGGATCGCTGTTCAACCTTTTTTTTATTGGTTTCGTCTATTGCTTTTTGAATTAACCTTGAACCTCCGGAGGAATGAGAGACCTTATGGGCTTGGTGAGGGATCGAGCCAAAACCTATGAAGACAGGGTTAGGCACGTAATGAACGCGATCACTAGAATACCTTCCGTTACAAATATTGTTTGACGTTATATCGTATTGATTTAATATGTCAGAGTAATATCAGTAGTAAATAGCTGTAAGAATAAAGGATAAAAAAGCGTGAAACTCTTGGCGTTGATCAATCCCTGAGGGATGCACCATGGGTTCGACTTCATTAAGTATCGTTGGAGGTGATTGAATGCATATCTGGCCTTTAGGATGACACGCAGTGGCCCGCCGATATATCGAGCCAGTGCTGCTATTCTCCCAGACAAGTCTGGTACCAACTTGCCGACCCAGGATGGATGGAAGGCTTGGTGCATCACGGGTGCTGGGGTCGATCCTATGCGTGTGTCGCAGGGCGCCTCAGGCCACTGGCGCTGCAAGAATATTGTAATAAAATGCTGATATAAATATGTAACGGTATAGAGCTCGGTTTTTTCACAAACTGGCGCAACAAATTTTTTCATGAATGAAAAAATGTGTTTCAATATTTTCAGACGAATTAAGGAAAGCCAAGAATCGAAGCCAAATTTTACAAAAAGCTTTTCATACGTTTTTGCCTAATACCAAAAACACTTAGTATTAAAACATCTTGACTTCGACATTGTCATACATGACACGCACCGTTCATTTAGGGCTTGTGCAATTCGATCAATACGCATCATTTCCATGGCTTCTTATCTACAATCTATTTCGACATCAAGCTTTATCATTAACAAGAATTACTGTGGCAATCGATCGGTTTAACTCAAATTTCATTTTGCTCGATGTTCATTAGGCTTCTACAATGTTTTTCCCTTTTTGCATTATAGGAATCCTTTTCACATCTACTGCGTGTATTCCATGACTTTTTACGTCCAATTCGTTCACTCGCATCCATCATCCACGAAGGTATTCGGACTACTGCGTCTGCATTTGGTAACCGTTTGAGGATTTCTCTTTTCTTTACGAATGTCACTGAATGCCGGTCGTGTGGACTGTACTTTGAATTTGCTTGATACCAATTCTTCGACTTCAAAAGGAAGAGAGGCCAGGTGACCCTATTATAGGCTCGATTCGCCGCTTTGCACGTTTTGGACAACATAACTACCACTGAGCTAACACATCTCAGTTTACAACATTACTGCACGATAATGGCAGCGATTTTTTCGGTTTTCGGTTCGAATTCCGAATCCACCAAGAGCATTTTCAAGTCTTATCACAGTCTTTTTGGTGAAACTATAGGTAGGGGTGTTGTCTTACGTGAGGAATTCTAAAAGAGTAGTTATTCCTGCGATTAGTAACCGTAAGCCTTAGTTACCCAGTCGTCACTACGTCATTCATCACCTTCGTGTATCGAAGAGAGCTTTGCATCCTTCCCACTTTTATTTTTCCAGGACGATATCGATTTTTCCAATTAGAGTAGCTTTTCAAGAGACCTTTCTTTCCGGCTTTTCATTGAATATTTTCTATCGAAAGTCGGACGTGGTTTTCTACGAAAGCTCTAGCTTCAGTTATGAGGTTTTACGATTCAACTCACAAACTCCTCTACCACCGTATTTTAGTAGCGCAAATAATTAGAGCACGAAATTTTTTTGCGACTGAAATATGCTTCCAGGGTAGCGCGATGGTGATAACGCCTTTCACCTAATTTCACCAATCTTTCTATTGCTCCGGGATAGTCATGCTGACACCAGATTTGTCTCGTATTAGATCTCTCCCTTTTTTCACCTTCGAATGCTCTAGCACTTCTATCCTACCAGAAAAAAAATCGAAAATTCTTTAGGAAAGTGAAAGTTCTCAAGTTGCAACAGAACCCGCATGAAAAGTGTTCGAAGTCCTTAGTGGATGATGCATATGAGAGAGCGAATCAAATGCGAAAATGCTGCGATCTGTACAGTAGATGTGAACACGGGTCATGTTAAAATAAAAAACAAAGGATAAAGCTCTTGGCGTTGATCAATCCCTGAGGTATGTGCCATGCATTCGAGTTCATTAAGCACCGTTCGGGGGTGACTGAATGCATACATGGGCTTTACAATGACTCTCAGTGATATACGGATGACTCTCAGTGATATACAGATTTTATATATCAAAGACTGTGCAAACAAGTGATGGCGTTCCTCAGAGGTTTTCTATTCTTCGTTCTTGAAGTTCTCAGGTGATGACTCTAAAGTTGTTGCCACTTATAAAGCCCGTGTCCAATTTTGTGATCAAATATTTTGGCCTAATAGAATCAGCGACTTATGAATCGATAATAAAGAAAAATCTCTCTGCGTTGATCAATCCCTGAGGGATGCGCCGTGCATTCGACTTCATTAAGCATCGCTGGAGGTGACTGAATGCATATCTGGCCTTTGCAATGACTCGCGGTGGCCTGCCGATATATCGAGCCAGTGCTGCTATCCTCGCAGACAAGTCTGGTACCAATTTGCCGATCCCAGAGGGATCGAAGGCTTGTTGGGTCATGGGCACGAAGACCGATTCCACTTGTGTGTTGCAGGACACCTCCTCCCCACTGCGCCACACGCGCCCTATCGTGTTTTTAAAAAAAGTTCAAATTATAGCCTTACATAAGCGAGTTCTTTGCGAACAGGTAAAATTTTTTGCTAGATTCACCGAATTGAAATGTATTCTATGCAGGGAAAGTTGAGGACTCAAAGGAAAAGGTCACGAAGTCTATACGAAGAAGAGTAGATAGGACGAGCTTCTTTTTAAGGAATACCACAGATTTTCGATCGTTCATGTTATTCGCAAGTCAGTTGTTCAGAATTTTTGCGAAGAATGCGACTGATGCCTCCGATAACGAATGAAATTTTATCCACACATGAATAAAAACTACTAAACACATGACAGCTCGGTTCGCTTCTAGCTACAATCTCTTTCTATACCTAAACGACTTCGTTCGGAAACGATTTTTTCCAGCTCGAGTTTTTCTCTATTTTTTTTTCAGTTTCTGAAAAGAAGGTGAAATCAGCATAATTCGTTCAATGAAATTGTTCTTTGTGGAAAATTTTACAATTCTCACAAAGTTTAGTAAGAAAAAACTTTCTTGGATGCCTGCACGACCCATCCTCACTGGTTGTGCAAACCCCAGCATAATTTCCATTTTTCGGAGTTTTGCTGGTTTTAGCTATTGTGTTTCTCTGGAGTACCGAAGTCAGTCTAGCCAAACTCTTACCCAAGCCACTACAGGGAGTCGCAACCCTTGTGGATCAGGAGGATATTTGCCACCATGCGACTAGTTTGATACCAGGACGGTGATCGATCCAGGTACTGATTTGCTCTTAGCTCAGCTTCTTAATGGAAACGCCGGACTCCTCAGCTTCGGAGATGATTCTGCCGAGAGGATGAATCCCCCGTTGCACGTCTCAATCAGACACCCAGGAACACTTCACAGCCACGATAAGGCGGCAAACCGTTGGGAGGTTAGTAAGAAAGGAAGCTATAAAAATTCTAAAATTGCCTACTCTTTTTGATGGCAGGGTATATATTACGAAATATAACTTCAATGATGGTGAGATATTTCCAAAACTCCGGACCGCAAGTGTTTGCGGAGGGGAACGAACGCATTATTGTCCTTTCCGGGGAGTAACGCGTTCACCACCACACCATGCGGGTCCTTCGTTTCGCCTGTCTTTCAGCTAGTTCTATCGATCTCTGCTATCAGCGACCACCCGTCAGCAAGATTGATCTAGGAGGCCCAAATCAGCAACGAACCCAGTTAAGCTGAGGCTGCAGTTATAATCACAATTTAAACTTATTACTTAGAATATGCTGTTTAGTTGTTCAGCAATTCAGAGCTCTGAAGAAGGCGATACTGCCTAAACATCAGCTACTGTTGTATTGTATTGTGTTTTTTTTATGGAAGTAAATGTATGCTGTATAACAACCTCGCGATTGCTGAACAAGAAAACAACGTATTCATACTCCATTGCCGAGGTTAACAGAAAGTCGATCCTGGGAATTGTTATCACTTAGACTCGCCAGTATTCGAACGTGAAGGACCAGTGTTATTGAAGGATTAAAAGTATTAATGGTGGATAGGAAGAACGAAGCGTGTCAATGCGCCGCCCGAATGATCTGAGCTTCCGTCTTCCATAACCGCCGTTGTTCACTCAGTTTATGTTCCATATGGAATCCATCTCGCTGTGATCCACAATAGAGCTAAATTTTTCCATTCGTCTACCAGTTTATCCTGCATAGATGGAGATGTTCTTGATGTTATCAACAACAAGAGGTTTATCTACAAAGTCACCTGAACTTGTCAAAAATTCATTATTTCAATCTGGTAATCATCAGCTAGTCGTTTGCGATACAACATCGTTTAATACCGCTCCTCACGTCAAACAAGTCTCTGATTTCACCTCGATCAGAAGATTTACATCAACATTTTCCGGGAGGGTAGAAAAACGGTGATTTGACAAGCTTTCTCTTGATAAGCACACGCGAGTTTGGTCCTCTTTATTCACAAATGATGATGCCGCGGTGGATTTCGCCTTGGAGAGGTCAACTTGAATGCATTCTAGTCAATCACTACCTTCACAGCCACAACGGAAAAACTGAGAAACGTAGATTTCAATCTGGATAGAGTTGAATGAGCTATTTCGTTCACAACGCTGTTGAAATCTAGGTTCCGTGGTTATTTTTGTTGCTGTTATGAAGGTATTTTACTGAGTAAATTGCGGCTGACTTGGTAAAAATTACGTTACCACATGCTGTCAGTAGAAGATTGACGGTTAAGGATTTCTTAACTCATAGCAAAACCAAAAACATAACGGTTGGAATTTTGTATCATCTCATCGACAGCAGTTGTTCCCACTTTTGTTTTCTTTCCCCGTATAAACACTGACGTTGATCGTTACGGTAGTAGTTCGGTCGTCGTTGTCGGATTTCACACGATTCTCACTCTCATCGATCGTCAATGACACATTACAACGTTATCGGACTATTGAGCAGTTTTTTCTTTAAATTAGATAACTTCTTTAACGGCCTTTGTAAAGTTTTTCTTAAAGATCTTTTAAGACTCTCTTAATATGGTTTAGAGAACACGCAAATTGCTTTCATACTTTTTATGCACACAGCAAACAGTTCCTTGTTTTTTCTTTCTATTCTTTGTCTTTTTTCCTTCTCTCCTTTTGCTGTAAAAAGAACTTCAAGTGCTTAGTTCGTGGAAAAGAATAGACGATGTTGAAGGATCGAAAAGATATGGTGGGACTTGACACTTATCACATCTTTTCTTGTTCTCATCAAAGCTAGCCCTTCTATGGTTTGGTAAATTGTTGGTATTAAAAACATAGAGTGCTTTTTTCTATCCTAATTGTATCCTCTCTCCCAACGGTTTACCGCCTTATCGTGGCTGGGAGGTGTTCCTGAGCGTCTGGCCGCGGTGTACAGCGGAGGGATTCATCCCCCTGGCAGGGGTCTCCCAAGCTGAAAAAGTGTCCGGCGTTTCCTTATGGAAGCCCAGCTAAGAGTAAACCAATACCGGGATCCACCACCGTTCTGGTATCAAACTAGTCACATAGTGGCAAATCTCCCTGTGTTCCGCAAGCGCTGCGATTGTCTGTGGTTATGACGACCAGGGGCAGATTTTGACCAGGCTGATCTCGGGATTCTAGAGAACCACAATGGCTAAACCAGCAATTCATCGAAAAAATGAAGATAATTTTGGGGTCCGCACAATCAGTGAAGGCGGACATTTAAGCATCCAAGTACCCAAATAATTGTATTCTACAGTCAGGTCGCAGACGAGTAAAGTGAAAAAGGTCGTTTAAAGCACCAAATATTCCTTTGGAAGCACAAGACGTAATCGTTTTCCTCGACAATCTGATAAAAATCTTTCCCTTCTGCCTTTTGTGTTTCTCTTCTTCTTGTTTTTTCTTGATGCATTATGGATTCTGCCTACTGTGAAATATTGGGTTAGGCATCACGAAAAGTTAAGGCGTTTTCTTCTCCGTTGACGCAAATCCGTGTTCATAATATCACGTGGAAGGGTATTTGGAAGTCACTGGATAATCGAATGCATTGCGCAACCCTAAGAGACATTTGTCATCGCCGAACACTGTTTTCTTTCAATAGTACCCAGGATCGACTTTCTATTAACCTCGGCATTGAATTATGAATTCGTCGTCATCTCTCCCAGCAATTGTGAGGTTGTTAAACAGTATACGTTTATTTCCATACAATAACACACACACACAACACAACCGTAGCTGACGTTTCGGCAGAATCGCCTTCTTCAGAGCTTGGAAGGGTACACTAATACGACTGTATTCTTTACCCTCAAATCGATATTTATATTTTTCGAAAGGTTTGAAATTATGCTAAGCCTTTATAATTCATTTATCAACTTTTCTGATGTTGCTTGGACAGCTCGCCGTAGATTATCTGCTTCAGTCGATATTGCTCAGGCTACGACGTCATCAACACTCTAAGCAGCTATATTCTACAGTCGCATACGATTTGGATCTGTTGAGCATTCATCTTCAAATTGAAGCTTATCCAATTGACCTCTTTTATGTCGGCGTCATTATGCGTTCATGAAAAGCACATCCATTCCATTTCTCTACCGGAACAAATGGGGTGCTGAATTATTACTGAGAAAATGACTGCAAATAAACATGTCAAGCCAAAAAATAAAATAGACAAAGACTAATCAACTCTGGAAAAATGCCAAAAACAGTGACATTTGTCGAAGACTGGAAAAACTCTTGAGACTTCCATGTCACAAAATTAGACATTCTTCTGTTTATGTATTCTTTCTTTGGTGAGCTTACACGAGGTTGATAATAATATTTATTATCGGCTTTAGCCGGTGATAAATATTATTATCAACCTCGTGTAAGCTCATCAAAGAAAGAATACATATTGATTAAGCACACCGAGGTTCAAGGAAAGTCGGTTTCGAAGCATTCTTCTCTTTCTCTCTTCTTTCTTTCTTCAGTGAAACATTCTCATTCTCTTCAGTGAAATTTTGCGACTGTACCGTACCATCGCTACTGTAGCTTCCGAAGACGTAAGCTTAACACGCTTCCACCTTTCCCGGATGTCAACTCCGGAAAATCCAAGGATGGGTGAGGGTTTTTTAAGTGGAGGAAAGATCGAAGACTATGTCAAATCGACTTTGGGCCTATTCACTATGCCAGGTTTCTCGCCACTGCAAAGGTATTTTGACGATGCAACCAGCAGCTGTTTTCTATCTGAGGTCTCCATGATAAATTATGATTCCCAGTTGAGGCTCGTACTAATCGAAATCGTTATTTGAATATATTCGAATTAAGTGTTCAACTCGAATGATAGGCTTATCCTGTTGGTCTATTGTGCCTACATATGTTTTTATGAACTATTTACTTTGACGGTACGTATAGCTAAGTGGTCAGAGATCCCCGAAATGCAAACATGATTGTTGTTTCCGTCCTCGATGCTGTACTAACCGAATGCTCTCCATTCCTATTAAGTTAGAAAATGAGAACCAGATTTATCTGGTTGTGGGCAAAAATACTGGCTTGATATATCTCTCAGCCTCCGCAAGCTATTGCATGTGCCTTTAATTACCTTTGCGTTGCTACGGATGGAGTGGAATGCATGGCACATCTTGAAGTAATAATCAAAGCTGAGCAAATCCCAGGACCTATTTCCTACTAATTACAAAACTGGTCAATAATTCAGTGCTTCGTTGCTGAGCAGCCACGAGATTGTTAACAATGAGATTTATTCAGTACCACATAGGCCCGCGTTTTTACGGTTTCGCCTCTTTCAGAACCTGGAAGAGTCAAATTGACGTCCACTCAGTCAAATACTTTCATTTTCTCTACAGATGAAACTTAATACATGTCTACTCGTATAATGAACAGCTTCCTTTAAGCACTCACCGTTTTGCTCGTTTAGTTGGACGAGAAATGTGCCTGGATCGGTTCAAAAAAATCGATCTAAGACATGGCGTGAGATAACGGCTGGCCACAAGGCACTCGTCCTTGCAATTCAATTATGGATTTTTGGGCTTAATCCAGAGCTCTTCAAGACTTTTACGTGCTGTTATTTTCGATTTCTGTGCGATGATGTTGGCTACCAATTCAAAATCTTCTCCATTATGTTCACTAATCAAGACTGAGCATTTTATCCTTCATTTATTACTTGCCACGTGAGTCTTCATCATCCGTGTCTCTGTGCGGGTTCCAGCACTGCTATCATTCGATTCATTTCCTCGCATTCACCATCCGCGTAAAAGCCTTCAAACTTGTTTCCGTTTGATTTGGCTTCTGTTCGAGGTTTTCTGTCTTCGCCATGAATCAGGTAGAATCGATCCTTCCTCGAATACCACGATAACCGTCCAAGACCGTTTCCACGTGGACAACGAAGAATAGGACTGTCCCAGGCAACTCTTATATCAAATTGTCGACTCCGGAGGGATGAGAGGGTTGGTTGGCCTGGGGTGGCGTGGAACCAGCCATCGCGTGCGTTGTTCCGTATGAAGCACGGTGTCGTTACTACTGCACTATCCGTCTCTGTCTTTTTATCGTTTATTTGCCAAAAGAGAGCTCACTAGAAGCGATGTGGAGAAATTTTATAGCAAACGAGATTCCCTCTCATTCCAATGTTTCTCATTCTTTTCCATATTCATTGTTTATTCTTTTGTTTCCTTCTCTCAATGAACGCCGATTCATTATTTGTTATTCGGATTTCAGTGCCAACAAAGAAGAAATGCATCTATATATCGCTGATATTCTTATCGTTTCAATAAATCACATTTGTTTTGTTCTGTATTTTTTCATCGTTCGTTGTTCGTCGAAGCTTTTCACAACCGTTCGTCTTCATTTTCTCATTTTCATTTTCATCTTGTCATCCCTTTCTCAATAAAAACGAAGTCCCGGTTGGAAATTGGTTCGCTGAAGATTTCTCCTTCATCCGGTCCGATGTTATTGCACACCATCTTGTATAAACATTACTCAGTTATCCTTTAATATAAGTAAAAAAGGGTTCTTTATTGAATGCTTCTCGTTCTATCTGTCTTTAATGAACAGATAACAGTTAGAATAAATGAAAACCTTGGCATATTTTAATATCTTTATAAAAAAGGACATGTGCAGAAATAATACTTTTACTCTATATCGTGTTCTACTGACAAGCTTACTCAAAGTCGCTAGAAGGAAAAGTTGATAAAGCTCTCGGTGTTGATCAATCCCTGAGGGATGCGTCGTACACTCGATTTTATTAAGCATGGTTGGAGGTGATTGAATGCATATCTAGGCTTTACAATGTCTCGCGATAGCCTCCGATATATCAAGCCAGGGCTGCTATCCTCTCAGAAAAATCTGGTACCAATTTGCCGACACCAGAGGGATGGAAGGCTCGGTGGTTCAGGTGCGAGGGATCGACCCATGTGTATTTCAGAACGCTTCCGACCACTGCGCCACGCACACCCAGTACTGCTATCTTACTTGCCGAACGTTTCTTATCATTGTAATGAAGTATTCTCATCCAGTGGTACCTTTCCGCATAAGATGACCGCTCTCTTGCTTGTAGAACGGACCTTGCATTCAAAATAGCGTAGCCTTTCCCAGCACCACATTCCCATTTACGACGGTTTTTTAGACTGTAAAGAACTCACTTATTCCAGCAGTACTCTTTCAGACAGGACGGCGTATGCCGCAGGAATTCCTACCTGGCTGTTTCGCAGTGTACAAAACGGTTCGCTAATAGCAAAATAATCTTATTTGAATCGGCTTTTATTTAACATATTTGCTAAACCCCGATCTCCCCGCTTTCTATTTAATGGCGCAGAATTAGAAGAAGAAGAAAGATTATCTTCATTTTTCATTTCATACAGTACTCTCGTATTATTTTCGTATCCGCTGATTTTTAAATCTATAAACCCTGGTCGACATCTGCAATTTCACACAACATCACACTCACACTGAAATCTAAACATGGTCGTGTCGTCTTCTGCTCATTTATGCTTCACTTCCTTTAGAACATTCCGCCTGTTAGTCCTCATTTCCTTACTTCCTTGTTTCTTTATTTACATTTTTTGTAGCCTGAACGAATCTTGTTTACGATGAATCCAAGGTGAACGTTTCCGTGTTAGCTTATCAATGAAAACAAATGCGTTAAGCAAGCTCTACCAGCCTGATGCGTTGTCCTGGCGTATTCACGGAGAACTTATGAGATATCAACTAAATTTGTACCGATGAGCTTTCAGTCAAGAGTACAGTAGATTGGATTTTATCTAGTTTCGTGCATTTCTAATGACCGCCAACGATGAAATCTCGATCTCATCGAAGTTTATCTACTAGGGAAAAAATACTGCAATGAATGACAGTGGTCGTAAAGTGGTAGAACGATGTAAAAAGCGAAACTAAACGAAAGAAACACGTTAAACTTTACAGTCGACCGCCAAACATGGCAAGATCGTCAATTTTCCGTTCATTTAAGGAATTTCTTGTACTGATTAGCCTTTACAGTTCCCGAATTTCCTGAGAAGGTCTAGTGTTCTTTATGCTGAATATTTTGTAAATGAGATAAAACTCTTTCCGTTATCAATCGTAGAATCGCGAAACAGCATTCTTCGCGAGCAATGTCTTGTGGAGATTGTTTGTAAATCTGAATTCTTTTGCTAATCGTCCATTAAAAAAGCTTATCGCTGCTAATAAAGGACTTAAGAAAAAGGGGTTCAATTCTCATCGACCCTTACTTGGATAGTTGGATGGCCCGTCCTCAGTGGGTCTGTGGGCCCCGGCATAATTTTCGTCTTTTCGGAGCTGCGCTGCTGCAGTCATTGTGTTTCCACCGGAATCCCGAGGTCAGTCTGGCCAGAGTTGCCCCCGTAGGCGCCTTATGATCACCGAATCCTGATTCTTCGAAGAATTTGTTCTGATCGACTAATGAGTGAAAGAAAAGAGGGAAGCGTAGAAAGTTAAATTTGCCAATTTTTTTAAACTTTATTGTCTTATTAAGAATGATTCTTTACAATGGTATAGGCAACGCGAAAAATGGTCACCACCTTTTGATTGTTTGCTTTTTATTTACTGTATATTATTATTTTTACATGCCAGGCGATAATGTGAAAGTAAGAACTTTAATGATGCAAAGAGTTACACGTGAGTTCCCGGAATTGATAATCGTGGGTTCGAATGTGGCCTGGGGTCCAACTTTCGCAAATATCTCAGCACCACATTGACTGATTTTCATATTATACTCTGACATGAAAAATTAGTGGTAGACCGCACATAAAAGTTAAAACATTGTGATTTCGACTGCAACTCAACTGGGCTTAATGCCTTTGCGCTCCGTAGATCGTTCTCGTTGGCGAGCCATTGCTGATGGCACCGTTAGGGAAAAAACTGGTCGTCTTCTAATGGTTTATCACAAGATAAAGCTCTCGAAGGACAGAAATTACTCATAGATAAAATTCGAGAACATTAGCATCTTTACTGAGATATAACAAATAAGCATGACTGTTCAAAATTATAATTTTCCAGTTGTTAAAGATTGAGTGCCAATGGATGAAGCGTTCAGTGTCGATTAATCTCTCAGAGATGTGCTATGCATCCAGCTCCATTCATACCGTAGTAGACCGCATGATTGACTGCATGTCTGGCCAACAAAATGGCTTGTAACGGTCTATCGTTATAACAAGTCAGAGATTTTATACCGTCGCATAAGTCTGGTTTCAATTTTCTGGTCCAGGAGGGATTCGTTAGCCCGGGGTATGAAATTGAACCAAATATCGTATGCATATTTCAGTGCACGTTTAACTGTTGCGCTAAACGCGTTCCATCCTTGACAATTAAGGACGGTGTTGATCACAGGGAGAAAGACAGTATATTTACTTTCGTTGTTATAAGAAGTCACACAACCAAACAGCTGAGTAAAAGTGAATGAAATGAGCTCAAACCGTGCCATAATTGCACTCACTGTATTTGTTGGATTTAAGCCATATTTTGCTATACGTTTAAGCCATTTTATGAACACAGAGTATTCTTCAGTTTTTTTCTTCCTACCATCTCTCATGCCTTTTCTCTCAACGCCACGCCTTTTCACAGTTGTTTATTTTCCCAATTAATCGTTTTCAATGTTTTGAAGTCGATTTCAGTACTTTGCTATTATTTGGTACATAATGTTGACATGAGCGTACTTTGAATTATTTCTATAGCTGTTAATAAATTATCACTCGACACTTCTTTTTACAGTATACACTTGAACAAATCATATTCATTTGATGAGCGACTACATACTTGAGTTTTCTGGTCAGTCGCCAGATGACGTCAACGTCACTGAACATTTTCTGATGAATGAAGACGACGTCGTCAATGCCACACTAGATGTTTTCACTCCAACGACGACATTTGGTATGAAATGACTATATGCTTGTCTATAAAGATGTCCTTTGTATTATATCTAAAACCCAAGGCCATCGTTGAATTTTTTGTTACCTTCTTAACCTCTTAACTACAGTAATTTTTCACTTAAAATACAGGGCTTTGTATCGGATATGTTTCCAAGGGCGCGGTGGTTGGAGGCACCACTGTGACACACACGTGGAATCGATCCCAGCGCCCAAAGCCCACCAAGCCTTCCACCCTTTCGGGGTCGGCAAATTGATACCAGACTTGTCTGGAAGATTAGAAGCACTGGCTCTATACATCGGTAGGCCACCGCGAGTTATTGTAAAGGCTAGATATTCATTCAGTCACCTCCTCATGTCCACACTGGAAGAATTTGGCAAGCTACCCGTGAGTATACCCATCCCCCACGTCCAGACAGAACCCAGCAATCTTTACCTGGGTATCAAAACGCTAAACACAGTAAAAAAAAACGGGCCTTATTCCCCTGACCCCAAAGGCACCACTGTGACACACACGTGGAATCGATCCCAGCGCCCAAAGCCCACCAAGCCTTCCACCCTTTCGGGGTCGGCAAATTGATACCAGACTTGTCTGGAAGATTAGAAGCACTGGCTCTATACATCGGTAGGCCACCGCGAGTTATTGTAAAGGCTAGATATTCATTCAGTCACCTCCAAACGATGCTTAGTGAGGTCGAATGCATGGTGCATTCGTCAGGGATCGATCAACGCCGAGAGCTTTATCCCTTATCCTTCATGTTTCCAACTGCAGGTAGGAATCATGTTCATATGTCACGCTTTTTGAAATCAAGGCCACTTTAAAAGTTTTAAGTCAACACAGTGTGGCCCTTTCTTTTTCTTCATATTGTAAACAGAAAGTAATCTAGAATATCTCGACTGTTTTCTTTGCAGTGCAAGTGCACTATCGGTGGTATTTGGGCCATCAAATGCGCGTAGGAAATTCCGGGGGTGAAGATTGAGAAAATATTGAACAGATGTGACTTATACTCTACTAGTAAGTTATAATCATGCTCAGCTTTTTCAGATCCACTCGTACCGTATATACCAAATTACTACCGTATCGCAGCTCTGAGCGTCAAATGCTTTCTATCATTGCTCGTAATTATTATGTCTGCTACGATTCGACGAGATTTCTTGAAGTATTTCACATTGTTTCTTATGATTCCTATAGTACTCGACTGTGGATTTGATATATACACGGAGGTCGAGACCAGTATTACCTCCTATGGCTCCAGGTATGAATTCGATCTGACTTCTATAAGAGGCGTGTAGCGGAAGCTGTTGAGTTGGGTTACATTTCAGTCTTATTTCATCTTATTTGCACTGACTGATGCCACAAAATCGAAATGTTTTGCATAACAACTTAGCGGATTCTTTTTACATGAGGGATCCCGAGCCGATTTGTCGCGAGGCCACGTGGCGCGTCCCAGGTGGCGGATGGGGGTTGATCGCTGACCAAAGCGACCTTTGCTTCCCTGAGACGCAGGTGGATCCAGGGGATGGACTCCCTGTTTCTGCTGCCCCGATTTGGCAGCACTATGGTGACGATCTGTACATACAATTCACGCACGCTGGCATCCCAGGCCTCGATAGAAGACTTGCTGAAGCAAGCAAGGATAAGGTACGAAGTCATCAGCCTGGACGAGATGACGCCACCCATTCAACGCACTTTATGACACCGGAGAAAAACTGTTCTTCGAAACAAACGACAGTAGAGGAGCTACCGTGTCGGCGTTTTCGTTAACACAAGTTTGTCCACGAACATCGACTCATGATTCATTCGAACAACTAACAACTCGAATCGGACGTTTACGTTTGAAGAGATGTGGATCAATACCAGCTTTGACAATCTTCGTTGTTTACGCGCCGATATCAAGCTATGATGATGAACAAATCGAAGCGTTCTATGTGGCTAGGAGAAGTTCTACAGCGAAGACCATACATTCTCTAAGGTCATCATTGTAGATTTCAATGCCAGGATTGGACCAAGAAGATCGCCTGAGCAACGTCACATTGGGACCCACGGATTACAAAGGAACGAACAGGGTGAGCGGCTCTCTGAATTTATAATGGCGACCAAGACCATCCATGGTAACTCGCAATTCCAGAAGCCTCACCGTCAACGCTGGACATGGGAATCTCCCAATGGAGAGTACCATAACGAAATAGACCACATCATAGTAAATAGAAAGTTTTGCCTAACCGATGTCGCTGTTGTCCCAAAATTCTACACGGGGTCAGACCAGCTTCTCTTTCGTGCAAGATTTTGTTTCTCGCGGAAAGAAGAAAAAGCCTCTAAATTCAAAAACAGAAGTTTCAGAACCACCACAAACTGGGACTTTTTCAACTCATTATTCGGCTGTTGGGAAATGCCGTTGTCGACAACATCGACGAGGAATACGATCGGCTCATTGAACATCTTCACGTTAGCGCTATTGGAGCTGAGTGTTCGAAAGTCAGCAAGAGACGACTGTCCCCAGAAACTCTCCAGTTGATACGTCAGTGTGGAATCGCACAAGCTGCAGGCAACCGCAAACTAACGTCCTCGCTTGCTAAACAGTGCAGACAGGAGATAAAAGAAGGTCTTAAAAAGAGAAGAGCAGCAGTAATGGTCGAAGCTGCAGAGGTTGGGAAAGACATTCGCAAAACCCACCAAAGCTAACTACAAGAACAAGATGAACAAGAACAAAAACACACTGGCTCAGCTATTCACACGTTACCTGACTGAATGCAAAGTCCCTACTCAGTAGAAGTCCAGCAAGACCGTGTTGTTGTTCAAGAAGGGCGACCTACACGATATAGGTAGCTATCGCCCAATCTGCTTGTTGTCCGTTGTCTACAAATTTTCACTCTTTGATTCAATTGAGATAGAAGTAGTCATGGAGTCCTTTGATAGTCAAGTACAGAGATTCTTCGTGATCTGTACGAAAGTATCGCAATCAAGCTACCACCATTCTACAACGATATTAACATTGACGTCAAAATGGAGTCAGGCAAAGCGATACCATCTCGCGAAAATTATTTACCGCCACCCTCCAGAACGTCATGTTAGCATTCTAAATTGATAGTATGGGAATGAAAATCGATGGCCGGCAGTTAAATCATTTACGATTAGCTGACGACATCGTTCTTATAACACCAAGCATTAGCCACGCGGAACGTATACTTTCCGACTTTGATAAAACCTTTGGAAAGATTGGTCTGCTACTAAATCTTACAAAGGTCTCGTATGCACCATTCACGCTCAACGGAACGAATATCTCCGACTGCTCCAGTTATGTCTATCTAGGTCGGGAAATCAATATGAGGAACGACTAAGCTCCAGAGCTGAGCAGAAGGAAGCGAGCTGCTTGGGGAGCTTTCAAGAGCATCGAGGATGTAGTGAAGAGAACAAAGAACACCCAACTCCGTGCCCAACTTTTCGACTCAACGGTACTTCCAGCCCTAACGTATGGGTCAGAAACCTGGTCGCTGCCTAGGCAGGATGAAACATCACTCTGCATTATCGGAAGGGCGATTCTAAGAGCATTAGGTTTCAGACAAGTGAGGGATGGGATCCGAATTTTCGACCAGCGTCAACAATCAAAATTCAAAGCTGCCGTTTTGTAGGTCAAACAGTAGAGGATAAGGTGGGCCGGACACATTATGCGTATGAATGGCAACCGATGGACAAGAACCGTTGGTGACTGGATTCCTCGAGGTGTCAAACGTACTGCATGAAGACCACCGAACCGATTGTCAGATTACTTCACAAAGAGCCTAGAAGAAAGATATGATGCTCAATGTGTCCCTAAAGCGAGCAGAACCCACTGGGCTACTCTTGCACGCGACAGGGAAAAATAGATGATTTACTGGCGCCCGCTCGAGTCGACGATCAAAGTGACTATTGGTGATACAGGTGATATGCATTCCCTTAACGTTATGATAACTATAAGAACTATATAAAGGCTTTATTCAGAAAAACAGCACTGCATACGTTTGCTTATTTTTAACCAAAGAAGAATAAAAACGAGATTAGTAGAGAAAATCCACACTTAAGATTTTGTCCTTTGACTAGAACCCAAGAAAAATCACGCTCCATCATCAGCAATGGTAGTGAAATTTTCAAACCTTAATTTGCATTCTGGGAAAAACATGCTTTAATGCAAAAATCTGACCTTCGATCTTTGACACCAATGTGAGTCAAAAGCGTAGGTAATAAAACATTTCTCGTTCGTACGAAGAGTTACCAATGTTTTTTTTTTTAAGAACATTTCAATGGAAACTATTCAACGGCACCCGTTTTGATGTACCTACTATATATCTGCAGCAGTAAGTGTTTTTTTCCTCAACGAGCCAAAGATAAAAAATCACTAACCTTTTTCGCTGAAATACTTTTATCATCTGTAAAACTCTTGAATTTAGTGAGTCACTCGGCATTTATCAAGAAGCACTAGCACACTACACAACGTACAATATCTATAGGTATGAACATTTTATTTATTTTTTATAGATTTTTTGGAATGTAAAAAGGATAAAAAAATAGTGGGGCACGGGGCACGTGTGGCGCAGTGGTCGGAGGCTCCCTGCAACACAAGGGATCGATCCTCGTGCCCAGGGCCCTCCAAGACCTCCATCCCTCCGGAGTCGGCAAATTGGTACCAAGCTTGTCTGAGAGGATAGCAGCACTGGCTCGATACAACGGTTGGCCACCGCGAGACATTGTAAAGGCGAGATATGCATTAAGCCACCTCCAGCGTTGCTCAATGAAGTCGAATGCATAGGGCATACCTGAGAGTTGCCTCAGCGACGAGAGCTTTACAATTCATCATTTATAAATATTTTGTGTTTCGTACACTTATTTATTATTATTGGTATTATTATTAGTACTGGAAACGGTAGTAAAACTTTTAAGCAGTCAGCTTTTATCATACAAGAATCGTCCGATCATATAAACATTACAAAATAACATTAGAGATAATATTGAGTGCATCTAGTTTGATCATCACCAATCAACTATAAGGGCTGAAGAATGCTCTGTTAATAGTTCTGCTTAAAAGACATAAATAAATAAGGAACCAAGGATCTCCCTCATATGAGGGATCTCGAGCCGGTTAGTCGCGAGGCTACGTGTCGCGTCCCCAGGTGGCGGATAGAGGGTTAATCGCGGGCGAAAAGCGACTTTTGCATCCCTCAGACGCAGGTGGATCCAGCTGATGGACTCCCTGTTTTTGCTGCACCGATTTGGCACATACTTTTTGTATTTGCTAGGCGTATTCATGCATGCTTGTTTGGGTGCGTTCTTGCTTTATGGGGATTGTATTCTACGAGTCAGCCAAAAGCCTGCAATCGAGTGACAGGGAAGTATATGGGAGGCGGTTAGGAGTCGCCTCCAGCAAATAAGCTCCATGTCCACTCTGGGAGAGCCTGGCAAGCTGCTCGTGAGTATAACCAGACCCCACGTTTAGAGCCCAGCAAGCTATACGTGAGTATCGAAAATGCTAAACACAGTTTAAAAAAAGGGCATTATTCCCCTGACCGCGAAATAGCCCCCATTTTTGCATCGTTGGGTAGGACGAGTACGGAGAGGCTGCTGAAATCTTAAGACAAATGGAAGCTTCCTGGAACAAGAACTATGGCGACGATCTCGCCTCGCCGTCAACGCTGGACGTGGGAATCTCCCAGTGGAGAGTACCATAACGAAATAGACCACATCATCGTAAATAGAAAGTTTTGCCTAACCGATGTCGCTGTTGTCCCAAAATTCTACACGGGGTCAGACCAGCTTCTCTTTCGTGCAAGATTTTGTTTCTCGCGGAAAGAAGAAAAAGCCTCTAAATTCAAAAACAGAAGTTTCAGAACCACCACAAACTGGGACTTCAATCGACGAGGAAAACGATCGGCTCCTTGAACACCTTCACGCTAGCGCTATGAAAGCTGAGAGTTGGAAAGTCACCAAGAGACGTCTGTCTCCAGATACTCTCGAGCTATTACACCAGTGTGGAATCGAACGAGCTGCAGGCAATCGCGAACTAACGTCCTCGCTTGCTAAACAATGCAGACAGACGATAAAAGAAGATCATAAAGAGGAAAGAGCAGCAGTAATGGTCGAAGCTGGAATGGTTTGGAAAGGCATTCGCGAAGCCCTCCCTAGCTCCGCCAATTACAAGACCAGGATGACTGCACTCTGACGCCCAGATGGAACAATAACAGCGTCCAGAAAAGCAATGGAGAAAATCATCTACGAATACTACTTAGATCTCTTCGATAGACACGTCCACCTCCCGGCATATGAAATAAAAGAGGAAGGATATGTTGTACCATTGGTTCTCTCTTCCGAAATCCGACATGCCATTTCGTCGGCGAAAAAACGAACAGTACCAGGTCCGGGCAGGATAAGATTAGAACATCTGAAGAACCTTCTGCCAGTCCTCGTAAACACACTAGCTCAGCTCTTCACAGGTTTCCTGTCTGAATGCAAGGTCCCTACTCAGTGGAAGACCAGCAAGACCGTATTTTTGTTCAAAAACGACTATCTACACCATATAGGCAACCATCGCCCAATCTGCTTGTTGTCCGTCGTCTACAAACTTTTTATTCGAGTCATCGTAAACAGGATTGACAGAACACTGGAAGAAGGACAGCCATGTGAGCAAGCAGGGTTTCGAAAAGGATAACAGGAAAAGCATAAGGATAAAAGTACGATGGACCACATTCGTACGATAACAGGGCTTATTGAAATATCGCGGGAGTACAAAAGACCGCTCTCTCTCTCACTTTCATCGGCTTACAGAAGGCCTTTGACTCAATTGAGATGGAAGCAGTCATGAAAGCACTTGATAGTCAAGGAGTCCCTACTCAGTTCGTAAAGGTTCTTCGTGAGCTGTACAAAAATTTCACAACCAAAGTTTCACCATTCTACAACGATATTAACGTTGACGTCAAAAGGAGACTTAGACAAGGGGGTACAATCTCGCCAAAATTGTTCACCGCCACCCTCCAGAACGTCATGCGAGCGTTGGAATAGGATAATATGGGAGTGAAAATCGATGGTCGGCAGTTGCATCACATTCGCTTTGCTGATGACATCGTCCTTATAACACCAGACATTAGCCAAGCGGAACATGTGTTTGCTGGCTTTGATAAAGCATGTGGAAAGATCTGTCTTCGACTTACAAAAACGATATTTATTAGGAACGGATTGGTCTCGTATGCACCATTCACGCTCAACGGAACGAATATCTCCGAATCAGTTATGTCTATCTAGGTCGGGAAATCAATATGATGAACGAATAAGCTCCAGAGCTGAGCAGAAGGAAGCGAGCGGCTTGGGGAGCTTTCAAGAGCATCGAAGATGTAGTGAAGAGAAAAAAGAACCCCCGACTCTGTGCCCACCTTTTCGACTCAACGGTACTTCCAGCCCTAACGTGTGCATCAGAAACCTGGTTGCTGCGTAAGCAGGATGAAAGATCACTCAGCGTTATCGAACGTTCAGTCGAAAGGACGATGCTAGGAGTATCCCGTTTCACACAAGTAAGGAATGGGATCCGAAGCTCCGACCTGCGTCAACGATCATAAATTAAAGATGCTGTTCTATACGCTAAACAGTCGAGCATAAGATGGGCCGGACACGTAATGCGTTTAAATAATAACCGATGGACAAGAGCTGTTAGTGACTGGATTCCTCGGGATGTCAAATATACTGCAGGAAGACCACCGACCCGATGGTCAGATTTCTTCATAAAAAGCCTAAAAAAAGATGTGATGCTCGACGAGTCTCTAAAGCGATCAGAACTCACTGGGCTACCCTTTGAAGGCGACAGGGAAAAATGGAGGATTTACCGGCGCCTATTCGAGTCACTCGACGATCAACGGGACTACAGGTGGTACAGGTGATACTGTGCTAAGCCGACTTTCACTCGACCTCGGTGTAAATAATCAATGAATTTTTTTGGATTGTTTAGCTTACACGGGGTTGTTGTAGAATTTTATTCGATTAATGTTTCGACGTCGTTGTCGACGGTGCGTGTCGATGTCCACAGTCATTCGTATTCTGGATGCGGTATCTTTATCGTCGTATTGAGTCGAAACAATGATGTCATTTTAGATAATCCCTGAAAAGATGATTTTGAAATTGAAATTTCAAATTTCTTTTGATTTGAAATCCTTGATTTTTTAAAATGGCGTTTATCCCCTTGCAGCTGAAAAGCTTTTGAACTACGGTAATCATTAATGAAATCTTAATGTATACTTGACAGCACCTATTGATTTGCCGCGCGCCATGTGCATTGGCTCGAAAGTTTTTTTTCATAATTTTTTATGCGTACGGAATACAACTTTCCACGAGCCACGTTTGGTGTGAAATTAATATCCTACAAGCTATCCACTAAGGGCGGGTGTGGTGCAGTGGTTGGAGACGCCACTGCGGCGCACACGTGGAATCGATCCCTGCGCCCATGGCCCACCAAGCCTTCCATCGTTCCGGGGTCGGCTAATTGGTACCAGACTTGTCTGGGTGGATAGCAGCACTGTCTCGATACATCGGCAGGCCACCGTGAGTCATGAGCTTTATCCTTTATCCTTTTTAAGCTATCCACTGTTAAAGTGGTGCAAAGGTACCTTAAAAGGGAAGTTTGAAAGAATATGAATTTAACTCAATGCACGCGGTTCACTCTGCCCAACTTTTGATAACGATGCAAAGTAACTTATACGATAGAAAACCAGCGTATACCTAAAGACAACGTTTCCAAAGTTATTGTTGTTCTAGTGCGACGAAGCCGTTCGCTCTTGTCTGCTACATTTTGTCCGATATTCTGTTCTGGTCGACACTCTTCACATCTGTTGCAGCGTTCTATTACGCTCATACAGCGATCATTCGTTCCGAGGAAATCAGTTACATTCCTTATATGTGAGTTTCAATTTTAAAAGATTATAGAGTTACACATATTTAAATAACACATCCCTGGTCATGCCACGCGGGTCTGAGTCATGAGTTTTGTGTGGAAGAGAGAGCATTCCGAATGATATGAGTTCCATATGACTTATCTTTTTTTTCGGCTGTTTTCTTATCACACCAATAAAGTTGAGTTTGAACAAATGATGTGAAACTCTCTAGATTCTCCGAATTAGTTGGAAGAAGCTGTTGAAACATGAGAATGATTTCATCGTTCAGCTGAGACCTTCATCTATGTTTATTAGCAATTTAAATAAACACTCAAACTGCTAGTTTTAGCATTTGTCTTCTACCTACTACAATTTTCTCGGCAGGCTATAAGCGAAATACAACCACAACGTTGCCAAGATATTTGCAAAACTCTAAACCGCAGTTGTCCATGGTGGGTAGCGAACGCGCTATTGTCCTTTCCGGGGAGTAACCCGTTCACCATCACACCATGCGGGTCCTTCGTTTTGCCCGTCTCTCAGCTAAATGTGTGTGTGTGGTGAATACCAGGGAACGAGTCAATACAAAAAAACCTATTTGCTTAAGGGATTTCTGAATCTCGGGAGTTTTTTTTTTACTCTTTTGAATAAACTCTAGTCTGTTTAAATTTACTTACTCTACTCTATTGCTTGCTAAACTCTTAGTATACAAGAGCACTCGGTTCTAAGTATTTTTATATTTCAGTTGGTCATTTTTGAAAGTGCAAGTCTTTCCAATACTTTTCACAGTTATCGATACGCTTATCACTGTTTTTCAGGTAAAATACGACCTTGTTCCTTACGTTAATTTTTTATGTTTTTGTTTGTCCACTGTGTTTACTTCTCTTTTTGTTTGATATTTTCTCCTAGTTTTTCCTTTCTTTTCTTTCTTTTTTAATTAATAATTATAACGAAAAAAGAGCACTCAGTCACTGAAAGATCTCGTCGATTATGTCAAGCTTCACGTAAGAAGGCCACCTGGCATCTCGCGCCCGCTTTTTCGCTTTATAGGCCGTTCATTGCAGTTTCAAAATTCAAGCTTCCACTTTGTATCGTCATCTTTTGATATTCGATATATTACTAGCAATATATGAACCGTGTAGCGCAACAGTTAATGAAGAATTGCAATACACAGATTGCCTTTGGTTCAACGTTTCGTGCCTTAAAAACCAAGCCGCTCATCCAACTAAAGTAGGAAAACTGACACTAGGATTACTTGGAATGATAGAAACACCACTTCGTGCATGTATAGGCCGTTACACGTCATTGATATAGGTTAAATGTGTACTCAATCACCTCTGAGATCTTACAAACGGGCTCGAATGCATGGATAGCACAGCACTAAACGATTGATGAGTGGCAAACGTTTGTAAGCTTTATATTAAACGAAATGCAAAGTATTTGGTGTTGATCAATCCCACAAGTATGCCTCATGTGTTCGACTTCATAAAGCATCATTGAGATGACTAAATGCCTATCTGTCCTATACAGTGACAAGCGGGGTGGCCTACCGATGTATCAGCCCAGTATCTTCCCAGAGATGTCGACTACCAATTTGCTGGGCCCCAAGAGATCGAAAGCTTAGTGAGTTCAGGGTGCGAAATCGAACCAGCGATCGTATATTGCATACCTTTAGCCAGCGCGCTAAACGTGTCCTACAAGAAAAGGGTTTTGATATATAACTCGCCTGCTTACAATTCCATTAATAATTTAGGTGGTACTACGATAAAAAAAACACGCCTAGCGAACTTACAGGTAACCGACAGGGTGTATTTGAAATATTCGATATATAAATGTCATCCATTTTTTTGTTCTCGTCGCCATCCATAACTTTCTCTTTAGTTAGCTACTATCTGTAACAAGTCGTCCTTGAAATCATTTCCCTTTTCCTCTTTACATTTTCGTTTTCTCTCATTAAATTCTTTTCAAAATTCCATCATTTCTTCTCAGATTCCTTTTTACGTCGAACTTGGTGCGATAACGATAGTTCGACTCACGGCCTGTCTCGCCATTGTCACAATTCTCACTCAAATCTCAGCGGTATATGCGAGCTTAAGTGGTTTTTTTTCACTGCTTTCGTTCATTTTTCGTTATTCCTCTTCTTTCAGTCATCCATTCTGTTTTGCCGACGACGTGATGACTATATAAAATCCTCTCCATACGATCAGGCGAGTTATCGTTGGCCTTTTTTAGGTGTTGACAAAGTTTTTTTTCTGATCTCGAGGGCATTAAACCAATGCTTTTCATCTTCAGTACACAATTCTATGTTCTTAAGGTTCGTGATGGGAAATGGCGCTTGTTCTCTTTCATACTTTTCCAAATCGTCGTGCATATCTTAACTATTCCATATCTTTGTGAGTTCAACTATTTTTTCCATAAAGGTTTTCATTCAAGGCTAAAAATTGTTGCAAATAAAATTATAGGAACAAAGTTGTCTTATAAGAGAAGAGAAACGCTATCATAGAAGTCCGTAAAAGAATTGCTTCTTGATGTCTCAGGGTTACGGTAGTCACCTTATAACTTAGCGTTATGCCTGTGATGCAGTTAGATAATTTGTGTCCTAACGTAATTTATTGATGAAGAAGTAATTATTAGTTTGTTAAAGGAAATTTAACCCTTTGAACAACAATAAGGTGATTTTCTTTTGATTGGACCCATGTGGCGCAGTGGTTGGAGGTGCCTCTGCGGCGCGCACGTGGAATCGATTCCTGCGCCCATGGTCCACCAAGCCTTCCATCCCTCCGGGATCGGCAAATTGGTACCACACTTGCCTGGGAGGATAGCAGCACTGGCTCGATACATCGGTAGGCCACCGCGAGTCATTGTAAAGGCCAGATATGCATTCAGTCACCTCCAACGACAATGAAGTCGAATGCATGGCGCATACCTCAGGGAATGATCAACGCCGAAAGCTTTATCCTTTATTTAGCATGATTTTAATTATTCGAGCTTACAAAAGAAATTAAAAGTAAGTGCTATAATAATGGCTTAATTAAAGGTGAAAATGGTTTGGAAAAACAAAAAATAGAAAGGAAACAATTACGAAATTGAAAAAGTTGTTCGTTAACTGATTTCCTTTATAAATGATAACCTGTTAAAATTGTTGAAATTTAGAGTTTTCTGGGACATTGACTGTTATATGACAAAGTTCTGGAATAATCGATGAATCTTATCTCCAATATTTTCATTTCGAAGTGTCAAAACTCAAAATAGAGGTTGCTGTAGCGCAGTGATTAAGAGATGCACTCCTAAACGCAATGCAGACCGGGTCGTAAGCCTTGTGCAAACCAGGTTTTCTACAAATCCGCTGTCGGAACATTGCTACCGGACTTGTCGTGGAGGAGAAACCACTGACTTGGTACTTCCGTAGGCATTCCGTAATTCACTGTCTAGGCTAAGTATGAATTCAATCACTCATACAGCATTGTGAATTGAGTTCAATGCATGGCGTATCCCTAAGGGATTGTATAACTCCAAGTGCTTCATTCTTTATGTTTCAGTTTGGTCAGCGATATCGCTAGCGCAAGACTTTTTGGTCGTGCTCGATTTTCCATCCCAGTACGTGCAAGCACTACCATTACATCAAGCAGCCGACATGTTCGTCGTGCACATCACCACTTTTGTTGTTCGACCATTTTTAATACTTATCACTATTTTGTCTCTAATCGCGCCATATCGTAAGACGTTCTTGCTTCTATTCTGTCCGTGTTGTCCTCATAATAGCTAAGAATTTGACTGAGTAAAGGAAAAGACGTCTGAACGATTACGCTTTCTGCTGATATTTTTGCCTATTGATCGAAGTGGCGTCAAAGACGCAGACAACAGCGATCGTTGTTCGACACTATACCGTACTTCTAATCATCTCAGGCAATCAAGTCGAGACTAATAGTCTGATGATTCCTTTGATCTATTGATTTTCTTGTAAAGAAATATCCGTGCTTGTATATAGTTTCGAGGTTTCCTTCAATATACATCAGTCTTCAAAAAATTTGTTTCATTTCAGTTTTATCCAACATCTTTCTAACTTTCCTACTTAGCTCTTCTGTAGATTTTCTTGGTGCAACTCAAAATTTTATTAGTACTTTAGTCAGATCTTGCAAAATTGTTGAACTTGTTGAGCTGTGTCAGTGCAAATTGGATTCATCGAAATAATCCGAAGCACTTACCATTTCTCTATCAAGTTCCTTTTTACTTCCTCAGAAAACAGTTTCATATTTTGTGTGTCTCGTGGAAGATATCTTATTATGGTTTCCTTTTTCCTGATAGAGTAACGGTGCCAAATATGTCCCTATACAACCCGTAAGATTCGGTTGCTTCCGTTTTCCGTTCTAGGTAGCGCTACACGTTTCTGCTGAGGTTTTACGAAAGTATGAAGAGCCATTTTGTATGAGTCATGAAGAGGATTACTCTTTAGTAACTCCACTTTTTTAAAATTTTACTTTTATGCATAAAGCTATACATGTATGACAGAACTGATTTTTCTCAAACTGAGGAGACAGTTCTGTAACTTCGTTTATTGTAGACTATTTGTATGTCCTATATTTTTGTTGGAATAATAAATCGTATTTAATGTTTTATTTCTCCTAACGGTTTGCCGCCTCATGGTGGCTGGGAGGTTTTCCTGGATATCGGACTGCGATGTATAGCGGGGGATTCATCCACCCGTTAGTGTCTCCCAAGCTGGGAAGGAGTTCGGCATTTCCATCAGGAAACCTATCTAAGAGTAAACCAACACCAGGACCCACCACTGTCTTGGCAACAAACTAGTCGTTTATTCGCAAATTTTCCTCTGATCCACAAGTACAGAGACTGCCTGTGGGTGGTGACGACCTGGGACAGACTTTGTCCAGGCTGACCTCGGAACTCCAAGGAAACACTATGGCTAAATTAGCGAAACTCCGAAAAATGGAGAACATGCTGTGGTCTCACAACCAGTGACGAAAGAGGGGTCCAAGTAACTATCCAATATATTTATTTATATGATCTTATAAACTAATCTTCTTCAGCTGATGCGAGGTTGGTATAGGTCTTCGTTGTCGTTGTCGTTATTGTTGGTGTTGTTGGCTGACGTTTCGGCGACTTTTCCTTCCTCAGAGCCGTGATGTTACGAGTGGAACCAATACAAGGCTCCGTCCAGGCTAAAGTCTGCCCCATGTCTTCACCACCACAAGCAGTCACAGCGCTTGTGGATCAGAGGGATATTTGCCACCATGCGACTTTACCATCGCATACCATGACGGTGGTGGATCTTGGTGTTGGTTTAGTCTTAGCAAGACTTCCTGATGGAAACGCCGGACCTTTCCCAGCTTGGGAAACCCTGCCAGTGGATGAATCTGTTGCTGTACATCGCAGTCCGACGCCCAGAAGCACCTCCCAGCCACGATGAGGCGGTAAACCGTTGCGAGTACGTTAAACCACATTACTTAATAACTAATTCTTTTCTTGATAAGCACACACGAGGTTGTTACTTTATTCTTTATTGACAAAAATCTAGCGTTTTGGCGAATCCCGCCTTCCTCATCGCATCGAAAGGTCAAATTCTCTGCAATCTGCCCGGCTAAACACCTCTGTAACCAAAACAGAAGAAATACGAAACCAGTGAATCAATCACATTAAAGCAGTGCGGCTTTTTCGCATACTAGCCGCTTTCCATGAGTATTCCACTGAGTATTTCTCACGGAGGCCAAGCGCACGGAGTTCACATATACAGGTAATGTGCCTCTCACATTAAAATGACAGTGTTAAGCATTGCATAAGACAACGCGTGATTACGAGGCCTTTCTCCCTGCGATTTGTTTTGGGATTGTTGGAATTTGTCGCGAATGCCTCGAGATCTTTCTGCGGTGAAGTTTTCGATTCCACTGCGAGGATGATAATTTTTGCTGCAAAATCTTCCTCGTTATATGTGTCCTATGCGCTCCAAGGAAAGCATTTGGTCCAACCTTAAGTTTGCCGACTAGCTGTTTTTCACACGGACGCACAGTGGTATATGCGTTTAGCCAATGCATTCGTCTCCGAACGCTCTACAAGAGATTTGGTAGATGGCATCCGAACTCATGAGATTAATCCTTAGGATATATTGTGCAATTTCGCGTTGCAGACAGAAGTTGTACAAACCGTTATGAACAAGCTGGCTTCCTAGAGTGGTCGGTGGTATCTCAATTACTGTTACGGATTTCTGTACAGTGACCCTTTTTAAGCAACTTCTCATAGCTGCACTTATTTTGCTTGGGATGAAGCACAGGAAAAACGGTATCTTACTATGGCTAGAATTATCGTTTGGAGGTTTGGATTTTTTCTACAAATAACCGGAAAAGCTACACTTTAGTGACTAGTTATTGGGAATGACTATTTGCCACATAAATTTCCGGTATTCCTTGTTCGGCTCTCCTCCTGTTACACGATCTGTTGGTTGCTCGAAAGATGTTTCTCAGGGGTTCCGTTTTTGTGTGTGAAAGGTGAGAGGTTACTCATCTTTCGGTACCGCTTAGTGATGTAGCCGTTTTCGAACAAGTTAATTTGAAAGTTTAGAAACGGAAGCAAGCTTGCTTTCTGTTTTTTTCGAGTATACTTAATGTACTCTGAGACTGTTCATTCAGCAGCTCAAGAGATTTGTCCATTACCTACGTGGAGCAGTTGGCAAAACAATTACCCTCATGTCCACAGTAGGAATAATGGCCGGAATTCTATTACTGGAGCTTCCACATGAGACATAAGGCTTCGACGTTAACCTTAAACACTTGAAAATAGAACACTGACTTAGAGAGTAATGGATAGCACAAAAAACGATTTAACAATGTTTTTAAAGATTTGAAAGCTGTAGCCATCTAACAAACAGGCTAGAGTAGCGTAGTAGTAGGGCTGCCGCACTATAAATAAGCGCCATGTCGTGGTTAAACTCTCCACAGATCATCCAGGCTTCTTATCTCTCTCACCTATATCATCTGTAGTCCCGTTGATCGCTGAGTGACTCGAGCGGGCGCCAGTAAATTATCCATTTTTCCCTGTCGCGTGCAAGAGTAGTCCAGTGCGTTCTACTCGCTTTAGGGACTCGTCGAGCATCATATCTTTCTTCTAGGCTCTTCGTGAAGTAATCTGACAATCGAGTCGGTGGTCTTCATTCAGTACGTTCGACATCCCGAGGAATCCAGTTACTAACGGCTTTTGTCCATTGGTTATCACCCATACGCATTACGTGTTCCGCCCACCTTATCTTCGAGTGTTTGGCGTATAGAAAGGCATCTTTGATTTTTAATCGTTGGCGCGGGTCGGAGCTCCGGACCCCATCCCTTACTTGTGTGAAGCGAGATACTCCTAGCATCGTCCTTTCGACTGCTGGTACGATAACGCTGAGTAATCTTTCATCCTGCTTACGCACCGACCAGGTTTCTGACGCATACGTTAGGGCAGGAGGAACCGTTGAGTCGAAAAGGTGGGCACGAAGTCGGGTGTTCTTTGTTTTCTTTACTACATCCTCGATGCTCTTGAAAGCTTCCCAAGTCGCTCAATCCGTTTTTCATGAACATCGTTTTTTTTAGATCTAGTCGAAGATCAAACTTCCCACACCTTTTACCAATGTCCGCTAGCATACGTTCTGCTTGGCTAATGTCTGGTTGTTATAAGGACGATATCATCAGCAAAGCGAAGGTGATGTAACTGCCGACCATCTATTTTCACTCCCATATCACATGGGGCTTGTTTGTTGGAGGCGACTCCTAACCGCCTCCCATATACTTCCCTGTCACTTGATTGCAGGCTTTTGGCCGAATTGACTCGTAGAATACAATCCGCATAAAGCGAGAACGCATTCACACACGCATGCATGAATACGCCTAGCAAATACAGAAAGTATGCGTCAAATCGGCGCAGCAGAAACAGGGAGACCATCCCCTGTATCCCCCTGCATCTCAGGGAAGAAAAGGTCGCTTTTGGTCCGCGATTAACCCCCTATCCACCACCTGGGGACGCGCCACGTAGCCTCGCGACTAACTGGCTCGAGATCCCTCATGTGAGGGAGATCCGTGTTCTTATCTCTTTAGGATCAATAAATCGTTACACATCTTGCCTGATAAGCTCTTTGATCGGCAAAGACTGCTTAAATTTCTATCTGGATGATCTGGAAGACCAAAACGCTGCTATCTTAAGCATCTTGTGGAGCTCTATTCGATCAGCCTTCAACGGCATTCATTAATGAGGGCAAAATTCTCCAGCAGGAGCAAAATCGATGCAAAACTACGATTATCTTCGTAGATGAGGTAATCGACGAAACGAATGGAATGCGAGAAGTGCTTGGATTTGTACAGTAGGCTCTACAATACGTGTTGTCGGCGGGTAGTGTAGAAGAATGCAAAGGCTGTGAGATCTTCACCATCAGAAGAGCAGTTTATATCCAGGTTCCAAAAAAAACGAATGAAAGTAATATCCTTTGATTCTGAATTCAGGAAATCAAAACATCACGTGGGAAATACTGTTATGGATTCAGAACTAACTCGTTGACTGCACGAAATTTGGAATTAAATCAATTTCTCATAGGAAACTTCAAAGACTTTCTTTTAATCATTGTGTTCTCGTGAATAGTAAGAGTACAGCCTAAGTTTCGCTCAGATTTTTTACCGCACTTGGTCATAAAGTGTGACGTCATCAAAGAAACAAATCCTCTTGATTTCATCCTAATGTCAGCTTCTACCCATCTTGGTCCTGTATGGAATAACTGACGATGTCTTCTACTGTCGTCGTATAACAAAGGCGTTCAAAGAAATTTCCAGAAATCGAATACGTTTATTGATTCGATGAGTTTTTGTGTAAGAAGCTAACGTTTTTTCCTAAAAGGCAAGATTCGTGTAGTCCACTTTCTACTCTTCTTTAGTGTCATTTCTCCGAAAAAATTTTTTTTTCATCCTCAATTCCTAAATCAATAGAATTAATTCTTCGTATTCTTGCTGAGCAAACGCGAGGTGTTATTATTAATCTTTATTCACAAATAAGCTGACGTTTCGACGGACTTCGCCTTCTTCAGAGCCTGGGAAGGTCTATGGTCTCCACTAGACATATTCAGTGGAAGCCTCATAGAAAGCGGTGGGTGCGCAAAGTTGTGTTCATTGTGGTTGAAATCTTGGTTTAGCGTTTTCTTTGTTTGGTTATGGAGGCGTTTGACCGAGTAGATTGCTGTCAACTTGACCTTTCCAGGCTCTGAAGAAGGCGAAGTCCGTCGAAACGTCAGCTTATTCGTGAATAAAGATTAATAATAACACCTCGCGTTTGCTCAACAAGAATACAAAGAATTACTTGATCAATGCCGAGGTTAATAGAAAGTCGGTCGTGGAAGTTACTTCAAGATGTGCCGTAAATCGCATAACACGGCTTCAAGAGCGCACAGTAATACCGCTAACGAACACCAAACAGGTCACAGTAGGATAAATAATGTGCAAGGCAATGCAAGGCTAACCGTGTTAGGGGGCATGACTCTCCCTGACAGTGCGCGCTCGTTATTAGAATTGGGACCGAGTTTCTCACCATCTGAACCCATTTCTAAGGTAACTTTGCGTAGGGTGGCATGTAGTTTACATGAGCTTCAAGATAGACTCCGCAAAAAGGCTAGAGATGAAACGCGAAATAGGTGTGAACAACACCAAGTGGGGGCCTTACCAATAACACCATTTCCTCAGCCGTTCTTTAGACAACAAGAGCCCAACAATGAAGTTGATGTAAAATTTCGGATGTTTACGAACGAAACTTTCAAGGTCCTTAATCACTATCACGCGAAACGATACAGTTCAAACCTCACGGAAGTGCAAAAACGCGGCATACGAGAGGTACGAGAGCTGATTAGGTCAAAAAACATAAGACTGTCCGTTAGTGATAAGGGTGGAGAGTTTGTTGTAATTCCCCATCAGTTAGATGTTGAGATAACGAAAAAGCATCTTGAAGATGCTTCACTTTATCGGCCATTATCTGAGAAGGAGTTTAAAAGTAAATACCGAAAAGTAAAGTAAATAGAAGTAAAGTAAAAGTAAATACTGAACCACGAGTGGGCCAAAATGGCAAGGGCTGCTGGTTTAAAACCATCAGTTATCTCTCAACTTAAAGTTGACTTACCAACATGTCCCGTCTTGTACTTACTTATAAAAACTCATAAGTTAGTATTCAGCGATGACCTAGCGTCTACCGATCCATCGTTGTTTAAGGTTAGACCAATCATTAGCTGTGTAGACGGGCCAACGGATAGGATAACATGGTTTTTAACCTTAATATTTAACCAGTTGTTGAAACATATTCCAGCTAATTACTTGATCAATGCCGAGGTTAATAGAAGAATAGAAGGTTAATAGAAGGTCGTGGAAGTTACTTCAAGATGTGCCGGCAATAGAATTATTTTCTTGGTAATCGCAAAGCAAATTAAATTCTTAGGCTTATTAAAAACTCGTTCGTTTCCAATGATAATGAGGAGTTTTCGTTTGATCGAACATTCAGTGACGCTGTTCTTTTCATTGCTGTCATTTTTCTTCACGCTAATTTAGAACAAGTTAGATTTAAAAACTTTCAAAGCTCTCAGCGTTGATCAATCCCTGAGAGATGCGCCTTGCATTCGACTTCATTAAGTATCGTTGAAGGTGATTGAATGATTATCTGACCTTTACAATGACTCGCGATGGCCTACCGATGTATCAAGAGCTGCTACCAGCGCTGCTGTCCTAGCAGACAGTCTGATACCAATTTGCCAACCCCGAAGGGATGGAAGGCTAGATGGGCCATGGGCGCAGGGATCGACTCAACGTGTGTGTCGCAGTGGCGCCTCCATCCACCGTGCCATACGTGCCCCCTTAATTAGATTTGACAAATAAAAATTAAATTATAGAAATTATAATTTAAAAGACCGACTTTCTATAAGCCTTGGCATAAATAGTTCATATATTTATCTACATGATCTTATAAACTGATCTTGTTACGCTGATGCAAGGTTGGTATAAGTCTTCTGTGTCAACTTCCAATGCAACTTCTCTTCCACTCGTAACAGCACGGCTCTGAGGAAGGCGTAATAGCCGAAACGTTAGCGATCGACTAACATCGGCATCAGCAACGACGACAACAACAATAACAACAAAGAAGACCTATACCGACCTCGAATCAGCTCAACAAGATTAGTTCATAAGATAATATAAATAAATGTAGCGATTGTATTTCCCATCAGACCCTACGATGCAAAGTGGAGAGGCAGGAAATAAAAGTTGAAACATAACAATTAGATCGCTGTGCCGTTTTTTCCTTTTTCCTACCTTTTTTTGCCTTCTTTTCCTCAATTTTTTGTCATCATTTATGTTCTCAAAACGCAGCATAAGTTAGGGATTAAGGATTAGGCTCCCGACGCTGGTTAATCTCTGAGCGATGCACCTTGCATTCTACTTCACTTAGCATCGTTTGTAGGTGACTGAATGCATATCTGGCCTCTACAATGACTCGCGGTCGCCTACTGATGTATCGAGCCAGTGCTGTTATCCTCGCAGACAAGCCTGGTACCAGTTTGCCGACCCCGGAGGGATGAAATGCTTGGTGGTTCAAGGGCGCAGGAATCGATCACACGTGTATTGTAGAGCGCCTCTGACCGTTGCGCTACTCGTGTTCCGTAAACGTAACTTATAACCAGTAAGCACCATTCAACCATTGATTTCTGTCTAAGCTACGGTATAGACTGTCTTCGGTATATAATCATTACTCAGTTCTGGAGTACTAAATGGCGCATCTTAGAGATCTGAGAGATTGTGCGACTCGTCTGTCAATCGCTCAACGTAGAAGAATGGATTGACTGCACTTTGGCACAGTTTTCTTTAATATTGAAAATTTATTGTTTCTCAGGTGGCGCATGAGAAATGTCCTCATAGTATGAGTTTTCGCTCATATTGAATCCATGGTGCTAGTTCCCTAGTATCGATTATTTTCGCATGACTCAACACCACATATCATGCGCATCAAAGCAATTCTCTTTCATCAGATTCGTTTCCTCGTATCCACCAAACACGAAAGTGCTCGAGCTTTTCTCATGTGGCTTCGGCTGCTGTTTGAGGACTTTCATGTCATTCATGAATGTCGTCAAATGCTGATTCACTGTCTTGGAATTCTAGAATATTCCTTGTAGAAAGTCCACATTTAGATCGGAGAGAGTGCACTGAAACAGATAACTTCGATACCAATTTCCCAATCCCTGGCGGATGGAAAGTTTGGCGATCCTGATAAACGGTTCAACCAGCGTCCTGCTTGTTAAAGACAGCCTCACTAAGATTGTGACTTCTCGATAACTTTGATAAAGCATAAAATGCTTGACGTTAATCAAATCCCGGGAAGTACACTCTGCATTCCGCTTCAATAAGCAGCGAAGAAGTGGTTGAATTCATAGCTGGTCTATACATTGACCCTCGTTGGCCGACCGTTGTAGTACGTCAATGTTTTTTTCTCTCTAGACAAGTCTGGTACGAATTTATCATCCTGGAGAAGTGGAAACATTGATGAGCCCTGAGTGCGGGATAAAACCAACAATTGATCCAGTGTGTATTGCAGTGTACTACCACTGATTTACACGTACATCATAAATGTTATTATGGTAAAGATAATGGATAAAGCTCGTAGCGCTGATCAATTGCTGAGGTCAGCCATGTATCCTACTTGAGCAGGCACTGCTAGGGGTGACTGAATGTGTATCTGGACAATATACTGACTTGCGGTCGCCTTCCAATGTACCGAGTCAGTTCTGCTCCAAGATAGCAATAGTACCAATTTTCTGACTCCGTGTGGAGGGAACACTAGGTGAGCCCAGAGCACGAGATCGAACTCAGGTGTATTTGCAGGACGACGACTGTTGTTAGGAGCTACAAATAATCCAATAGTAAACGATATTTTTTCGTCGTTTTTGATAATAGAGTAAAATATTATCCGCTTTTTCATATTCATTATTAATAAAATAATTGCGAAGTCTAACTTAAGCTTCTACCCTAATGCTATGGGATAACAAATGATGATCTGTTTTTAGAAAGGGTATATAGTTTTCAATCATTTTTAAGGTCATTATTGATCTTGAGTGAATTCGCTGCAGTATTGAACAGATATAAGCACGCGTGTGGCGCAGTGGTTGGAGGCCCACTGCTACACACACGTGGAATCGATCACCGCACCCATGGTCCACTAAGCCTTCCATACCGCCGAGGTCGGCAAAATGGTGCCAGACTCGTCTGGGAGGATAGCAATACTGGTTCGATACATCGGCAGGCCACCGCGAGTCATTGTAAAGGCCAGCTATGCCTTCAATCACCTCTAACGATGCTTAATGAAGTCGAATGCATGGCGCATCCCTCAGGGATTGATCAACGCCGAGAGATTTATCCATTTATATTATTATTTCTTATTGAAATGTTGTTCGTGCGTCTATTAAACCATAGATGATTTATTTTATAGTGAGATCGGCAACATTTATTTATTTACATTTCACTTCATATATCGAGATATATCGAACTTCAGCCAGTGTTGAATGAGCCTTTATTGACAACCCCGTGTCTGCTTAGGAAAAAAATCCCTTACATAATTTATTGATCGATGCACAAGTCAGTAAAAACTAACTACTGAGGATTTGGTTTTTTTTCAATTTGTTTCGTTGCATTTCTACTTTCTATTATTTTCAATTATTCTGAGAATTCCTCCATTTCCTCATTCATTTCATTGTTTTGCAATCATCGTCTACGGAGGTAGACAGGTTTACATGTAGGCTTGGCTGATTATTCAGGATCTGAGCTCTCCACAGAGGTGTATTTCCAGTTTTCTAGATTGTAAAGGGCTTTCTCGGATGAGTCTGGCACTAAATTCCATGCTCCGAAGGGTCGAGGTGGCATGATAAAGTTTTCCATGGAAACGCAGTTTTTTTTAAGTTGGAGAAGGGATCGATTTCAATTCTTTTACTACTTGCGGAAGCTGTCACGGTGCTGTCCTTCATTATCTATTATTTCCTTTGTTTGCTACAGGACCTAACACCTCAACTATCATATAGTGTAGATCCCAGCCTTTGCATTCCATTCGTTCACTCACAAGTACTTCCGTAGAAAGCCTTGGAACGTTCTTCACGTGTGCCTTGTTTCCTGCTTGACGACTTTTTCGTCTTCGTCACCAATATCGTTATTTACTGTCTATGCTCCCTGAATTCCTGAGAAAGCTGGTTCGGCGAGTTCCATCGTGCCTTGCAGAGAATGAGCTCGTTGCAGGTTAGCCTAGTGCCTATTTCCAAACCCCGGGAGAGAGGTTTGGCTAGTCGGGAAGTTTTGAACTAAATCCTGGATAGGTTGGGCCATCGGCGCAATAAACGGAACCATTGGTTCGAAACTATGAGGGAATAAACATTCTCGTTTTGAATGTCTCTGAAAGAAGAACATTCAAACATAATGAGGTTTAAAAAATTGTATCGGAAGCTCTGTAATTCCAAATAGTTGTAGAGTATCTTGATTCATCTTCAGCGATTTTATGAGATGATTCTGGTGCACCTATTACTAGAGTGCGGTAGCCTTTCAGATGGTGTAAAAAGTTTAATTTACAAAGACATTTGCCTTGAAATCGCACATTCAAAGAATTCAGAATGAGGCTTTATTCAATCATTTGTGACAGTTATAAACTTTGGTAAAGTTCTCCCATATGCATAGAGCATTTACTCCTCTAAGACAATATCATAAGTTCTCTATTAATTAGCCTTTCATTTGGGTCATTTGCAAGAAGAAGAATAAAGGGACCGTTTGGCGCAGTGTTTAGAGGTGTCCTGCAAAACACTAGTGGTCGTTGGTTCAATCCGGCGTCACGTGTTCACCAAGCCTTCCATCCCTCTAGAGTCTTAAAATTGTTACTAGGCTTGCTTGCGGGAGAATGACAACACTGGCATTATACATTGGTATGCTACCTCAAGTCATTATGTAAGACAGGTGTACATTCAATCAACTATAACGATGCTTAATGAAGTCGAGTGCACGGCACTACCTTAGGGATTGATCATTGCCGAGAGCTTTATTCTTTCTTATCCTCTTATACGAAGATTGTATTTTAAAAGTATATGGTAAAGTTGCCAGAGAACCCGAGATATTTTCAAATATATCGCTGCTATTAGGAAATTATTGGTGTACTAGTAATGAAATGTAGCTTTTGAAAATGAAAGTCTCAGAATGTAATGTAATACTTATTTTATTCATTGACAACTTTATAATAGCCGTTTAGTGTTTTCCAAACAAGTAGTTATTGGACCTAAGAAACTTCAGAAGTTATCGTCGACAGTATCTCTTCAAAAACTTGTCGCGATCTTGAAGTCCATGCTATTACTAAAGCATTAAAGCGTTCGATGTTCACCAATCTCTTGTAGATGCATCTTGTATTCTACTCCATTCGTAGTACCGTAATTGCAGTTGAATAAGCACTTGCAGTATACAATGACTTCCTGGGGCTGGTGAGTCAGTTTCGTTATCCTCCTGGGCACGTCGGGTGCGTTTTGCTCATACCATAAGAATGAAGGACGTGGTTAGTCAGGGACACAGGATCGAACCAATAACCCAATTTCTATTGCAGATCATTTCTAATCACTGCGCTACAAACCGTCGCTGTATATCTCTATTATCAACAGCCTAATTCCAGAGAGGCAATAACATAAGAAATGGTTATGTTTCAAAAGCAATAATCCCATTATCTGTGGTTAGTGTATAACCTTTTAAATCACTAGGAAAATACCACCTCCTATCTTAATCTTTCTGAATGACCGGTTAAGTTCAACAGACGAAAGTGGATAAAGGCGAAGATCCATCACCTAACGATGCTGGCCTGCATGAATAGCTCAAGGATTGCTCACATCACTTTCAGTTTCCTCTGAAGTCCATTTCTGTGCGATATCTAAGTTTATTAGCTTATGAACACGGTGGTTTTCCGCGTTGATGTCATAACAGGTGTCGGTGGAACACAACCAGATGCGACCAAGTACATTTCATTAACTAGTGGGACTTCATGTCAAATAAAAGTGCAATTCTCACCACCTTAGGGAAAGAAACATCCATATAAAGAAGATTCGTGAATAAAGAATAAAAATAACACCTCGCCTTTGCTCAGCAAGAATATCAAGAATTATAAATTCGTCGTTTTCTCTTTCAACAATCGCGAGGTTGTCAAACAGACACACACACACACACACACACACACACACACACACACACACACACACACACACACACACACACACACACACACACACACACACACACACACAC
>MQTX01000046.1:1384851-1438223 GCA_009735665.1 Angiostrongylus cantonensis
ATTGTCCGCCATATGCACTGTGAGCGGTTGTTCTTTCTCGGTGGAGGACAGATGAGAAAAGCGACTCTGAAGAAGGCGATTCTGCCGAAACATCAGCTACGATTGTATTGTATGTGTGTTATTGAGTGGAAGTAAATGTATGCTGTTTGACAACCTCGCGATTGCTGAAAGAGAAAACGACGAATTCATAATCCAGTGCCGAGGTTAATAGAAAGTCGGTCGTGGGATTTACATAAAAAAAGGATGATCTAGTTGTACGCTTCTGAATGAACCTCGACGGTACTATCTACGTTGCAGACCTCAGCACTTCCGTTCGCAAATGAATAATTGGTGAGAGTCTGTCCATGTACAATTTTATTAGCAATTTTTCGACCCCAGAGGGATGAAAAGCTTAGTAAGACGGGATGGCGATCAAACCGGCATTGTTGTAGACGGCACAACAACCACTACGCTTCCCACCCCTCAAAGCATTACTGTAGTTACTCTAAGGCATATTTCGATGTTTCGAATGTTTTGATGTGAGAGGCACATTACGCTTCCATGTAAACTCTGCGCGGTTGATCTCCACGTTACATATCTAGTGGAGGACTCATAGAAAGCGGTGAATATGTGATGATGTCATCCTGTGTTCAATATTATTGAAATCTTGGCTTAACGCTTTCTTTGTTTGATTATGGAGGTGTTTGGCCGAGTGGATCGCAGTCAACGTGACCTTTCCAGGCTCTGAGAAAGGCGAAATCCGCCGAAACGTCAGCTTGTGCGTAAATAAAGATTAAAATAACACCTCGCGTTTGCTCAACAAGAATATAAAGAATTATTCTATGTTTCTTATGAATTTCTTCAATCTTCGCCCAACAAATTAGTGTCGCCCGAGTATACGACTGTCGTGTATGCTGACATGTCGTGTGTACTCGTGTATACTATACGAGTATACTGGCAAGGACTGTCGTGATTTGTAGAATTGCCGTCATAGAAAATATCACAAAAACTTATTCGATCGATCACTTTTTGGATCTTTTCATTAAGGTTCACTTACTTACTTTCTTGGATACTTGGACTGCCCGTCCTCACTGGTTGTGAATGCCTCAGCATAATCTCCATTTTTCGGAGTTTTGTTAATTTAGCCATTGTGTTTCCTTGATGTCCCGAGGTCAGCCTGGCCAAAGTCTGCCCCAGGTCTTCACCACCACAGCCAGTCGCAGCCCTTATTGATCAGAGGGAGATTTCCCACCATGCGACTTTGATACCAGGACGGTAGTGGATCTTGATATTGGTTTACTCTTAGCTAAGCTTCCTGATGGAAAAACCTGACTCCTTGTTAGCCTGGTAGACACTTTCAGGGGTATGATCCCACTACTTTGCATTGCACCCTCACACCCTTGAACACCTTTTAGCCACGATGAGGCGGTAAACCGTTTGGAGGTGTTCCTGGTTGTCCGTTGAAGGTTTTGCTGCAAGAAATACCAAGCATGTGGTTTTTCTTCCGTTCGAATTCCAGTCTTTTTTAAATATTATTTTGTACGATTTGTCTTTCACATCGTATTTTTTTTTTGATACCGTGTTGGTTAGTAGTAATGCTCCGAAATTCGATATATTCTATGATTGAAGTATGCGTGAATTGATCCATTACTGTGATTTGTCGCCCATTTTACCTAAGCATAACCGCGTTACTGTCGTTTTTTTGTCAACTGTATACTCAGTTGAGTAAAAGATAAAGGAAAAAGCGTCCGCACAGACCAATCGCACAGTGTCCCTTCGTGCACTCAGCTCCATTCGTAGTCTGTTAAAGGTAGCTGAATGCTTATTTGCCTTATATGATGAATTTTAGAAGCCTGTCGACATATCACGTCATTGTTTTCATCCCCGAAGAAGTCGGGCAACAGTTTCCCGACCCTAGAAAGGCAAGAACATGTGTTGCTCTGGTCGGAGTATCGAACCCATTAATAGTGTTGTGTGTGTGTGCGTATATATATATATATATTTAAAAAAAAAATAACCAGTGCGCTATTGCCTTTATTTCTTTTAGGTTCGAAGAAAAATAAAACTAAAATATGGAGAAAATTATGCGATGTCTGTTGTTTAATCGACAAGCAGTTATTCCGTAGTGTCCTTTTGTTGCCCACATGAGAACGACATCTGTTAATGATGTCAGCAGGAATTTCTCATACATACAAGCACAGCCCCTGGCCACCTCGATTCTACAATCACGGGTGTTCGCTTAGAAACTTTTTCACCAAAGGTTCACCTGTCTGCTTTCATTGCACACTCCACTACATTTTACTAATTTTTACTTGTGAATGGGATTTCATGTAAAATGAATCCATTGCATAATGTAGAATTCCTTTTAACAATCACGAGACTACATAGAAACAAGGAGCTTACAGTAACGCAAATTAGAACTAATTGGGCTGAAAGTAATTATAACAGTAATGAAAAGATGAGATATTTTTAATTCTGTCACACAGCAACGCTTCACTGAGCAGTTAACAACAGAGAAGAGGAAGTCCTACTACTACTTACATATTTGGATGACCCGTCTTCATTGGTTACGCGGCCCCCTGCATAAATTCTATTCTTCGGATATTTGCTAGTTTAGCATTTGTGACTTCCCGGAATCTCGTGGTCAGCCTAGCCAAAGCCTTCTTCGGGTCGTCACCTCCCCACTCAGTCACCGCCCCTATGGATTAAAGAGAGATTTCTCACCGTGCAACTAGTTTGATGCCAGGAAAGTGGTGATTCCTGGTGCTGATATTGGTTTGTCCTTGGCTGAACTTCCAGATGGAAATGTTTCACTCATTCGCAGCGTGAGAAGCTCTGATGGTGGATGACCCACTTGCTGTACATCACAACCCAACATCCAAAAACTCCTCCTAGTTACGATGTGGAGACAAGCCGCTGAGAGGTTTATCTCTATTATTTCTCATTATTTTTTATTTATTTAGGCGCATTCGTCTTTCCTCTACGACGCTCTTTATTCCCGAGAAAAACTGAGGTATTTTAGTTCTGTTGCACAGCAACGCTAGAGTGATTCGTTAGCAGCAAAAAAGAATGGAACACTTTTATTGATTCTTACTGTTTATCTTTTCTTATAAACTTACTTATTTTATCTGCATTTGTGATTCTTCGAAGTTTTGTAAAACATGAGCTACAATCACTGAGTATGAACCAGTCCTGAAATGAACCACTACTTCGTTTGCATCTACAGAGTAGCAATTGCATTGTGGAAATGACCTCCTGTGTGCTTTTTATTAAATTGAGATATATTTTTTCATATAAGAATGAAGGATAGAACATCCGTTTTTCGACCATTCACTAAGTAGCATACAATCTACGCTATTTGTTACGCTTTTTAGGTGATTGAATATATATTTCACCAATAACGTGACTTACGGTGGTCGACTGATAAATAAACGCTGTGTGCCTGCGAGGTCAAGAACGAACCTACTCTGTAAAATCCCTGAGTGAGTTACGTATGAATGCTTTCTGGCTAAAATCAGTTCATATAAAGGAAAGCTGGGTACTTCTCTTCTTACTCGAGGTAGCGGAGGCCACTCATTAGCTCTAGCAGCCAAAACGAAGGGAAACTTTCCTGGTGTTTATTTTAAGAACTTGGATGATTACTAGAGTCAAGGATGATATACATGATACAGAAATCTCTAAGATATTGTGATTTTCACCACAAATTGATCTGCCGACCATCTAAATAGCAAATACACAAAATATATATTTCTACTTCGACCAATTTCGTTTTCTTCTTCCAGTTCCATAAAGCTTTCGATCACCGTCATTACATTGACCCCAGCGCTGACCCTTGCGCTTTCCATTTTTCTTTTTCATATTTTTATTCGATCAGTTTTTGTTCATTTTTCACTTTATCTCCTCATCACCTTTTCAACAGCCTATTTTTTTATGCACCGAATAACTAAAAAAAATATAAAAATATTTAATTAATTTAAAATTCGCGGAAAAAACTGAAAATCTTTACATTAACAAGCTTTTTTGCCCATGAAATTGGAAGCATAGCGATTCCCTAATGGACCGATCAATCCTTGATACCTCTCTGAACCACAGCATCTACCATCTCCATATCGAGCTTCTACAAGTCATTCAGATTCAATCACTCCAAAAGCTTTCCATCCAGAAACTTTTGCTCCGTTTAGTGTCTTCGCTTCGAAAACGCTATTCTATATTGGCTAAACCTGAAAATTCCACAGTATTCCATATTTTAGATGAATACATCTTTATTGGCGGCTAGCAGCGTATATGATGAGATGGTTTTTCCTCAATGCGGAGAATGGTACTGCCGTAAGTTTCTTCCAACTGCTTACTGTAATTCCAATGTCTTAACAAAGGAAACGACAACGAAGATTAAAAGAAATTGACCATCTTCTGAACTTACGAGTTCAAGATTTCACTTGTACGACTAATTTTCACCATTCTCACCAACCAAGGTTGAAAAGAAATGGCTACTAAGAAGCAAAGTTCATTTTGTTGAATGAAATCTACATTATTTCCATAGATTAACTTCTTATCCAGTTATTCATGTTGAATGATCTTACTGTTGAAATCACAGAGAACTTTTCAAATACTGTAAATTGACGGGTCAGTTACTCCATTGCTTATACAACTAATTTGGCATTGTGCTTTCAATTACAGCCTCAGCTTAACTGGGTCCAATGCCGATTTGGGTTGCTCAGATTAATCCCGCTAACAGGTAATAGTTGATGGCACTGATTGATAAAACTAGCTGAGAGACAGGAGAAACGAAAGTTTCGCATCGTGTGCTAGTGGGTGCGTTATTCCCCGGAAAGGGTGATAGCGCGTTCGTGCTCACCGCAGACACTAGCAGTCCCGAATTTTCCAAATATCTCCACATCATCGTGGTTGTATTTCGCATAATACCCTACCATCAAAAATTGTAGAAGGTACTAAGTAAAAAAAGCTTATACAACTATTGTGATCTGAAGAGATGATATATTTTAGTTCCTTCTTCAGAAAGTAAGGGCACGTGTGGCGCAGTGGTTGGAGGCGCCGCTGCAACACTCACGTGGATTCGATCCTGCGCCCATGGTCCACCAGGCCTTCCATCCCTCCGGGGTGGGCAAATTGGTACCAGACTTGTCTGGGAGGATAGCAGCACTGGCTCGATACATCGGCAGGCAACGGCGAGTCATTGTAAAGACCAGACACGCATTCAATCACCTCCAACGATACTTAATGAAGTCGAATGCATGGCGCATCCCTCAGGGATTGATCAACGTTGAGAGCTTTGTCCTCTATCCTTTATCTTCAGAAAGTAAACACATGGACTATTGTTAGGCACGCTTCTTCTTGTCATGGACCAATGGCAAGTTTCAGGCTGGGTAGTAAACATGCGAAAATTTACAAAAATTGAGCATAGGGATTTGCGGTAGTAGATTTCTAGCACTGCAGTAGAGAACCATATCCTTTAGAAAAAAAGTTGACTTATACTTTCGTTTCATTTGTAAACTATCCTTTTCAATGAAACATTGACACTGGTTATTCACACAGAAGTTAAGTGAAGGCAATTTTACGGAAGTAACACAGTACGATTAAAATTCTTGTCTACAATATAGTGGGCTCATTTTTCCCTTTTATTGAAAAATATGCAAGAGTGTAGCCTCAGCTTAACTGGGTTCATTGCCAATCTGGGCTCCCCAAATTAATCCCGTTAACGTGTGATTACTGATGGCACTGATCGGTGGAGAACTAGCTTTGAGACAGACGAATCGAAGGACTCGCATGATGTGCACTAAGTAATAAGTTAACATTACATAAGAGATTAATAATTTCTCGGACACTTAGTACTTGACATGTGCAGTCTCAATCCAAAACTCTCGGTTTTACAGCTGATTATTTTACGACTGTTCAAATAGTGTCGTTACTGTTGATATTCGGACGAGTTACCCTGGCTATCATTATTCTACTGTTAGGACTTCGAGTTAGTCTTCTTTCAGGTTTTCAAACCCTCGTCAACGACAGCATTTCATTTTGATTATGTTCCAGATGGAAAAGGATTTCATGCGATCGATCACAACTACGATCTTCATTCCAATGATGCTTTGCGAAATTTTCAATATTTACTGTGAAGTTGTAGCATATATTAATCTGTTCACTCCTACCAAAGAACAGTACACTTGGATTAAATCGTTAGTCTTTCCTCAGCCTTTTCTTCGATTACTTTTATAATTATCATCCGTGCAGTCAATAGATTCGCAACTTTTTTGTATCGAGTCGTTTTTTCAGCTGAACAGCTTTCAGACTGATCAACTACCAGGTACAAAACTTTAATTTAAAAAAGGATAAAGGATGAAGCTCTCGGTGTTGATCAATCCTTGAGGGATGCACCATGCATTCGACTGCATTAATCATCGTTGGAGGTGATTGAATGCATAACTGGCCTTTACAATGACTCGCGGTGGCCTGCCGATATCTGGAACCAGTGCTGCTATCCTCTTAGACACGTCCGGTACCAATTTTCCCACCCTAGAGGGATGGAACGTTTGGTGGGCGATGGGCGCGGGATCTATTCCACATGTTTATTGTAGGACGCTTCCGACCAATGTTACACGTCCCCTACTTTAATAAATGGGTGCATAAATTTTTTTTACTATAGTACGAAACTAGCTTAAATTCGTATTCTTCCTGTCTTTATTTTGTCGCGAAACGGTTTCCTTCCAAAGTTTTTATATTTAATCGACAGCCCATTAAGCTTAGATATTGTACCAAATATTGTACATGAAAAACTGCGTTCTCCATTTAATTTTATAGAAAATCCCTTCGAGTTCGCACGTGTAGCGCAGTGGTCGGAGGCGCCCTGCAACACACACGCGAAATCGATCTCTGCGCCCATGACCCAGCAAGCCTTCCATATCTCCGGGGTCGGCAAATTGGTACCAGACTTGTCTGGGAAGAAAGCAACACTGGCTCGATACATCGATAGTCCACCGCCAGTAAAGACCAGGTGTGGATTCAATCGCCTCCAAACGATGGTTAGTGTAGTCGAATGTGTGCCGTAACCGTCAGGAATAGATGAACGCCGAGAGCTTTATCCTTTTACCCTTTAAGATCAATTCTCGTAAAATTAAGCCTAGTCCCTTGTGGGTGAATAAGTTTCTTTTAGCACTTATGTGGAATGGACACACAGTTTGCTATATGTGATTTACAACTATGTACATTATAATGTACTAGTAATGGTGATAATGCTGTTGTATTGTTGTCGATTAGCTTATCAAGGAGAGGGACGTATCAACGCTTTTCCTCTGAAGTAAGTCATAGCCAGACACATAATGAAGGATGTCATGAGTAATTTATGAGCAGTTTTCCCTTTTTCCTACTTACATTTAATATCCTCCGTAATGGTCTTGGTAATGGATGAAATAATGAGATGCAATGAGGGAAAAGCCATAGTCACTTATGTGGATTCATTTCTATGCCAACAGTGATTTGAAGTCTCAGTAGATCTCTTCGAGATCCTCAACGTAGTTCTAATCCGATTCATGTCTTTTTGGTTGAAAGAGCAGAGCTTTTTCCATGGAATTCCAGCACATCTTCATTAGCACGTTCCCGGGGGCAATATCACAAGCCCATGTGGATAGAAGAGAGATTTTTTGCATTGTGGCTTAGATTAAAACCTGACATGAGCAGGCGAGGACGTTTGTGGCGCAGTCGTTGGAGGCGCTACTGCGGCACACACGTGGAATCGATTCCCGCGCCCATGGCCCACCGAGCCTTCCATTCCTCCCGGGGTCGGCAAATTATTACCAGACTCGTCTGGGAGGATAGCAGCACTGGCTCGATACATCGGCAGGCCACCGCGAGTAAAGGCCAGATATGCATTCAGTCACCTCCAACGATACTTAACGACGTCGAATGCATAGCGCATCCTTCAAGGATTGATCAACGCCGAGAGCTTTATCCTTTATTCTTTTTATGAGTAGGCGGACTATTACGTCTTTAACGTCTTTTTCAACCTACTGTTAAACCCTTCACCTAGCTGAAGTAAGGCGCTACGGCAAACAATAGTCTAGTTTTCCTTGCTTCCCTAGAATTAGGAGCATATAACGAGATATAACTTTAATGAAGCTGAGATATTTGCAAAACTCTGGACCGCAGGTGTCTATGGTGGGGAACGAACGCGCTATTGTCCTTTCCGGGGAGTAACGCGCTCACCACCACACCATGCGGGTCCTTCGTTTCGCCCCTTTCGATCTTTTGCCGTCAGCAAAGATCGATAGAACTAGCTGAGAGACAGGCGAAGCGAAGGACCCGCATGGTGTGGTGGTGAGCGCGTTACTCCCCGGAAAGGACAATAGCGCGTTCGTTCCCCACCATAGACACCTGCGGTCCAGAGTTTTGCAAATATCTCAGCTTCATTAAAGTTATATTTCGCAATATACCCTGCCATCAAAAAGAGTAGGCAGTAGACAAAAACGGTTAAAATTGTGACCATATAACGAGACTTCGTGAAGAGTCGCAGCAAAATTTTCAATATTTTTTCTTGTTACCTGTCTCGCTTATCGACTCATCATTGTTGTAGAGGTTCACAGTTACCCAACCACCACATACACCGCTTGTTACAACCTCCAGACAGGTCATCTAAGTTTAGAACGAGTCTGACATATCTATCCGGAAACCCAACAGAGAACAAGCCCATGCGACAACAAAGTCGTATATGCCCCATGTGAGTACCTCATTGCCAAAAGCAATAAAAATAATAAAATAGACGGCTTCGTGCCAAAGGTGCTTTACTCCTATTGTCTATTGGGTTCAAATACACAGCGCAGTTCCACCTCGCGACGGAACGATTCGAGGTTGTGCTGGCCTCGTGTAGAGGCACTCCGTGATCATGAGTTATACCGAGAATAATAAATCATTTTCTTTTTTCAAATAGGCTACCCTAAAAAACATGCTGTCTATGTGAATCCAACTAGAATCAAGAGAGAGAAAGAGAATATTTTCAGCACTATATGTCTGGTGGTGCAATTTATCCCTTTCTTTCTCAGTGTGCTCTACTATGTTACCGATGGTACTACAGAGATTGCGCTTCGGATTCTTTCAATTGCTTCACGCGTGTTTCTGATCATCTGCTTCATTGTCATCAATCTACAGATACTCTCAGTAAGTATAAAAAGTACCAAAAAAGTCAGCAGTAAAAGAACAGTTGAGATGATTCGACTGTCTATGGAAAACACGCAGAGCACAGCACGAAAAATCAATAAGTATTTCTCGCACTAGAACACAATCAATTTTCCTCTTCATTTTCCAAAAGAGCTTCTCTATTTCTGTAGGCAATGTGTGCATTCTTACAGTCCTTTCTTCTACTCTGCATGGAGCTACCGTATACCCATGCCAATTCCAATGATGTGCAAGTTCGTGACGCTCGGAGCCGACTCTTCTGGACACTGATCTATGTCATTTCTCCGTATATTGCATTTATACCATTCATAGGTTAGTGAGATTGAAAACCATTAGATGACAGCCTTAACTAAAAGTTACGTCGTTCTGTTCTGGGAAATTCTCCACATGTTCAAGTTATTGAGTACTTAGGGCCTTACCAGTTCCATATGAACATTACAATCTTCCAGTTTTTCTAATTCTAAGTTCTGTGAACCGTTTATCACAATACCATACCCACCTCGACTATATATTTGAATTGTCGAACTTACACGAGGTTGACAAATAGATTTCGGTTAATGTTTCGACTTTTTCGTCTTCATAAGCGCCGATTGTCTGAGTTGACGGTCCACAGTTGTTTGTCTTCTAGAAAGGTTGTTCTCCTTCTCTTCTCATGCTTATCTTCTATTCCTTCTTCGATCTTCAACTTTTGCCGTCTCGGGGAAGAAAAATAGCGGACCATCAACTCGGATCATCTGCTATGACCAAAACGAAAACGTCGAAACATTAGCTCAAATAAATCTATTCATCAACTTCGTGTAAGCTCAACAATTTAAATACATGTCGATTTGTCATACCGAGGTTAAACGAAAGTCGGGTTTGAAACCTTCTTTTGGAGCACGAATTACCGCAAGCCTTCTTTTAGGATTCCAAACTCTTTTTTTCTATTCTTTGTAATCAAAACAGGACGAACTAGCGATGAAGCCGTCACTAAAATCAAGGCGCGTCAGACGATTCATTTGGTCATTTGGTTAGAAAAGTTCTTTAAAAGAACAACTACACAGTGTATCCCGAAAAACTGCGAATTCTGTAGAACATATGGACTGATTATTGATTTTAACATATTATTTACTGCCTACTCTTTTTAATGGCACGGTATATTGCGAAATATAATTTCAATGATGCTAAGATATTTGCAAAACTCCGGACCATAGCTGTCTGCGGTGAGGAACGAAAGCGCTATTGTCTTTTCTGGAGAGTAACGTGTTCACCACCACACCACATGGGTTCTTTATTTCACCTGTCTCTCAGCTAAAGCTGATTATTGATTTATCAGTTGCCAAGTTCTCAAGTTATTTTCTGTTCATTAATACTGGGAAGGAAGTCGAATAGATCTCTTAGAATGGTGATCTTCAGACCGAAAGTTCTATCATTTTTATACCCATACTATCAACAAACAATATTAGAGCGATATTTTCCTAGTTTCAAGCTGTTCTTCTATGTTTCTGTTTTATATAATGCAAAATACGTCCATCTCCTGCAAACGAATTTTACAGTGAACTCGTTTGCTTGGCTGATCGCGCTTTCGGGCAATCCTAGTGATCAGACAAAAATGGCGCAGAAGATCTGCATGATGGTCGAGTTCATCTTTCATTTTCATCGCCCTCTCTGGATGACTGTCATTACACTTGCCTTCCTGCCACCCTACAGGTATGAAGACTATGCATAAAACGATAAAACGTTCACCGCTGACCTAAGCATACGCCATGGTCGCCATTCATCGCATTGTAGACGTGATTTGGTACACGCCTTATCTGTAAGTGGGCTTGTATGAGCGTAGGGATGTGTAGGTTCCAAGTTTGCATATTTACCGTCACTAATCAAGTCCGGTAACAATTTTACGACTCTGGAATAGAGGGTTTGTTTTGCGCGGATCGTTGGATCGAAGATCTTTGTGTATTGCAGAGTACCTTTGATCACTGCTCTACGCTCTTGCCACGTTGCATCGTTCATCAACATTGTTACTATACCGTAGAGATCTCTATCTTTTCGTAAATCCATGAAGTCACTTTCTAGGCGTGCTTTCCTCCTGACTGTGTTCTGCTGCGGTTGTTGCCCGAAGATTGAACTGATTCCAAGAAAGAAGGTTCATACGAGCATTATGTACAGATATGCCGACATTTGAGTTATTGTAAACAAATAACGAAATGTAGTTTAGTTGCTTAGACTTAGTACGGATCCAACCGCTGTGTTTGCTTGTAGTCCTTTCTCTCCTTCACTTGTGAATGTACATCAATAAAATTCCCTCCTGTTCACTCAAGTCATTTGAAGAAGATGAAAAATATAAAGTTTCCGTTATTTGACATTTATACGGATAGACGACCTATTACTGATTCATTACCTAATCACCGCAAGGTGCTGGATCTGAATATTAAACTACGATTTGCAGAAGTGAGTCCGTTCGCCGACAGGACCACTCAGTTTCAGATGTTTCCCATTTCTATGCGAAAGCTTAGCCAGGATCACACTAATCCATTTGCAGTTTATAGCGAGTTTATCGTCGTTACCTTCTCACTAGAAACTGCAAAAATAGAATTCGTCGTTTTCTCTCTCAGCAGTCGCGATGTTGTTAAACAGCATACGTTTACTTTCATACAATAACGCACGTACAACATAATCGTAGCTGCCGTTTCGGCAGAATCACCTTCTTCAGAACCTGGGAGGAAGAGAAAAAAGCAAAGTTGAAAAAATAAGTGTAAAAAAATAGTGTTAAAAAAATGTAAAAAGAGAGTTATTTTAAGTGAGCCGCACTCATGTTCTACGGGCGAACGAAACCGATTGAAGTTCAACGGATGAAATAAGACTAGCATTTACTTAAAGAATGTTTAATTCGTATAGCAGCATCTTAATCTACTCACGTAAAAGGCTCATCATTACATGCGATACGGGATTTTGAAATAAACACCTCGATATTTAGATGGCCACTCTGCTCCAGGTGGTCACAACCACAGACAGTCGCTGTTCTTATGAGTCAGAGGGAGATTTGCCAACATTCGAATAATTTGATATCAGCACGATGGTGGATCCTGGCATTGGTTTACTCTAAGCTTGGCTTCCTAGTGGAAATGCCGGACTCCTTCTCAGCATGGGAGATCCTATCGAGAGGCGAATCCCCGCTGTACATTGCAGCACGACACCCAGGACCACCTCCCCTCCACAAGACGGCAATCCGTTTGGACGCTTGCTATGAATACATACATTTTACTCGCAAAGAGTAAGAAACAACATTTTTCCAACACATGTTTTGACGTAAAATACCATGCCACATGTATACAAAGAAAATCAGCTTTATACAATAACCTTCGCTAGAAGCACAGTTGACATACCGTAATTTACGCTAGCCCATTCAATAACACAAACCGAACATAACTAAGTCATAACCTTCGAAGAACAAGAAAAAACCTAAACTTTTAAATTAAAATGGAGACTACACTTACGGAGAAAATCGCACCAAAGAAAACGAGGGCTCTGGAAGAATCTTGGCAAATAGAGGCTTAGAATCGAAACAGAAATGTCAATCAAATCAACGAGGTTCGACATAAATACGATTTTTAGACACGACAGTATCAGACGAGCTTGAAGACTGACATGAGATCGATGTCGATGACGATGATGAGCATCTGTTATCATCATCAGTATGAGCACTTCCTACTCGATCGTAGTAATCAGCAAACGATGCTGCAACAGAGAATTCTCGAGAAATGGAATTCGAAATCAGTAAAACAAATTCTAAACAATTTTCCGGCCGTAATATTTGCAAGATTCCAAAGAGCGAAAGATTCCAGTAGATACAATTATAAGAGCTACACAGTGTAAATTTACTAATCACGAAAATAATTATGAAAATACCTGTACCTGAGAACAGTTTTGTGAAAATGTAAGGTAGAAAAGGATGAAAGGATAAAGCACTCGGCGCAGATCAGTCCCTGAGAGATGCGCCATAAATTCGACTTCATGAAGCAACGTTTAAAGATGATTGAATGCATATCTGGCCTTTACAATGACTCGCAGTGGCCTACCGATGTAACGAGCCAGTGCCACTATCTTCCCAGGCAAGCCCGACACCAATTCTCCGACCCCGAAGGGATGGAGGACAAGGTGCATCATGGGAGTGGGGATCGATTTCACGCGTGTTGCATAACGCTTCAAGCCACTGCGCGACAGATGAGAATGTAAAATGGAAACACAATTGCTATTTATTTTCAAAGCGATTAGGATTTTACATCTCTAAGCCTTACCAGCTAAGGAACTCACTGACTAGTCAACTGCGAAAATTAGTGCACGCTGACGGAAATCCTCTATGTTTCAAAAGAATAAACTATTTTTCCGCTTAAGTCCTATGTTATATAAATAAATCTGTGCTATAAAGGTTAAAAAGCCGTATGAAAAAATAGTCTGATATAAATTTGAAGTGCTAACATCCTCTATGTGTATGTAAATTCAATAGACTACAACACTACGCTATCACAAATTCTTCTCTTGTTCTATATACTACCCACCACGAACCCAGTCTCCCAGTTGCCTAGTCAGCTGACGAAGTGGGAAAATGCACGGAAAAAATATTATAAACTACATACAGACGATACACGGAACTCCCTCATAAGAGCGATCTCGACCCGGTTAGTTGCGAGGTTACATGGCGCGTCCCCAGGTGGCGTACAGAGGGTTAATCGCGGACCAAAAGCGACCTCTGCTTCCCTGAGATGCAAGGGGATCCAGAGGATGGACTCCCTGTTTCTGCTGCTCCGATTTGGCGCATACTTTCTGTATTTGATAGGTGTATTCATGCATGCGTGTGTGGGTGCGTTCTCGCTTTATGCGGATTGTATTCTACGAGTCAATTCGGCCAAAAGCCTGCAATCAAGTGACAGGGAAGTATATGGGAGGCGGTTAGGAGTCGCCTCCAACAAATAAGCTCCATGTTCACTCTGGGAGAGCCTGGCAAGCTACCCGTGAGTATAACCAGCCCCCACGTTCAGAGCCTAGCAAGCTATACGTGGGTATCAAATATGCTAAACACAGTAAAAAAAAACGGGCCTCATTCCCCTGACCCCGAAAGAGCTCCCAATTTAGCAGCGTTGGGTAGGACGAGTACGGAGAGGCTGCTGAAATCTCAAGACAAATGGAAGCTGCCTGGAACAAGAACTATGGTGACGATCTGTACCTACAATGTACGTTCACTTGCATCCGAGTCCTCGATAGAGGACTTGCTCATGCAAGCAAGAATGATAAGGTACGACGTAATCGGCTTGGCCGAGACGAGACGACGCCACCCAGTCAACGCCGTCTATGACACTGGAAAAGAACTGTTCCTCGGAACATGCGACAGTAGAGGAGTACGCGGTGTCGGCGTTCTCGTCAACACGAGTTTATCCATGAACATCGATTCATTCGAACAGCTTACAACCCGAATCGGACGTTTACGATTAAAAGATGTGGATCAATACCGGCTTTGACATTCTTCGTTGTTTACGCGCCAACATTAAACTATGACGAAGAAGGAATCGAAGCGTTCTAAATGAACTTGCAGAGGTTCTACAGAGAAGACCGTGCATTTATCAAGGTCATCATTGAAGATTTCAATGCCAAGATCGGAACAAGAAGATCGCCTGAGGAACGTCACATTGGGACCCACGGATTAGAATGGAACGAACAGAGTGAGCGGCTCTCTGAGTTTATCATGGTGACCAAGACCATCCATGGTAACTCGCAATTCCAGAAGCCTCACCGTCAACACTGGTCGTGGGAATCTCCCAATGGAGAGTACCATAACGAAATAGACCACGTCATATTAAATAGAAAGTTTTGCCTAACCGATATCGCTGTTGTCCCAAATTCCACACGGGATCAGTTCACCGTCTCCTTCGTGCAAGGTTCTATTTCTTACAGAAAGGAGAAAAAGCCGCTAAATTCGAAAACCGAAGTCCCAGAACCACCATGAACGGGGACTTATTGAACTTATTAGCTGGCTCTTGGAAAGATTCCGCTGTTGATAACATCGACGAGGAATACTATCGGCTCATTGAACATCTTCACGTTAGCGCTATGTAAGTCGAGAGTTCGAAAGTCACCAAGAGACGTCTGTTTCCAGAAGCTCTCGAGCTGATACGCCAGCGTAGAAACGCACAAGCAGCAGACAACCGGGCACTAACGTCCGAGTTTGCGAAACAATGCAGACAGACGATAAAAGAACATATTAAACAGAGAAGAGCAGCAGTAATGGTCGAAGCTGCAGAGACTTGAAAAAGGATTCGCAAAGCCCGCCGTAGCTTCGCCAATTAGAAGACCAAGATGATTGCACTCCGACGCCAAGACGGAACAATAACAGCGCCAGCCTTTGATACAATTGAGATAGAAGCAGTCCTGGAATCCTTTTAGTAGTCAAGGAGTCCCTAATCAGTACATAAAGATTTTTCATGAGCTGTACAAAAATTTCACAGCCAAAATTTCACCATTCTACAACGATATCAACGTTGACGTCAAAAGAGGAGTTAGGCAAGACGATACAATCTCGCCAAAATTATTTACAGCCACCCTCCAGAACGTTATGCGAACATTGGAATGGGATAATATGGGAATGAAAATCGATGGTCGGCAGATACATCACCTTCGCTTTGCTGATGACATCGTCCTTATAACACCAAACATTAGCCAAGCGGAACGTATGTTTGCTGACTTTGATAAAGCGTGTAGAAAGGTTGGTCTTCGACTAAATCTCAAAAAAACGATGTTCATGAAGAACGGATTGGTTTCGTTTGCCCCATTCACGCTCAACGGGACGAATATCCCCGAATGCTCCAGTTATGTCTGTCTAGGTCAGGAAATCAATATGATGAACGACTTAGCTCCAGAGCTGAGCAGAAAGAAACGAGCGGCTTGGGGACCTTTTAAGAGCATCGAGGATGTAGTGAAGAGAACAAAGAACACCCGACTCCGCGCCCACCTTTTCGACTCAACGGTTCTTCCTGCCCTATGCGTCAAAAACCTGGTCGCTACGTAAGCAGGGTGAAAGATTACAGCCGAAGCTCCGACCTGCGTCAACGAACAAAAATCAAAGATGCTGTTCTGTACACCAGTCGATGATAAGGTGGGCCGGACAAGCAATGCGTATGAATGATAACCGATGGACAAGGGCTGTTAGTGACTGGATTCCTCGGGATGTCAAACAGGATGCCAAACATACTGCAGGAAGACCACCGACCCGATGGTCAGAGTTCTTCACGAAAAGCCTAGAAGAAAGATATGATGCTCGACGAGTCTCTAAAGCGAGCAGAACGCACTAGGCTACTCTTGCACGCGATAGGGAAAAATGGAGGATTTACTGGCGCCCTCTCGAGTCACTCGACGATCAACGGGACTACAGGTGATACAGGTGAAAATTTAAAATTAATTAAACCACTAGGTAAGCTTAGGAATAGCTATGAGGCGCTGCTTTTTGATTCGTTCTCGGAATAACGGTAAAACCTCTAGAGCTCTCGACGTTGATCAATTCCTGAAGAGTGTGCTATGCATTCGACCTCACTAAGCATAGTTATAGATCACTAAATGCATATCTGGACTTACAGTGATTTGCGGTTGCTTACCAATGTATCAGACTAGTGCTACCATCCTTCCAGAGAAGTCTGGTAATACTTTGTCGACACCGGAGGGATGGATGGCTTGGTGGAGCTGGGACGTGGTGTGGATCTCATGTATATTGCAGCGGCGCCTCCGACCGCTGCGTTACATGGGCCCTTACGTGGAAATTGCAGCGCTGATTTGAAATACCTCTAGAGTGTTGCGAGATGGAACAGTTGGCTCTTGTTCTTAGACTACAACCTTAAACTCAGAACTTTTATCCAAAGGTTTCTTGTAGAGTTTGCAAACTTCGTGAAGTTTTTGGGGCAATTGAACTGTTATTATATTTCAGATTTTCAACCAATTAAAAACTGCAAAGCAAACAACTTTTTCAACAATCCCAAAAAACAATAGATAACCATATACTCCACAACGATGTTGAGGTACCCTTCTTTAGGGACATTTAGTGCTTGGGGACCAATTTCGGTTCAATTTGAGATCCTCGGGACCGTCCTCTTTGGCTCACGCATTATTTGTATTATGATGCCTGTTACCGTGCAGCCCATCGTACTCTGGACCACACCTTGTTGAGATACTCCGGGCCACAGGTGTTGGCAGCGGGGAACAATTTCGTTATTACCTTTTCCGGTGGCTAACGTGTTCACTACCACACTATACGTGTTCTTCGTTTCGCCTTTCTAGCAGCTTCAGCTTAACTGGGTTCAATGGCGATTCGTGACCCCAAAATCAATCCCGTTGACAGGTGATTGCTGATAGCCCCTATAAAACACGGTTAAAAGAAAGTCGAAGCGTGAGGACACACACGGTGTTGTAGTGAACTCGTTAGCCCCGAAAAGGGTAATAACGAGGTTCGATTCCCGCCACAGACATCTGCAGCCCGGAGTTTTGCAGATATCTCACGTCATTGTGGTTGTATTCCACATCATGCTCTTCTACAAAAAAGGAACAGACAGTAAATAAAAGTGATTACTACATACCCCGTTTTTTTATCGGCTTTGTTAATCCTGTTCCACCCAGTTTCTTTATTTCTTCCATGAGTTCACGCTTACGTGCTTCAATATCCACAATGTCGGCTGCAAAATGAGTTTTTTTAAAAATACAATACACCATATTACCTTTAATCTCTAGTATGGCCGAAGGTATGACATTCATAAAATACAGCATAACTTCAACTAGACTGAATCGCGTTGTGCTCTTTGAACAATTTCATGTAACAAATGCAACAGAGTTATTCCAACGCTAAAAGAAAACAAAAAGAACGAAAAAACAAAACAAAAGCCGGAACAGCCAACAAACTTCTCTTCCTGGTCGGTTCACACTTTTTACGGCCACCACTCTTCTTCGATCGGCCATTTGTATTTTTAGAACCATTATTGGCTGAAATTTATCTTTGACGATTACGAAGGCTTTAACAAAATCCTTCGTATAAAATCAACAAATAAAGAACAAAAAGATAAAGGGAAAAAGCTCTTGGCGTTTACCAATCCTTAAACGATCCACTATGCATTCTAGTTCACTAAGCACCGTTGAGAGTGACAGAATGCATATCTGGCCTTTACAAGGACTCACGGTGGCTACCGATATGTAGAGCCAGTGCTGCAAACCTCTCAGACCAGTTTGATAGTAATTTGCCGACCCCGGAAGAATGGAAGGCTTGGTGAGCCTTAGGCGCGAGAAACGATCTCATGTGTATATTTGCAGTGCGCTTTCAACCAATGCGCCACACGCACCCCTACAATGCTTCATAAAAAATAAATCTCAATTCCTTGCTGAAAAAATAGCATATGGACGAAAAAACCTTTTAAACTATCAATTACTGCAACGAGCTTTGGTAATTCGTTATATCCTAGATAACAGCACTGGACAGTTTAATGGTAGAACGAAGGCGTAGCTAAACGCTACTAACACATGTTCTTAGTCAGATTTTGACTACGTCGATGCAGTTTATTTCAGAATCCTAATGGAAAAAATAATAAACATCAGAACAAAAGCATCCAAAAGCTGTGAAATTGAAGGTGATTTGTTGCCTAGCATTTGTAAGAAAGACAGGCTCAAAGTAAACAATAAAAAAAGGATCTTGGGTTGATCAATCCCTGAGCGATGCGGCATGCATAGGACTTGCGGTCGCCTATTGATGTTTCGAGCCAATGCTGCTATCCTCCTAGACAAGCCTGGTACCAACCTGCCGACTTTGAAGGCATAGAAGGCTTGGTGAGCCTCGTGAGGGGAGCAGTCAGTGATCCTGAGTGTAATTCAGGGCGCCTCCGACCACTGCTCTATATGTATCTTAAGGCTCGAAGTAAATTGAAAGTTGGGGTTAAAAACAACATATGTGTTACAAGAGAATAACAACTATTAAAAAAAGCTTAACATTCAGAGGGTTACAAGTTTCAAAAATACGTTTCTATATGGAGATTCTTCGCATTCACTTTGTATGGTTCGCTGCTCTGCACGAATTTCGAAAGCATATCACTAAGTGACGCATAAAGAACTGGTAATTATATTTAGTCCATATCAGTAAAAAGCTACCGAGAATCGGGAGTAGCTTAATATGTGCAAGAATTCCAATGCATTGCAAAACGTACCACGGTTTGAAGTACTGGTCAGCACTGATTTCACATATGTTGCTACCTTTCGCAACGTTATTGGTTTGAGATCTTTGAATTTAATAATAGCTTCAGGCTCTTCGTCATTTAAAATCTGTAATGATTTCTTTCGGAAGCTGTGAAGGAAAGTAAGAGCACAAAGTCCAGCAACAGATCTCACTTCGCCAACCGTTAGAGCGTCATGCTCTAAAATTATGTCGACAACACCGCCCATTTTATTGTCATCGAGCAACCTGAGGTCTTCAGCAAGCTTCACTTGTTCCATGTGTGGTAATGGTTCATTCGTACCGTCCTGATCTGTATTCAATGTACTGTCCTGCAAGTTAAAGCCTTCATTACAATCGACTTCCGCATTTATTTGTAGTATGTCAGTTGATTCCTCACAGTCATTGGATCCTTCACCCTTAACAGTAACTTTAATTGGAAAACATTCACACATTACCTTCCACACTCTTTGATTCAGAAGATACTCTTAATTGAGAAGTTGAAAGAAAACTCATACCATTTCACACCGAGATGTGAAGATCCCTTTTAAGCTAACTTTCATACGAAACAAAATAAACACCGTTACAAAGAGGACGAAGGAGCCGGGTGGCACAGTGGCAGTGGTGATGTTCATCACGAGCACAGTTCTGGTTAGATTCACGCCGGGCTCAATAAACCTCTTATCTCAACAAGGCTAGGATATCCGTCCCAGACTTATCTCGGAGAAGTTCACTATCAGTAATCCAAGTGAAACGCTCTAGATCGGCCTTCTTAGGACTCCAGAAACAATCGATTTGACCACCATTCAACGACATTCGTAAAGAATACTATAACTTTCAAGCACCACCTGAACTTAGACGCGAAAAGTTCGATGTAACCTTCGTGGATTATGGATACGAGAAAAAGAATCGATAGCAAGAATTGCTAAAAATCGCAAATTAAATGTTAGTTGTGGAGAAATACTTGGATACTTACTTGGACGGTCCGTCTTTACGACCTGTGCGGACCCCAGCACACATGCCATTTGTTCCTTTCTCTCGCAATCGTAGTCCATTGTTGTGGTCTTGTTCGAGCATGGTAGCGCTAGCGAATCTCATACCGTAAGCTGTAAAACAATTGCAGCTGCGGGTACAGCTGATTAACATTGTTTACGAACACGTCAGCCCAACGTGTAGGTCCAAGTGGACGTTTGCATTCTCTTGGAGTTCACCCCACTGTTCTTTTCATCCATCTTTCGTGTGTTCTTCACCTTATGTGATCTGCCTATCTATGTTTCGCTATCGATGTATATTCTCCTGGATCTCGAAGATGTGACAGATTTCGAAGGTCAGAGCTTCGCATTCCGGTTAGATATTGAGAGTGCCCTTTATATTTCAGAAGGCATCGCTCAAGCGCACTGTGAGTAGTGCGAAGAATTCTTGACGTTGTTGAAGTATCAAGCCACGTCTCTGCACCATAGCAGAGTGCTGAGAGGACCGTAAAATCGAAGAGATAAGCGCGGACTTTCGGGTTCATCAGTTAGTTGGTGGCTTCTTTGAGAAACCCGAATGCGTCCCAAGTTGCTCTTCTTCTTCTATCTAGTTCTTCCGTCATGTTGCTTTCCATGTTCATTGATCGCCCAGAGTATACCTGCGAGATTGTCTCTGCAATGAGAGCCATCCAATTTCTTTTTTTTCGCCTTCGCACCATGGGTTTTTCGCAAACTGGGTCTTCCTTCAATTTTTGCGAAGTCCGATCTTTTCCCGCTTCGTTGAGCCCGTAGATCATCACCTCTGGTTCGCTTGTGCTTTTTGAGAAGATGCCAATGCCGTCGGCAAAACGAAGGCTTAATAAGAATTGTCTATCAATACGTATGCTATTCTCATCCCAAGTGAGTGACTTCATTATCCACTGTAGTGCGGCACTGAACAGCTTTGGCGATATTGTGTCCTTCTGTCGAACCCCTTTTCCTATGACATGGCAAGAGGTCGATGGAAAAGCTGTATTTTCGTAGTGCAGTTCCGATAACAGATCTCTTATGGAGGACCCGTCCACACCCTGGTCGACGAGCGTTGATAGGATTGCATTCGCTTCGACACTGTCAAACGCTTTTTCATAGTCGACAAAGGTTAGGACTAGAGGCAAGTGGTATTCCAGACAAACTTGGATGACCCTGAACATGGTTTGGATGTGGTCCATGCAGCAAAATCCTTTTCGAAATCCTGCTTGCTCGACTGGTTGCGCGCCATGCAATGTCCTTGATATGCGCGAGAGGATAACCTCGTGAAGAGCTTATACAGTACACCCAATAAGCAAATGGAACGATAGTTACGAAGATCTCTTCAGTCTTCTTTCTTGGGACCATCCCCGACGTCTTCCACTTGTCTGGAATTTGTTCCCTTGGAAGGTGGGCTGTCATGATTTGCGAGAGGTACATGTAAACTGTGACTTCCAGCACTAAGGAAGTCGGCGGTAATATTATCGTGTCCTGGAGCTGTGCCTCTTTTCTAGCTTTCTATGGCAAATCCAACCTCCGGACGAAAAATTCCAGGTGGTTTTTCTCCGGCGGAGATATTAGGGTTCTGGACGGGGATTGTGGAACGGAAAAGGTCGGTGTAGAACGTTTCTGCTATTAATTCCATATCATGGCGAGAAGTTTTGACGATCCCACCTCCGTTCATCAGGACTGTCAGCGGAATATTATAATTGCACATTTTTTTCAGACTGCTTCTTTTCTCTACTTCTTCGAGTAGTTTCTTCTGATTGTACCGTTGTAGATCTTCCTGCAAATTCTTCTGCAGCTGGAATTTATTACTAGCCATGTTAAACGTGTTGAAGTAGGATCTTCAGTTTCCATCTCTCTTTGAGCAATTCCTTAATAGTGATGGAGAGCCAATTCGGCACAGCTTTTTAAGCCTTCGACAAGCAGCTCGTGGTCTTCGGTCGGATCTTCTTTAATCTGCCAGTCACGTTTGGATAGGACTTCGTTCAGAATGTTCTCGTCATATACAGCTAGACTTTTCCCCCGTGGTCGATGAAGAGAGTTCTTTTCCCCACTTGCAGCTGAATCGAACCTTCACGCAAAGAAGGCCGTGATCGGACCCAGTATGGATTGACGAGACTACCGATGTGTCAAGTAGACACCATCTTCTGTTTGTCAGAATGTGGTCAATCTCCGCAACAGTCATGCCGTTGAGAGACCCCCATGTCCAGTGGCGGCTTTCTTTCTTCTCGAAAAACGAGCTGCCATAGAAGAGATGTGATGCCGACAGGAGTCCTGCGAGACGGTTGCTATTCTCATTTCTTCCTCCTAATCCAAAATTTCCGATCCTGTATTCGCTGTCGTTAACCTTTCCTATTATAGCGTTGAGTTCTCCGACAGAAAATTTATGATATCCTTTATCATTGCGGATGACTTCCTCCAACTGATAGAAGAACGCGTTTAATTCGTACTCATTGGCTGCGACGGTTGGTGAGTAGCAGTTGATGATAGTGGTCTTCTTATGATGCAGCAGTTAAAGAAGGAAGACGGCTATGCGAGGGGAAAAGATCTCGTATGAGTCGACGAGATGGACTATGGACGGATGGACGACAAAGCCTATGCCGCCGACATTTCGTGACGGGACCTTTTCTTCACGGATCATAAAGGTCCCGTTGTTTAGTTGGCGTATGTCGGTCTTCTTGATTTTTGTTTCTTGTAATACGATCAGCGGCTACACGAAGGGCGTGAAGATTGGCGTCTGTGGAGTGTTCTGGCATTACACGTGCAGAATGAGAAACAACCTCCATGGCGTGTCGTGCGTGTGTTCATCAGATCTGTTTCCAATGACGTCCTGCGCAAACCGAGATTTTCTGGCCTCTCACCGGTTGCCTCACCACCTGAAGTCATGGATGGGAGCACCCAGTGTGCGGAGTACTGAGGCCGGCCTATTGCTGGTCGTGCAACTTGGTCCTCCCTGGAGTTTTGATTTAGCCATGCAAGTGCGTGTCCAGGTCTCCACCACGATGTGGATCAGAGGGAGGTGTGTTTTCGGTAATGAATCCTTCGCTCGGTCTTCCTACGCTATGTGTAGAAACAAAAAAAATAAGGCGATAAAAAGGAGATAAGTGATAAAGGCCTCGGCCTTGATCAATCCCTGAGCGATGCGCCATGCATCTTACTTTATCAAGTATTATTAAAAGTGAGTGAATACATATCTGGCCTAGACAATGACTCTCGGTGTTCTTCCGATGTAGGCACCAGTCTGCCGGTCCCAGTTAGTGTTGCTATCCTCCCAGAAAGATCTGGTAGTTATGTGTCGATCTAGGAAGTGTGGAGGGATTGGGGAGCACGGTGCGCGAGATTGAGCCAACGACAACCCGCTTATAAAACATGGGATGATGAGTGTACAGACGGAAAAAGTAGACTATTTTGTGCCTGTATAAAAGAACATCTAGATAGAGAAATGAAAACCTGAACTCCATGTACATGTATATGATAAAAGGATAAAACTCTCGGTGTTGATCAATTCCTAAGATATGGGCCATGCATTCCATTTCATTAAGCATCCCTTTGAGGTGACTGAATGCATGTCTGGCCTTTACAATGACTCGCTATGGCCTACCGATGCATCTAGCCAATGGTGCTATCCTCGCAGACAAGCCTGGTACCAATTTGCCAACACCAGAGAGATGGAAGGCTTGCCGGCCCATGGGCGCTGGGTTCGGTTCCACGCGTGTGTTGTAAGGCGCCGCCGACATCTGCGCCACACCAGCCCTTGCACATATAGAGTACAAAAACACAACAATTATTATTTGGTAGTAACAGTCCCGATCTTGGCACATGCATAAAAAATGCCAAAGACAAAACTTTCTTTTTTGCATAAACTTCAGCAATGCACACACGAAGAGAAAGGACGATTGCCTCGCAATCACAAGTGACTTACCGCCTTGTCTCAGAATAATTCAGAATGAGATTCATCGTTCATCGTGTATTAACCACATACGGGTGGTCTTACTCTTTTTCTAGGAGGAAGATAGAGAAGAAAACTATGACATCTTTTTAATTAGTAGATTCACGATTTGATTTACGAAATGTTTGTTAGAACTAGGAGATATTAATGCCTTCCACAGGCTTACCACCTTATCATGGCTGGCTGTTTTCGATGTACAGCTGGGGAGGGGTTCACCCTTCCAGCAGTCTACCAAACAGAGGGAGTCTAACATCTCTACCCGGTAAGCCCAGCCATAAGCAAATCAACACCATGAATCACCACTGCCCTGGTATCAAACCAGTCACATGGGGACAAATCTTCCTTTTTTCACAAGGGCAGTGACTACCTGGAGTGGGTGAAAACCTGAAAAAGGCTTTAGCTAGGCTAACCTCAGAACTCCAGGGGAACCGCAATGGAAACCAGCAGAATTTCCGCCTTAGTACTCCGCATAATGGACGTTGATGTCTACGACGTTGAACAGTGAGACAACCGATGGGATATGTTCAAATCTTGGGTTGCACAGGACGTCATTGGAAACGAACAAAACGAGCAAGCCCATGACACGCCATGGAGAATGCTTCTTGTTTTGTACCTATAACGGCAGAATAGTTTCTTCAAGCACCTACCTTTACGCTATTCTTGAGGCAGCCGATCGCATCAAATTTTGTGTGATCCCCCTAGAAGACACGAAAAGCAGGGAAACCGACATACACCAATTAAATGACGAATCCCTTGTCATCAGTGAAGGGACATTTCCGTTACGAGATCTCGGAGGCGTTGGTTTTGTCGTGCACCCATCCCTTTCTCATCCAGTCACCTCTCTAACTTGCGCATCAAAAGAAATTAGCTGAAGAGAGCGAACTGGACATGTTTTAGAACAAGCTGGACGAAGTAATCTGCAACGAGAATGATTGATTCGTCATTGAAGACTTCAATACTTGATTGACTATTGATTCGTCATTGAAGACTTCAATACTTGATTACGAAAGGCCAATGAAAATGAGTAAAGGATAAGGAAATTCGGAATATGAGAACAAAATGAGAATCGAAACCATCTTATAGGACCCCTGTCTACAGCACCTCTCTTCCGTGGGAATTCGTTTTTAAACAGCAGAAAAAATTGTCTATGTAAATGGGTGTCTAGTAACGACCCGACTCACAAGGTGGCACAAGGTGGTATTCGGTGCAGGATCTGATAACCATCTTCTCTTTGCAAAGATTCAATTAAGCCATGTGCTGGGAAAGAAATCCTGTCATCGTCCATGAAAAAATAACCTATGTACGTCGAAGATACTCTCAAGAAAATTCCCTCCCCATGTAATTGTCATACAGAGGAAAACCCGACCCAGGACCTACGAGAGGCTTGTCGATGGACTTAGAATTTGTGCTGCACGCGCCTCTGTCCCTCAGACAAAAAATTCAGACCGCAACTCTATCACCACTAAGGAATTGCTAGGAAAGAGAACGAAACCGAAGCTTGATTCTATCGCAATACGTCTGACATGATAAATTTAAGCAGTAGAGAATCTTTCCAAGAGGATTTAGATCGGTATTGCGGTATATAACTCGGCAGCAAGAGTTACTGGAAGCAGCTCAAAAACTATCTAAACCGAAGAAATGCCATCGGGACCCTGCAACTATAACGCTTGGTTACGTCCTGATGAACAAAAATGAAACCTAATCGGTACACCCCGCCATGATATTGATTTTATAGGGAAAAAGTTCTATACGAATTTTTCCGTAGCACCACCCCATTCTCGGCCCTCGAAATCTCTGCTAGTGAAAAACCACGCCGGTTTCTCACTCTGAAGCTCGAGTTGTGATGGTAAACATGAAAAGAAGCACAGCTCTAAGAAGCGATGATATCACCACCGATTTCCCTAGATCTGGAGGCCATAAATTACGTCTTCTCGCAAGCCAAATGACATGTCATTTTCAGAAAGTGTAAATTCCAGACTATTGAAAGACCTTATACACGAACATTCTATCCAAGAGGATGACCGAAGTGGTCTTATTAAATACCGTGTTTTATGTCTGTTGAGTACCTTCTACAAGTTGTTTACGTTTACTCTTTTATGCACATCGATGACTTTGGGTGATGCGCAACTCTTGAAGCAGGCAGGATTCTGACAGGATTCTGTGTTACGTGGACCAGGCCTAAACCGTGTCACGAGTCATAGATATCTGTCGGGAGTACCATCTGCCCTTTGTCCTAACCTTTATCCACTACGAGGAAACGTTTGATACCGTTGAAACGAGTGCAATCCTATCAACGCACGTCGACCAAAGAATTCAGCCTCCCTGATTAAGGACTCGATTTGACTGTTATCGTAACTGCAAAACAGAAATACAGCTTCCTCATCGACCTTCCTCTGTAATCATAGAAAAAATAGTTCGGTAAGGTGACAAAATATTGCCAAAACCATTTACTGATGCACTGAAGTGGATACATCAGGACGAGAAGGCAAACATATTGATAGAAATTCCTATTAAATCTTCGTTTGGCGGATGACAATGTCATCTTTTGAAGAAGTGGTAATGAAGATGGGACGAGTGAACTGCTCAGTGAACTTGACGAGGCGTGAAAAAAGAAAGGAGTGTGCACAAATAGAACGAAAGCCCAGTTCATGAAGAAACCATAGTGCGATGGCGAATAAATGGAACGGAATAGTTCTCCGATTAAACAGAGCATCTCGTATATGTAACCTGGACGTCCACTAAACATGAAGAACAAGATGAAAGAATTACACAAAACAAGTAGACTAGTGTGAGCAATACTTTGTCCTTTCAAAGTAGCCACCGACCAACTAACGGAAGATTCAACAGTCTTCCCAGCGCTCTGTGTTTTGCAGGAGAAACGTTGGCTAATACTTTAACCACGTCGAGAAATGCACGCATCACTCACGGAGCGTCCGAACGACCTATTCTTAAGTTTAACCGGCACTCACACTGTCTAGCCTGTATAAGCAGCTCAGGTTTTAAAACCTATCATATCTCCGGGACCCAGGAGAATATATATCAACAGCGAAACATAGGTGGGCCTGCCAACAACAAACAACAAGAAGAGCACATGACAGATGAATGAAAAGAACTGTGGAGCAACCTTCAAGAGAATGAATTCAAGTGTACTTGTGGAAAAGCTTTCTCCAAGACTGTTCTTGGCTACCGTCAGCCATCTCCATTCGCAGTTACAGTCAAATTCGGAAATTCGCGATGAATTTCGCGAAGTCATCATGTTCAAAGCATCGCCATGCGTGATGACTGTTCGAGATAAAAACCAACGGAAGTTATATTGGGGCTCGCACAACCATTGAAGACGGGCCACCCCAGCATCCAAGTAATAAAAGGAACACTAACTGATTAGTTGAATATGTATGGATTGTAATATGCCTAGGCTTGAAGAAGGTGACGTCGCCAGAACGTCAGCCATCACATTTGAAAATAACTTCGCATTAACTTAACAAGAATGGTTCAATAAGCGTCCACTTAAATGTTTGGAAAATGTAATGGACATGTATTAAAACTTACTTCATCCATCCTCTCTAAATTGGAACGCTCGTAAATTGAAACGGAACCACATTTTGCTAAGGTAGCAGACACAGAGCCCCAAACTGCCGGTAAGATTGGAGGTGGGATCTTTTTATTACATTTTGCGTTTTGTCGTATAGCCTTCATTTCAGTTAGATGCTGCTCTTGTAGTGTGACTTCCCCTATTAGCGAATGTGTCTTTTCCAACGCCTTCTGAGTCTACAACGTAATTAGTTGGAAAACGGCTCTTTCTGAACAAAACATAGAGTTAGACTGAAACCACACATACAGCTTTCTCAAGGACGTATAGGGTTATGTCGTCTTCATCCATGCCAGCAATCTCTTCGGAAGGAATGGAAGTTGGCTCTACAGATTCGGGTGGCAAATGAAGCCACTGTAAAAAGAAATTATAGATATCCCTCATACAATTGTCAGCTATAAAGCAGTGTAGTGTGTTTACGTTTCGCAAAGTTGTTCAACGAAGACCGAGTAATCCTAAACCTTCGTAGTAGATCAGCTGAATCGAGAGCTCACAAGTTATATTTAAAATTTCTGGGTCCACAATCACTAGAACAAATGAAAGCCATTTTTCTGCAGCAATGATCCTCTTGTCAAAACAGCAATTCTCCAAATATCCATCTACCTTAGTTAACGGAAAAGCCCTCATAAGAGATAACCTTACTGGTGTTAATGAAACGTTGAACGAAGAACAACTATCTGGCTGAGAGAAAGACGAAACAAAGAACCCGCATGGTGTGGTGGTGAACGCGTTAATCCCCTGAAAAGGTAATATCGTGTTCGATCCCCATCGCAGAAATCTGCGGTCCGGAGTTTTGCAAATATCTTGGCATCATTGTAGAAGAACAGCTACATCTGACAGAATTTTGAAAAGGAGCACAGACTTAATCTCACATTGATTGGCCTAAAAAAATATTTTTTTCTGTCCGGAGATGAAGATGACCATCCACGATGAGGTCTGAGAAGTCAATACAGGCATGGAGCTTTTAAAAACAATAACGTCAACACAAGGGCCACTGAAAAATTCTAGCAGGTGACGTACAAGAATAATGATAGGATTGTTAGCCTTCATAGTTTGTCCTGTGATCATGCGGCCAAAGGCAATCCGATAGCAACGACGAAATTACTTTACGTCGTAACTTACCTTGCGTTTATTCTAACATCGAAACAGTAAAAATAAAAACATTATAACCACAATGATGCTGATTGCTGTAAAAAAGAAAACAACAAATTTATCAATCAATGCCGAGGTTAACAGAAAGTCGATCTTGGGATGCTGAGATATTCGCAAAACTCTGGACAGCAAATGACCGCGGTGGGGAACGAACACGCTATTACCCCTTCCAGAGGATAACACATTCACCACCACACCATGCGGGACCTTCGTTTCGCCTGTCTCTCATAAAACATTTTGTTTGAAAAAGGGATTCGATCCAATTTTACAGCAAACAAAAGGTAACCAAAGTGACTTGGAAACAAACGTGTTCTTCGAAAACTTCCAGAAGAGAACGGCATTCGTCGGAGTGCGTAATGTTAATAGGGTTCACGCATAGCTGAAATACTTGTTGTTTGAAGATGTGATTGAGGAAGCTCTCCTACCAATAGTATTAAGCTGACATGTACATACAGACTTCAGGTTTAATTGTTCAAGTCTGGTGGAACAACCGCGAGTAAAATAACAACTTGATTCTTTCGAAGCTTTAAGTATGAATCACATACAAGCAATTTCATTTAGAAAAACAGAACACCATCACAGAACAAAAACAGAACAGAAAATTGATTAAACCACTGAAACCAACCGTTCTAATCTCATCTGCGAACTCTGCTGCACTCGCGTATTGCTTATAGAATAACTTCCTTCTCACCGTTGCCAGGTCAACAAAGCAGTTGATCGACTTAAGAAATGGTATAATCAGCAGCTGGCAGAGAAAGAACGACATAATGAAAAGAAAGGAAAGGAACGCTAGACAATCGGCAAATACAGTCATCCTAATAAGGAAGCTAAAATAAAAAGGCTTGCTATTGTTGTATGCTTCCTAATAAATGTTGTTAACACTTAATATTCATTACCATAGAACGGCAGCATTCTGACCCTAAATCTTGAAATATGTGATTTCAAGGAACTACCTGGTGTTTTAAACTCATCAGCTCGCCCAGAACATAATCACAGTATCTCATACGTGGAGAAGCTGGTCCCACATATTTTGGAGGCAAATGTGAATAGTCCACTTGCTCAGCACGTTTCTTCCTAAGCCGAACCGAGGACCGAGTAGGAAGCTGAGTGAAATGAGATTAATGCTACAAATATCCACATCCAACATCTGATAAAAAAACTACTAGTTTCTTTGAGAAAAATAGACCATGAGCAATAGAGCAACCGACCAGATGAATATTGGTAGCGGAAGCGATATCCTCATCCAAACACTTGCGCTTTCGTGATTGTCGACCACTTGAGGACGTGACATAGAACTACTTCTTGTAGTCGCATAGTCATGAGACCAAATACGACAATAAGAGCAACATTTAGGTAATGGAATTGAACATCTGAAACCTTTTTCGCTGATGATCGCTTCGAACGACTCCCAACTCCTGCCTTCTTTCTATTCTTAGGACGTTGCACAGTCGATTTCTTGGTCCTCTTCAGCAGGCTGGATGCCTCCGGTGTTTCTGGATTACTGACTACTGCCAATTCGAACAGGAAGTGCTAAATCTATCGGTTAAAATTTCACGTTTAACCATCTTACCAAGTGAGTTCCATTTGAATTATGTGAAGTAGCAGCTTGGTAAAGCTGAAGCAGCAGCTTAACAAAGTAGCTTAATGTGGACTTGTTACAGTGACTTAGAGAGCTTCTAGAAGTGCTCCAAACAAAAGCATTTAAATTATTATAAACTTCAAGCTTATATTCTTTTTAGTTTACATATTCTACGAATGTCGAGAATCTCCCCATTCAAGGAACCATACGAGTAACTTCCTCATAGGTCCTATATCATAAGCTTTCCAAATGTGACGATTAGTCCCAAGAAGGGCTCGGAACCAAAGAACATGTTCTCTTTCTCTAAATAGGCGCTAATTCAAAACACACGATGAGAAAACGAGTGGTTGCTAGAGAAGACAACAAAGAAGTACACGATAAAAGAAGAGAGAAAAGGAAAGAGGGTTTAGAAAAAAGCACTGAAATGAAATGGTGTCAAACCTGATAGTTCGTGTTCGGATTAGGAATATCGTAGAGTGTAGCACGATTTCCCCAAGCATTTTCTACTTCAGCAGGGTCCCACGATTCCTACAAGGAAAAAGCGCTTGAAACCTGGAACAAACTGATCAGTAACTATTTGCTTAAGAATACTTCCATACATTAAACGCAAAAGTCTCAAGGGGAAACATAACATCCAGCTCAAAACTCGAGACGTTATTGAGAGACATCTGACGATTAGCTTCCAATGTTTTGCGTTTCTCATAAAGAACAGTACTGCATTGGTAAAAACGTGTTCCAAATAAACTGACATCCTTAGTAAAAACAGCAGGTCTATAGTATTAGATAATACAGCTGCTACAAACCTCCCAATGGCTTACCGCCTCAGCGCAACTGGAAGGTGTTGCTGCATGTCCAGCTGCTATGACAGTGGGGGATTCACCCTCCTGGCACGATCACCCAAGCTGAGGAGTCCAATGTTTCTATCAGGAAGCCTAGCTAAAAGTGAACTAATACCAAGATCCACCATCGTCCTGGTACCAAACTTGTCGCATGGTGGCAACTCTCCCTCTGATCCACAAGGGCGGCGGCTGCCTGTGGTGGTTGACGACCTGGGGCAGAGCTTGGCTTGGCTGACCCCAGGACCCCAGAGAACCACAGCGGCTAAACCAGCAAAACTCCGAGACAATGGAAATTGTGCTGACTCCTGCACAACCAGTGAAGACGGGCCAGCCGAGTATCCAAGTAAGCAAGGAAGTGAGTAAGCTGCTACTAAACTAGTCAACCTAAGCACGGCCGCAATAAATAGAATATGGCATAAATGGACACAACCAGAACATAAAACTGCATAGAAAAAACGAATATGAAGTGGTGACAAGCATAGCGAAGGAAAAACAGCCATGCACAAACCTCTTCTTTCTTCACAACTCGACTACTTGCTTCAGTAGAACTAGATCTAAAAAGGGTTTCAGATGCTCCTTGCCCACTCCCACTGGTACTTCCACCATTGTAGCCTTCGATCTAAATTATAACAACATCTAAATTATCTATAATCTTTAATAGACTTAAGAAAAAGTGAAAAGCTGCCCAATACTTGCCTTGCTTGGGTTATTTAGTTATTCTGGTGAGTGGTCGAATCCCACTCAAACAACAAGACATCATTAAAGTCGATTTTTTCGCCACATATTAAAAATATCCCTTTTTTACCTCGCCAGTCGTAATCAGTAAATATGGCATCCATAGAATAAGAAGCAAGCATAACACATTTTAAGCACAGCCGATCTACCACTAGGCCCAAAACAAGGTGGGCCAGTTCGCTCGCAACAAAGTGCTAGCCCTTTATTGATCATTAAGAACAGCCCTAATTATCTTTAGAATTAAATTACCGATTACTTATGCTATGTAGAATGGCTTAAGGTAGGAGCAGCTTTACTAAAATCGTTACCATCTGCGGTGACGATAGTCGTCGGTGAAATCAAAACTATTAAGATTCGTTAGAGAATTGAAACATTAATCCGTCCACGATCATGATCATGATCCGATCACATGATCCGATGTATCGATTGGACACTTACTGCTGTACTCCAGGTACTATTAAAAGAGAATGAAAGAAAAGGGGTTCATTATCAAAAGTCGGATGCCGGAGGTCCTACAAACAAGTACTGCAAGTACCTCAAGGTTGTCACAGATGACCACACTACTTCTACACTGATGTAAATCGTACTGAACAGGAAAAGTTGTTGTCAAAAAATACTTAACGGAGAAAATCAGAGTCCTCCCACTTTCCAACATGGACTCCTAACTGTCTCTTACTTTAATAACATTTATATTGCATTAGATTTTCACAACTACCTCAACAACAACAAAACCTCTACTAAAACACTACCTGCTCCATTTTAACATACGAATCCACAGGATTTCTCTGGATCTTATTAACATCTACAGAATCTGTACCACCAGTCATACTTCAATCAATTTATCCAAATAGCTTGTTACTCAGGTAGATGTTGCCGCTTAAGAGAACAGTGTTAGTTTCGAAAGAAGTTCAATATTACTTTCAAAAAGTGTGAAACGAATGAAGAGAATGAAGAATGAAGAGGAATAATCATAACAAACAGACTGCAGGAATTTGATATACACAGGTCATTTCGTTCCAGATGTCTTCCTTCTAGAACATTCCACTTCCATAAGAATATTATGTCTATGAAGATAAAACAAGCAGAATAAGATTTAGAAACCTAATAGGATGACATTAAAGGAGTAAACACGACAGGCAAAATCGGGCTGGGAACACAACAGGCAAGGTCCGATTGCGAAATCAAACGAGATCCATGGGAACAGCAGGCAAAGTAAGACTACGACATCTAGGGACCCATGAAAACATAACGATTAGAATAAGGGTAAGAAATCTACGAATCTACAAAAAAAAAAACAAACAGAGTACGGTCAAGCAATCAGGAGGTCTAGGAAAACAGTAGGGAAATGAGATCAATGGGTCGTAAGGTCCACAATAACACTAGCAAGAGAAGGTTAAGGTGAGTCTCAGTGGCCAAGTAATCTTGGGAACTATGAAAGGATTGAGTAAAATGAGATTAAGTAACCCAAAGATCCACGAGAATATAACAAACAAGATAAGATTAAGCTGTCAATATTGGCTTTTATACGGCTTATACCTCTTTATCTTGATATTTTTCATCATGTTTACGCAGTCTCAAACGCGTTTACAAAGAGTATGGACTGAAAACAACATGTCAACAAGAATGTAAAGCAACAAATAGTCGTTCTAAGGCCAATCCGAGGTACAACCTGAGACGCCGATTGATTCGAGCGTGGAAGCAATCATTACCTATGTTTTGCACGTGATTGCGACGAGATCGTGCGGATTTACTTGCGAGTCTGATTGTCTTGTTGTCAGAAACTAAAATCTATCTACATTTAAAGATGCTTCGAAAACACTGCTTCGATGAGACGATGTCATACATAACTGCGTCTTTCCTGGATGGCAAATACTATCCCCATGGTTGTAGAAATTCCAGAGGTGTCCAATTCCATAGACATTGTTGATCTACGAGTGAAGTCGACAGCGAAGTAAATGTGTGAGCGGCATCTCCCCATTCTGCCACACATCTCCTTGTGATTGTGAATACCTCGTAAAACCTAAAGTAGTAACATTAATGGGAAATATGTGGTAAGTTAACCTATATCAGTGTGAATGTGGACTAGTGGTCGGAAGGGACCTGAAGTAAACACGTGGAATCGACTGCCGCTCGTATGACCCACCAAGCCTACCATTCCTCCGGTGTCGGCAAATTGCTACCACACTTGTCTAGGAGGATAGCAGCACTGGCTCGATACAGTTTTACGCTAGACGCATCCGTCCATAAAATGATAAAAAGAATAAAGCTCTCGGTGTTGACCTATAGCTGAGGGATACGCCATCCCTTCGACTTCACTAAACTTCGCTAGAGGTGATTAAATGAATATCCGGCCTATACAATAGCTCGCGGTCTGCCGATGCACTGAGCCAGTGCTGCTAACCTCCCAGACAAGTTTGGTATCAAATTGCCGACACTGCTAGGATGGAAGGCTTGGTGAGTCGTGGACGCAGGGATCGATATCACGTGCATTGCAGGGCTCATCTGACCACTGCTTACAATATTTCGAAATTTTAATAATGCTGAGGTATCTTCAAAACTCCGGGCCGCAGATGTCTGCGCTGGGAAACGAACGCGCTATTCCCTCCTTCAGGAATCTAACGCGTCAACCACCATATATTGAGGGTCCTTCGCTTCGCATGTTTTTCAGCTAGTTCTATCGAACAGTGCCATTTCGAAACTATTTTACAAAGCACGCACTGTGGCGCAGTGGTTGGAGGTGCCACTGCGACGCACACGTGAGATCGATCCCCGCGCCCATGGCCCACAAAGTAGCCCTCCATCCCTCCGAAGTCGCAAAATTGGCGCCAGACTTGTCTGGAAGGAGAGCAGCACTAGCTTGATACATCGGTAGATCATCGCCGGTCATTCTGAAGACCAGATATGCATTCGATCTCGCCTCTAACGATGTTTCATGAAGTCGAATTCATGGTACCACCCTTTGGGATTGATCAGCGCCCAGATCTAAATGCTTTGTGTTAATGCCATAGATCGATACCATTCATTCAGGGGAAGTACCGTAGTGCAAATTGGCCCTAGAGCTTGAATACCTCCTCACATGTTCTCGCTTAAAATATTTGTTCTCGGCTCCTCGTTTTTTGATAATTTTCCCATTCCTTATGAAAAATCCGAATTCATTGTTTCTAGTATGACTTATCCATCCGTAGTGTTCCTTCAGAAATTTAATAGCTTACAGGTCTTAACTAAATAAATAATCGTAATGATGCTGAGGTATTTGTTTGCAAAACGCTGGACCGCCGCTTTCTGCGGCAGCGATCAAACCTTGTTATTATCCTTTCCGGGGGCTAACATGTTCACCAGCACACCATGCGGGTCATACGTTTCACGTGTATTAAACTATGGGTGGTTACTATAAGCAATCACCCATCAACGGGACTGCTATGCTAAGAACGAAGGACTCGCATGAGATGGTGGTGAACGCGAAAGCCCCCGAAACGAGTAATGACAAGGTTGTGTCCCCACCGCAAATACCAGCGATCCGCAGTTTTGCAAATACTTCAAAATAGTTATGAATATAAGTATAAGTATAGTATAAGTAGGGCGCGTGTGGTGCAGTGGTTGGAGGCACCACTGCGGCACGCACGTGGAATCGATTCCAGCGCCCATGGCCCACCAAGCCTTCCATCCCTAGTGGCTCGGCAGATTGGTGCACCAGACTTGTCTGGGAGGATAGCAGCACTGGCTCGATACAAGGTATTTGTTTGCAAAACGCTGGACCGCCGCTTTCTGCGGCAGCGATCAAACCTTGTTATTATCCTTTCCGGGGGCTAACATGTTCACCAGCACACCATGCGGGTCATACGTTTCACGTGTATTAAACTATGGGTGGTTACTATAAGCAATCACCCATCAACGGGACTGCTATGCTAAGAACGAAGGACTCGCATGAGATGGTGGTGAACGCGAAAGCCCCCGAAACGAGTAATGACAAGGTTGTGTCCCCACCGCAAATACCAGCGATCCGCAGTTTTGCAAATACTTCAAAATAGTTATGAATATAAGTATAAGTATAGTATAAGTAGGGCGCGTGTGGTGCAGTGGTTGGAGGCACCACTGCGGCACGCACGTGGAATCGATTCCAGCGCCCATGGCCCACCAAGCCTTCCATCCCTAGTGGCTCGGCAAATTGGTACACCAGACTTGTCTGGGAGGATAGCAGCACTGGCTCGATACATTACTATGCCGCCGCGAGCCACTGTCAGGGCCAGATATGCATTCGATCACCTCCAACAATGAAGTTGATGAAGTCGAATACATGGCGCATCCCTCAGGGATTGATCAACGCCGAGAGCTTTATCCTTTATTCTTTCCTGTAAAGTTATTGTAGTTAATTTCTGCTAATCCAGATCAATCCGACCAGATCTGCATTCAATCATCTCCAAACGACGCTTAATGAAGTCAAATGCATGGAATATCCGTCATGGGTTGATCAGCGCCGAGAGTTCTATTTATGAAGTTTTAGATGTAAATAGTAAATACTGCTCGTCAACCATATGCGACTTCGATCAGCGGGTTTTTCCTCAGTGGAAGACGCGTTAAAAAACGGCTCTGAGGAAGGCGATTCTGCCGAAACGTCAGCTACGATTGTGTTGTATGTGCGTTATTGTAAGGAAGTAAACGTACGCTGCTTAACAATCTCACGATTTTAACCTTTTTACCTACTGCCTATTCCTTTTAACGGCAAGGTATGTTGCGAAACATAACCTCTATAATGCTGAGATATTTGCAAAACTAAGTACCGCAGGTGTAGGGAACGAACGGGTTATTTTCATTTCCGGGGAGTAGCGCGTTCACCACTACACCATGCGGGTCATTTGTTTCGCATGCCTCGCAGCTAGTTCTATCGATCTTTTGCCATCAGCAAAATGACTGAATCTTACAAATCTTGTTGATGGCAGAAGATCGATAGAACTAGCTGAGAGACAAGCGAAATAAATGACCCGCATGGTGTGGTGGTGAACGCGTTACTCCGCGGAAAGGACAATAGCGCGTTCGTTTCCCACCGCAAACACCTGCGGTCCGGAGTTTTGCAAATATCTCAGCTTTATCAAAAACTACTAAGATTCTTAACAAATCTTACTGTGTCCTCTCATTATTACCTATTTTACTCAGTACAACGTAAATTCGCTGCTAATGAATGCATGGATTGCACTAGTGACCAGAGTTACCGTGGCAAATTTGTCTCCTCAGGACCAACAACATTCAAACGTGATGTCTGCTTGGTACCATTAAATTGCTGTAAGGTTAACGAAGAAAGTGATTTCTGAATAAAATGGTCATTTCATAAAATTTTTTACCCAATAGTAGTATGATTTCTTTTAGGAATTTTGTGTATCACTAACGAAAATTTAAATCAATGAAGGATAAAGCTCTCGGCGTTGATCAATCCCTGAAGGATGTCTATACCTTCACATTCCACATAATAGATGTGCTTCACTATCGCGAATGGACTTGAAAAAGCAGTCAATTTCCGGTAGAATTTCCATTAATTTCCGGTATCCGTTAATAAATTCGTTCGAGAAAAGTTCTTGTACATTTCTAGGTTCAAAATACGACTTTTCCCTGAAGAATTTCCAAGCCAAAAAGTTTAAGTTGGTTGGATACGCCATCGATCCATTTTGGGCAATGTAGGAAAAGGTTTTGTCCACCAGGATAAACCACAGGAAAGAAAATGACTCCTATATGTCTTATACCAGACACTTGATACACCGTACATTATTGTATACGATGCGTGGTGTCCCTTATGTGTTGAACTCTGAGATAATCCGTTAGTCAGTTGTTGTGTTTCTGTTCTGAAGGTTCTTTCTACTCGCTTTCTCATTTCACTTTTTCAATGGTCTATGTCACAAGTTTAAGACGTGTAGTTATTATTTTTGTTTCCGCTTTTCACCTTATAATTCAGTAATACGGTAAAGTTGTCGTTGCTGTTCGAGAGGCGTATAGGTAGGAGTGTGACGGAGGTGGAGAAGGTGGTGGCGAGAGTTTAGTAGATAGATGAGGTGGGAAGGCTGATAAGATTAGGCATTCAGCTGTCGGAGGCTCCAGTTGACGGTGTTGTACTCAACACGTTAGCCCAATATTTCTCATATTTGACGTTGTCATCACTTCTCTACGGGCGCGTGTGGCGCAGTGGTTGGAGGCGCCACTGCGACATGCACGTGGAATACGCCCATGGCCCACCAAGCCTTCCATCCTTCTGGGGTCGGCAAAATGGGTACCAGACCTATCTGGGGGGATAGCGGCACTGGTTTGTTGTTTCGGCAGGCCACCGGGAGTCATTGTAAAGGCCAGATATGCATACAATCACCTCCAACGATACTTAACAATGTCGAATGCATGGCGCATCCCTCAGCGATTGATCAACGCCCAGAGCTTTATCATTTATCCTTTTATCACTCGTCTCAGTTCGACTTAATTCAAACTTATAGATTTTTCAAGGACCTCTGAAAAACAACATATCTAATTTTAATGATGAAGTTCTTTACTCACCGATGGAAGCATCGTGACTATGCTTTCTATGTATTCATTTGTGAATCTGTTTAATTTGAGCATTCATGGAGTTTACCAGCTGTTACTAATCCTTGCTATGACTATGACAATCAACTCAGAATATCTTTGTCTTCATTTTTTGGATTCTTTTGTCGAGTATGATCTACCCGATTTTTTCAAAGCCGAAGTATGGGCGGAAGAAGTAAATAACGAGGGCACATCTTTATAAACACTTAAGCAAAACTTGAATAATGTCCTTCGTTAAGAAGATCTGTGATACAAGAGCATAAGATCAGAGTGTTTTAGATAAAGGTTTCAGTTTTAGCCCAAATATCGAAAACTTTGATGTGGAAGACTCATTGAACAGCTTCGGATCATCTCCAGAAACCCAAAAAATCGTAAAAGAATGCAGTTCAGTCAAGTAATCCAGTTTAATATCTTAGTTTTTTCCTTCCACTTAAGACAGCCTCATTCTTCATCTTATTGGGAGACTATGCCAGTGATTTTCGATTAGGGAGAAAACGTGGAGGATATAAAAAAAAAAAATGCCTGGTGTTTACAAAGCTGGCTACCTGCTACTTTACCATTACTTTGTGTAAGTGAAATTTAAGTCTTGGGATTTTTTCCCTGGGGTTACTAAAGCACTTCTCGTAGAGCGTGCTTGTTAGTACGTACTTTTTTTAGAGCATTGAAAGCGTGAAACTAGTCAAGGATACAATGGATCATCAAGTTTAATCCATTGAGTTATCAAAGAAAAGTTTAAAAAACTAACTGTAACGTATTTTATTTCATTTGATCTCAAGGCTTTTCAGCTAATTTTTTCCAAAGAGCAAAAAAAGAAAAAATGATGTCTTTAAGGGAAAGTGGCGATTTCGTGTTTACACGAACTTCCTTGAAAAGCCTGTAAAATGATATCCATTCGGGTTTCACGTAACTCGGCAAACAAGGTGTCGGTAAAGGAGCGTTAATAATTCTGCGTTATCTTACGTCTTTTGATATACCACCTGATATACCTTCTGACGACCAATACTGTCGATGAATAACACATAGTGCGTGAGAACAGTTGTCCTATTCAAGTAAATGTCCATTATAAAGATTTATTCGATATTGTTTGAAGTTTTTTTTTTACTGCATGTGAGAGCGCATGTAGCGCAGTGTTGGAGTCGTGGAATCGATCCCCGCGCCCATAGACCACCAAGCCCTCCATCCCTCCGGGGTCGGCAAATTGGTACCAGATTTGTCTGGGAGGATAGCAGCACTAGCTCGATACATCGGTAGACCACAGCGAGTCATGTTGTTGTGACTGCATGCGACACACAATCCTGTAGTCGGACAAAGTCTTCGCTGTTCCACGCTTCCGCGGAAAATGAATTCGACCAGCACTCAACGACATCCAGGGGAACAAAATTCTCGAACAGCAAAGGATTTCACCTGAAAATCCAGAGATGTTCTTAGATGACGGATGCGAGGAAACGAGATGAATGGAAGAAATGCTGGGATCCGTATCATTTTCGATGTCGTGTAAAAAATCGTGTTGATGAGAAACAGCATTGTCCGTTGCGTTCTGTGTTTCAATCACGGCCGACTTTTCTGAGCGTTCATGTGAATTACCGTCTTTTTTTGGTAATTACGTTTCTATTTTTTATTTTATTCTATATGACTAATCTTCATATCTACTGTGTGGATCCTAGCACTTCTCACATTCAATTCGTTTCCTCGTATTCATCACCGACGAAGGTCCTCCAACTTTTATGTGTGGCCTGAGCTACTGATTGAGGATTTTCCTTTCATCATAAATGTCGTTGAATATTGATCGAGTCGATTCACCATGAAGCCTTGCAGTGGCCGGGCATGAGTGTTCCCACTTGGATTGCAGAGAGTGATTTTTTTATTCGAGAAGTCCGATACCAATTTTCCAACCCCGAAGAGATGAGAGGCTTTGTGAGCCTGGGACAGAATCGATCTAGCACCGCCGTCGTGATGATCGACCTCACTACCACTGTGCCATCCGCCCAGATGATTACGTTTTAGCCATATTGTAAACAAAATTCAGAACTCTATGGAGCAATTTCAATTTTCGATTGCAACTGCAGAAAATCGTCTTGAAGTACGCGATTTCCTTATGCAGCATTTCTTGGTCGAAGAAACCATGAATGCGGTAGGAGAATTCTTTCTTGTTGCTGCTGAACTTACTTGAGGCACTGATTATCGTAATTCGCTTGAGATTTTTAAACTAATAGACGAGGTTTTTCTAACCAGGAAAGTTTTAACGTAGTTTTCGGCTCACTTTCACTCAATTTTTATGTGCTTTTTACTGTGCTTTGTCGTTCCACCGCTTGAGGCTGGGTTGGGAAAGATCTCAGTCAACTAGTAGAAAGCTTTGTTCTACTAGTGAAGACTTTATCCCACTGTATGTACAGGCTTTGCAGCTATGCAAGGCCTAGAAGTTTCCATCAGCATGATCACCTCATGAAAACAATTACGGCAAATTATTACATGGTATAAAGTAGCTGAAGTCTACAAAATACTTCAACTGCAGCTACTAAATACAACTCGAGAACTAGCTGAAGAGCGTAGTCGAATGAAAACAAGGTTTCTTCTTATTTAAAAAGATTATTCATAGTGTTCACCAAAGATTATAGCAAGCAGACTTCTCGTAGAACTAATAAGAGTCCTTTTAAAAAGCTAGGAAGCAGGTTGCAGGCAGTCCTTCATGCTTTGTGAAGGCAATGCTCGTCTCAGGAACTACTTCAGCGACAGAAAAGCCCGGCTGAATGCCTCTCACCTTAGAAGATCATGTGTGATGATAACCCAGGAATTGACAAATCACTTTTTCTTATTGAGGTGTGCTGAAAAGCTTTCTTGGATGATTAGGCTAACAGTTTCGTAAAAAAAAAAAGAAGTTTACCCGGCTAACGTTTCGATGTCTCCTTCTTCCACAGTCCTGGATTGGCCCGAGTCAGTGGGTGGTCGATCTCGCGTTGTGCGTTCTCGTTGTCGCATCGATTCGAATCCATTGGGGTTTTGCCGCTCGAATAGTCCCACTCCACTATTTCACTCAGCGGTTCCTTTTTGTATAGAATGTGTGTTGAAAAATGTAAGATAAGAAGATCTTAAAATGTCCCAGAGAATGAAATCATGCTCGATTCTACACCATTCCAGGGGACAAATTATACAGATAAAAAGATGATCAACAATGACCACGAACTTTACAGTTTTTCGCTTAACCATCGGCTTAATAGCTGACATTTTGTACATCCGTTAACGATGTCGTGATCTCATCATCCATTCTCACGTGGAATATATCTTCTATTTGTTCAAATTTCGCACGGCCCTGATTCACATATATTGCGCAGATCTCTTCACTTCTTGCATTCGCTGCCTCGAATTTACTGTTGATAAAGGTCTTCGAACATTTTTGCTGAGGCTTCGATTGCTATTTGACGATTTTTTAATCTTCTTCACGTTTTTCATGGAATGCTGGTGACGTTGATGCTCACTAGAATTCTGATATAGCCGTTCTGAGGCGTACCCACTTAGACTGGAGGGCGTGAACTGGCACGGGACTAGTACGATACCAGTTTTCCAATCCCGAAGGAATAAGGAGCTTGAGAGGCCGGCAGTGGAGTTGAACGATGGCCGAGGTAGATTGGGTAGAACGCGCAATGAACTAAGCTACTACCCTTGCGATAGCCACTCGCTCTTGCTGCATTTAACAATCAGAAATATTCTTTAGCACACCCGTGGTGCTGATTTCTTGTACTGTTTCTTTCCAGGCAACCAAGATCACCGAACCCGAGTTTTTCCCTTTCGCCGAGAGGATCTTGGATTCTGCATTTCAGACGCCGTTCTCAGTAATATGTCGACAGGGTCAGTGTTGAATAGGTCTATTCTACGTAATACAGCAGAGGTCTTGAAATATGGTATTAACGCAAATTTTTTTTAGCTACCTTTTAACGTTAAAAAAATGAGTCCAATTATATTTTACTGTCTTCTGACGACCACTCAATGGTTGATGACTCATCATGGCTGGGTGGTATTCTTGGGTGTCCAACTGCAATGTACAACGAAGAGTTTATTTTCTCAGCAGTCTTCCAAGATGGGAATGAGTTCTACAACTGAATTCAGAAGCCATTCAACAAATAGATCGGTACTGAGAACCATCTCCGTCTTCTTGTCAAATTAATAGCGAGGTAGAATGTCTTCCCCTGATCCACAAGAGGAGGCGGTGGCTGCCCGTGGCGGTAATAACCAGAGGAAAGGCCCCAGTTAGGCTGATCATGGGATTCCAAAAAATCACAAGTCGCTCAATCAGCGACAATTAAGTTTCAATACTCCGCACACTGGTGCTCCCTTCGACGATGCAGTGTGGAGAGACACCATGAACGTCGATTGCGCAAAAAAGTACTGCACGGAAAGTGTGTCGGGCCCGACACTACTCATGAAGGAGCCATCTAAGTACCCATGTAGAGGTACCGCTGGCCATGTTCTATCGCTGAGATGAACTCGCTAGGTCATATATCTGTCGCTGCAAGTTCTAGTGAGAAGCAATTAGAAATCGTATCAATGAGAGAATTGTAAAAGTACTGGTAGAAACTGCAAAAGTTGGAGAGTATACCGATAGCATTCGACAGCTGTAGAGTATGTGATCGCCATACAATGTCTGCATGACACAGTCATTGTTCCCACAAGTACAATTTGAAGGATCTTAAGTAAGAAGCGAATGCTTACGCCAACCAAATCTATCACATTCATTTTTCTTCACTCTGTATCAAGGAGAGTGGATAGATATATCGTCTCAGCGGCTAATTCTTCCAGGGCAAACGAAGTGTAGCGTTAATGAGAAGTCCTATTACGCCCGGTCCAAAATAGTGAAACCTAAATGTCTTTAGGACCAACTTGTAGTTTACAGCACAATGATTGAGCAACGTACTCGAAATCATAGGTTCAATATAAAACGTCAGTACTGAGTTATGGGTCAAATCGGCCTCCGCGTCCATGACCCACCAAACCTTCCACGCTTCCGGGGTCGGCGAATTATTGCCAGACTTGTTGGGGAGGATAGCAGCACTGACTTGATGCATCGGTAGGCGATCGCCAGTCATTGTAAAGGCCAGATATGCATTCAGTCATTTCCAAACGATGCTTAATGAACTCGAATGCATGGCGCATCTCTCAGGGGTTGGTCAACGCTGAGAGCTCTATATCCTTTTATTTTTTGTGCAGATCCCAGCACTCCTCACATTCGATTCGTTTCCTCGCATCCATTGTCCACGAAGATCTTCCAACTTTTACGTGTGGCTTCGGTTACTGCTTGAGGATTTCTACTTCACCTTGAATATTGTAGAATGCTGGTCGAGCAATTCTCCTTAGGGTGCTGAGATAGCCGAGCTGGAGCGTTCCCAGTTGGATTTCAAAGAGTGCTTTTTTCCAGGCAAGTCCGGTGCCATTTCCCCGATTCCGCAGGGATGAGAAACTTGGCCGGGAACGGAATCCAGCTAGCACCATGTTTGTGATGACGGACATCATTACCACTGTGCTATCGGCCCCCTTCAAGAACAATTGTTGAACAAAAAATATCGCAATTTCACTTCAACTCTCTTAAATGATTTTTTCAAATCAGTTAAGCGAAAGCGAACACAGAACCCTTTAATCCACAGAGCGTCCTTATTCAATACCTGAAGGGATTTCATCTGTCATACATTACCGTCAAAGTGAAATTTTCTTCCTTTGCACGTTGTCTTCATCGTGGACTTATAAGTAGTGGCCCGATAAAGCGACACCATGGTCATACGTTAAAAATCATCCGGAATCCCTCTGTACAACTTTATAGGAATACGTAAGACTGAAGCACAGCGGCAAAGATAAGGAAAACCCACTGGTGTCAAGCTTCAAAGTTAGGCATAGAAAAGTGGCCACCTTGGGAAATTGCAAGAGCATGGGAAGGCTAAGTGAGAAAAACAAAGACCTCCTGACCGTATGTTCTAAAACTCCACAGTTACTTTTGCGTCAACGTACATTTTGGAAAACTGGACGCTAAGTAGACAAGATCGGATAGCGTTAAATGGTAATGCCTGAGCCATTTGGTATTGTGTAAATGAGTAGTGGAAATCAAAACTCAGAAATACAATACGACGAACGCGAAGGGACGCATTAATGTAACGACTGATAGGTAACACGGAAAAGGATGAAAGGACGAAGGATAAAGCTCTCGGCGTTGACCAAGCTCTGAAGGATGCGCCATGGATCCGACTTCGTTAAGATCGTTTGAAGGTGATTGAATGCATATCTGACCTATACCATAGTCGCGGTGACCACCGTTGTTTCGAGCCAGCGCAGCTATCCTCCCAGACGAGTCTGGTGCCAATTTTTCGTCCCGGGAGGGATGGAAAGCTTGGTGGGCTATGGGCGCGGGGATCGATTCCATGTGTGTGCTGCAGGGCGTCTGCCAATGCGCCACACGCGCCCTACGGAAAAGGTTAAGAGTTGATACTGTGTGGGTTTGCGAGAGTATTATAAGGTAAATACGAAAACCACAAAATCAATAGTAAGACTTTTTCATGGAACCTACTGGCTAACTGACATGTGGCAGGCACGAACTGGCTCCCATACATAACACTTGGCGATCACACAAGGCCCTAGATGTACTTGTACAAGTGACAGAGGATAAGAAGATGAAGCATTAGAAGTTGATCACCTGAAGCATTTATTGCAAAAGATCTCTAACTAGTGCGCTACACATCCCTCTTTAATGAAATACGTCTTCAGAGCTTCCCTGGAAAATTGTTTTAAAAATACTTTTTGATTCCGGAATTTCAAGTTCAGGTATCATCAATAAGAAAACCTTGCCTTTCCAGATTTTTTTCGTTTCGAAAACTCGAATTGAAGAATTGCTTCTCCGTTGCCCTCATCTTCATTAGACTATCAAGTGGTTTTTGTGTGAAATGATAAGAATCGAAAGGCTCTTCTTTTTCATGAAGCCTCTGCGAACTTTCTTCGCTTTGTCATATTTCTTCTGTTTATGCTCATTAACAAAAATGTGAGGTCATCCAGAAATTTTACACTTTTTGGCCTTTTCTTGTTTTAGAAAATGGAAATATAGTGGGTATTGCACTGAATTCCGTTCGCCGACGTGATGACATTGTAGTTGAGAATCCTTTCGGAGAGCCTGAACGTCGTCCTGAGATCGATGCCATTGGTATGTCTTCCGTTTTCACAAAAATCGATAAATATTGAGTGGCTTATATCGGCCAGTTTAATCAACGGTGACGGTTCCTTATCCAGGTCTCCTTTGTCGAATTTTTATTTCACCGATAAAGGTTGAAAGGATAGAGCTCTCGACGCTGATCAGTCAGTAATGGATGCGCCATGCATTCGACTCTCATTAGGTATCGTTGAAGGTGATTGAATGCATATCTGGCCTTTACAACGACTTGCGGTGGCCTACAGATGTATCGAGTCAGTGCTGCTACCGTCCCAGATAAGTGGAAGGCTTGGTGGGCCACGGGCGCGGCAATCGATTCCACATGTGTGTCGCAGTGGTGCCTTCAACCACTGCGCCACACGCTCCCTTATTTCACCGTTATTGTCATTAAATATACCATAACAGAACACACTGGTACTGAAATGAAGCAACAAGGAAAAAGTCACTGGAAGCTGGATTTTATTCATTTTACTTTAAATTGCACATATTCTGCGCATTTCACATTTCAACGCTTTTTACGTCCGATTCCTTTACTCGCATTCTTCGTCCAAGGCGACTTCGTGATGTGCACGTGGGTTTAGCGGTTGTTTGAGGATTTTCATCATCTTCATTGATGTCGTTCAAAGGGTGCTCAAACTGATTTTTTTCGCGGCCACCAGGATAGCCGTGCTAGACCAACCCCACTTGGATTGCAGGATGTAAACTATGTAAACTTTTTTCTCAAGTTGATAACCACACTACTTATTTAACGCATCCTTTTAACAGCACTGCTTGTTACTTTGCACTCCACCGTGCTTCGGACCACGCTTTTCCCAGAGTTTGTACCTTTTTTACAAGTTTTGTACCAATTTTCTGACCTCGAAGTGATAAGAACCTTGGCAGGCTTGTGAGGCGAACCAGTGCCTTTTTTTTATTGCTGGCATCACTACTATGGTATGACCGTCCCTGCAAAATGCCTAACTTTAGATAACGATGACTAAATACGATTAAACGTTTTGCCTATGAAATAATCGGCATTAAGAGGGGTGACTAACTCTAGCTTTTACCTTTTTTACACCTGTAACTATTCCAGTGAGTGTTTTTATGCTTTCATGCAAATTCGACACCAGCTCGCTAACTCGCAAGGCTCGGAGAGCTTTATTGTTCTAGAATGAGGAACTGAACTAAGGCCGCATATTGCTGGACGCTTCCAACCACTGCGCTACCAACTTGCTTCCTATGAGTAATTAGTACAAAAACGTTTAAACGAAGCTAACAATTTTTTAACTTATTATTTACTGCCTACTCTTTTTAACGGCAGGATATGTATTGCGAAATGTAACTTTAATGGTTCTGAGATATTTGCAAAACTCCGGCCCGCATGGTGTCTGCGGTGGGGGAACGAACACGCTATTGTCTTTTACGGGGAGTTATGCGTTCACGACAACACCATGCAAGTCCTTCGTTCCGCCTGTCTCTCAGCTAGTTCTATCGATCTCAATCACCCGTCAGCTAATGGCAAAAGGAAAAGCGAAGGGAGGCGAAACGAAAGACCCGCATGGTGTGGTGGTGAACGCTTTACTCCCCGGAAAGGATAATAGTGCGTTCGGTCCCCACTGCAGACACCTGCGGTCCAGAGTTTGGCGAATGCGCAGCATCACTAAAGCAACAATTTCCTGTTCTGAAGATCGTAACATCTTCTTGTTTATCATATGATGATTTCAACTGATTCCAGTTTCAATATGTGATGTGATACACAGCAATGTATGGGAATTACTCGACACAAAAATAAATACTGTGCTTGAATTGTAAGTGTTCATCCTTTTCTATTTCTTATTCGCCGTACCTGTTCTGTTTTCGCTGCGGCTTAACTCTTTTGCCTGTTGCTTTCAGAGATATTCTCAGCGTCGCATCTTCATTTCAACGACGAGGTATCGCCAGTGAAATGCTGGATAAACGAAAATCTATGGAGCTTCTGCAGGTCGTGCACAATGAATCGAAATCGCTTTTTGTCGCTGTGTCGCTAAATTACTAATATCGCTCACTTTTTAAAAATTTACATGGCCTATCCTCAGACACTGTGCCGACCACACCAGTCCTTTCATTTGGTTCATTGTCTAGCATCCATCATAACAAATCGGCTTCGAATTTGTGTGTGTGTGTGTGTGTGTGTGTGTGTGTGTGTGTGTGTGTGTGTGTGTGTGTGTGTGTGTGTGTGTGTGTGTGTGTGTGTGTGTGTGTGTGTGTGTGTGTGTGTGTGTGTGTGTGTGTGTGTGTGTGTGTGTGTGTGTGTGTGTGTGTGTGTGTGTGTGTGTGTGTGTGTGTGTGTGTGTGTGTGTGTGTGTGTGTGTGTGTGTGTGTGTGTGTGTGTGTGTGTGTGTGTGTGTGTGTGTGTGTGTGTGTGTGTGTGTGTGTGTGTGTGTGTGTGTGTGTGTGTGTGTGTGTGTGTGTGTGTGTGTGTGTGTGTGTGTGTGTGTGTGTGTGTGTGTGTGTGTGTGTGTGTGTGTACTCAACGGTTCTTCCTGCCCTAACGTATGCGTCAGAAACTTGGTCGCTACGTAAGCAGGATGAAAGAAAGATGGACGACCTTTCGACTGAGCGTTATCGAACGCTCAGTCGAAAGGTCGATGCTAGGAGTATTCCGTTTCGCACAAGTAAGGGATGGGATCCGAAGCTCCGATCTACGTCAACGATCGAAAATCAAAGATGCCGTTCTATACGCCAAACAGTCGAAGATAAGGTGGGCCGTACACGTAATGCGCATGAATGATAACCGATGGACAAGGGCTGTTAGTGACTGGATTCCTCGGGATGTCAAACGTACTGCAGGAAGACCACCGACCCGAGCTTTAGCTTTTTTACTCTCGAGTAGACAACAGTATAATCTCCATTGGTCCATCTTACACATAGGATAGTTTTCTGACGAGTTTTGTTTGATAGAGAATGCAAGCGGTACTATATTTTCTCATTGAAAGTCCGTGAAAATGGTTGTTATTGCATATGTCTTCTCCAGTCGTGCTCCCTCTTGAGGTCTCGTTGAGCATAACGGTTAACTAATGGAGCTACGGTATTTCTTCAGCGGTCGTTAGACACATGGGGTTTGTAGCCTTCGTAGGTCCTCATTGGGTTCAGCTGTAGAACATCTTTTCACAACACGCGCGAAATTGTGAACAAGTCCAATCCGGCTAATGGGAAATTGTGTGGTTGGAACGACGCTGAAAGCGTAACGAAGGTGATGTTACTCCGCATACTTCATTATCATTACAGAGGTTTTTTTTATTTCATCGTCTCTTATCTAATCTTCCATCCTTTTTTGGCATCTGAAAATTATTTTGACATTCTTAAGAATTCAAACAGTCGGTAATGATCAAGGCTGAACCCTTCATGACTAAATGTTTCAAAAGGGTTAAGTTTGGTTGCGTTAAGTTTTGTTCGACCAGACCTATCGTGAGATTGATGAAGATTCCTGTCATGGAGGTTTCACATAGAAAACGCCAGCCTCCTCCTTCGTAACCTTCAGTCAGATCAGTGAAACGATAAATCACTCGACGTTGAGCAATTCCTGAGGGATGCGCCATGCATTCGACTTCATTAAGCATCGTTGCCGGTGATTGAATGCATATCTGGCCTTTACAGTGACTCGCTGTAGCCTACCGACGTATCGAGTAAGTGCTGCTATCCTCCCAGAAAAGTCTGGCACCAATTTGCCGACCCCGGAGAGATGGAAGGCTTGGTGAGCCATGGGCGCGGGGATCGATTCCACGTGTGTGTCGCAGTGGCGCCTCCAACCACTGCACCACACGTGTCAGATCAGCATGAAAAATGAATTCTCGACTAAAGGTGACTTTCTGGATATATGATATTCCTTCAGTTTTGGCCGTAGATCACTAATAATTATTCTATTTAAACAGTTTCATCTTCTGGCTTCTGCCCTGAAACCCTTTTTGCATTCCAGAGATATCATATTCAAGGCTTTATTTGTCAGGCATCATCACATGCCAATCAAATTCTACTAAGAAACCGAGGATATCAGGTACTCTTCACCCGATTGTTTATCTTTTTTGCTAAGTGCTTTTGTTTACCCACAGATTTTCTACTTGGTTATATCGACTGCTTTCAATCTATGTGGTATTGATTGATATATTTCAACACCTTTAAACAGTACGGTTTTGTCCACATTGTAGTGTCTTGTGTGTAGTGTCTTACTTGTTATTACACTTTATTGAAGGAGCTCAAAGATGTTCCATTCACTCGATACGTTGACAATAATGGAATTCCACTCATTGAACCTTTGGACGAGACACGATCCGTGAAACTTTTCTGGCTTCCCTACGACCCATAATAATTCCAAGCATTTTTTCAAAACCGACTTTCCTCCAACCTCCGTATGACTAATCAGTATGTATTCTTTCCTTGATAAGCTTACAAAAGGTTGATAAATATGTTTATTTTTTAAACATTGAGCTCTAAGTAATGTTTGATACAAAATTGGAGGCATTGGATTGTTCTGTCCATGTAGTCGGCTGTTTTTTGTGAAGCTATGAAATTTCTTTATCCGACAGGCTTTGCTATATTTCTGTATACTATGCTTACTCTACTATACTTAATCATACCTACTATACCTATTATACCGTACTTTGCTATAGCTTGCCGCACCGGGTAGAACATTCTAGTACAAACATTTCATTTTTGTTTTTCTTTCTGTCTATGGAGGATTTCCCTTTCTCAATAAACGTATGAGAAGATTTCAATGCCGAAGAACTGGGTATCTTTGCGTTACTTCATTACTAATGAGTAGATCTTCTTTCAACCTTATAATTTTGGCTCTTGTTGTGCTACGATGAATTAAGAAATAAAAGGATAAAGCTCGCATTGTTTACTGCTTTGCGACTGCTAACATTCGTCCAAGACCGCTGTTACGATCAGTGTGAGCAGACCGAGTAGATTTATTGACCGGCCAAGAAAGATTCGTTTGAAGGATTTTCTGGCAGTATACTGTCGATACTATGTCAGCAATATAACTCAGATTATAAATACGAACTTCACACGACGCATTTGCCGCTTCTTGAAAATGTCTAGTCTTATGAGATCTGATGAAGAGTGTTAGTGAATGAATTGTCTGCATAACTGCTAATGATTTCTGGCAATTTTTGTTGCAGAGTGAGATCATCTATTCCACAAAGAACTTTCTATTACGTATTGCATTCCACTAGCTGACTCCACATTCGCACTCTAGTGAGATTAATGTAACAAATCGTGGTAGTAGTAGTGAAATTTAAAGTCCTCTAAGACTATAGAGGATAAAAGGATAACGCTCTCATCGTTGATTAATCTCTGAGGGATGCGCGATACATTCGACTTTATTAAGAATCGTAGGAGGTGATTGTATGCATATCTGACCTTTACAATAACTGACAGTGACCTACTGATGTATCGAGCAAGTGCTGCTGTCCTCCCAGACAAATTTGGTACCAATTTGTCGACCTCGGAGGGATTAAAGTCTTGGCGGGTCATGGACGAGGTCATCGATCTCATGTGTGTGTTGAAGGGCGCATCCGACCGTTGCGCCACACGCGCTCTTACAATGAATTAAAAACGGTATTTTTTTTTAAAAAAAGTGCAAATTATTTGTAAAATGTGGTAACAAAAGCGCTATGCAAAGTTTTCCAGCGTGCTTAGATGCTTACGATTCCAGGTATGTAAATGCCTATGACGTCATGCACCACTTTAAAAAAAAATCAGATTATGGAAAAGTTTCAATCCTAGTTGATTTCTTTATTTTTCATCAATGGACTTTTACAAAGCAATAAAACAATGAAGAGTTCAAAAACGCTTAAGATACAAACATTGACGAAAATGAGCTATTTTGTTTTGAAGGAAGACTTCACTAGTATTTAACAGAAATGGAAAGAACATTTGTCTTCTTGTTATGTATACCTACAACAGACGTCATACTGGTTACATTGATAAGCATCCGGACATTGACGATTTACGCACAGACCTAAAATACAGTACATTAAGGGCTATTCGTAATGTTCTTACTTCCTGCTCCTCTCCTTTTTTTTTTTGTTTCCAAGGAACGGATACCTCGTCGACGCCACTGGAACACTGGGAACGGCAGTTTTTTTAAAGCACTGATTAATAGAACGTTTGTTTTCGCTAAATAAACCTCAAACGTTTCTAATTAATGTTTTCTGTTTATTATCTTTCCGATTTAACGACTTTTATAGAGCAGTGATTAGAGATGCCCTACACACTTGATCAATTGTTTCCCCGCATCGGCACTCTAACAAAGGCTGGCTTATGAGGGGCAGAGAGACACTTATCACTGATTGGTGATCAAAAGACACTGACTTCATACATCGACTTTCGCTAGACCTTCGCAACTAATCCTATGTAGGCCTAATATGCTTTCAATAATCTCCACGCTGGCACGGAATGGAATGCACGGTACACCACCATGGATTGGTCAACACCAATCAACACCCACCAAGCAATCTTCTCTATCCTTCCATGGTGATTAATCAAAATCCTTAAATACTGAACACATTTTCGTAATAAACGTTGTGGAACGATTTGAAATTATATCTTCAGTTTCATAGCGCACCACATCTCAAGCTTCTTTGATTTGGCATGTTGTTGGCAAAAACTTTTATTTAGTGCCTTTTGATTTTAAAATGGCAGGGTATTATGTGAAATGCAACTACGATGATGCTGAGTTATTTGCAAAGTCCAGTTTCTATGCCAGATTCGAACCAAAGGCTGTCCTCTCCGGTCCCACGTGTTACCAACTGCATCACTGAGGCGCTTGATTTCCCTTTCTCTAAACCACTTTTTTCAACTCTAACGATGCCATCATAAATCACCTGCCTATAATAATGAAAAAAGCTGCTCAGAGTAAAGCAAATCAAACACCTTAGTGGAGCAGTAAGTAACACGTGAGGTCCCTGAAGGTAAAATCGCGGGTTCAAATCTCGCCTAACGTCTGAATTTTGCAAATAGCTCAACACCATTTCATAGCGTTTTAGACTTTTATTTCTTCTCGGTTTTTTGCAGAAAGGTAAGTTATGGTATATATATATATATATATATATATATGTTTCTATCCTATTTTATTTCAATTTATTCAATCCATCTTCAAGTCTACTCTAAGGATTCCAGCACTTCTCACATTCGGTTCGTTTCCCGCATCCATTGTCCATAAAGAAGTTCCAACGTTTACGTGTGGCTTCTGTTACTGCTTGAGGGTTTCAATTTCATGCTGAATGCTGTACAATGCCGGTCGAACAATTCGTCCAGGATTCCTGAGGTAGTCGGGGAATCGAGCTAGCACCACGCTCGTGATGACGGACATTATTACCACTGCGCTATCCGTCTCTTAGCTTTTTTCTTCCTCTTTAAAGGACGAAGTCATCTCAGCTGCCACTTCGCTAAATTGGGTCTTTCCAATGCGTATATATATATATATA
>MQTX01000046.1:1438730-1484753 GCA_009735665.1 Angiostrongylus cantonensis
TTTATGTAACAATAGACTCGCAATCACTTCTATTAAATCGAATTTATTTCTGCGGTTGTTTATTACTCCGAGTCTTCGCCATCCTCAAAACCAGAAAAGAAGGGAAGAGAAAACACCAACCGATACATTCTTGTCGAGGTTGCGGCTGTAGCATCGGCTGTGGCGGAATATAGGGTCTTGGATTGTAGTAGGTGGTTACGCAGTTCACGCATGGGTAGTAACACGCTAAAAATGCAGCAAATATTATAAAACTGTAGTATTATCTATATTCGGTGCAGATGTAGTTAGAGATATATCGCAACTTACTGAATTTCTATCTAGCCAAGCTTTCCATCCCTAGGTCGGCATGTTTTTAACAGGCCGCTCCGGGAGGTTAAAACCACTAACATGACAATCATCATATTTCTTTAGATTGTTTAGCTTATACAGTATTGTTATGTAAGTTTTAGTCTGCTAACGTTTCATCGTATTCCACTTATTCATGGCCGGTCAACCGAGTCGATGGACCAAAATCATTAGTCCTCGGTAATAGCGCGTTCGTTCACCACGCCTGACATATTCGGTCCGGAGTTTTGCAAATATCTCAACAACGCTGTGGTTGTATTTCGCTTAATGCCCTGTCGTATAAATTGTAGTAGGCAGAAAGTAGAAAATAAAACCTACTAACATAGTTGGCTTTTCAAAAAGCTCATCAAATAAAGAATACATATTGAATAGTCGGATAGGTTCATTGTGAGCCTCACAACGGGATCGTAACGATGGCGTGCAAACACGTAGTTCATGAACTGATATAAGCTATTTCGGTGATCTTTTTCTTTTCGTCTCCCACCTAAGACCGCTGATATGAGGTCATTTCATAAAAAGCTCAATAAATCAGTAGTTTAATTGTTTAATCTGAGATCTGTAGGAAGAAGTTAATAGCACAATCACGTGCAGTCAAGCTAAAACTGAAGCTGATGTTCTGGATGTTTCCCCTTCTTCAGAGCCTGTAGAGGTCAACTTTGCATACAACTCCCACGACCGACTTTCTATTAAAGCCTCATAGAAAGAAGCATATGAAGCATATCATATGAAGCGTCATAGAAAGTGGTGAGTGTGCAAAGATGTGTTCATTGCGATTGAAATCTTGGTTTAGCGTTTTCTTTGTCTGGTTATGAAGGTGTTTGGTCGAATAGATTGCTGTCAACTTGACCTTTCCAGGCTCTGAGGAAGGCGAAGTCCGCCGAAACGTCAGCTTATTCGTGAATAAAGAATGAAAATAACATCAAACCTTGTCTTTTCTTCCAGTTGATGGTCATTTTTTGTTTTTCTGATTCCTTCTCTTAGTCCTGCTAATAGTAAGATTTGTTGCTTATACAAAGCTTTTTTTCTGCCACTCTTCGCTTACCATGCAGGTCGAGGTACTTTTTAAGTCATTTCGTTTCCTCTTATCACCCATCCACGGTGGTCTTCGTGTTTGTGGATCCATCTGCTGCTTCATCGTGCTGATTATCTTTATGAGTACCGTTAAGTCCTGGTGAAATCTACTCTCCTTGCAATTTGAGAGAGCTTTATTAGGCCATTCCCTGGTCTTTGCCATAGAATATCACAAACCTCTATTAATCGCAGTTATGTTTTTCTTGAAAAGTCTGGTATCATTTTGAGGAGCTCAGAAGGATTAGAGTCTTGGTTAACCCGAGGCGGGATCGAACTGGTGGCGTTTTGCGCATTATTAGACAGCATCTCAAATTACTACAGCTCCAATACTTCCTATAATTCTTGTGTTGGTTAATGAATTGTTTAACTCACGATAGTAAGAATACGAAGATCCGCATAGGTAAAGGTACAGAGTAGCCTGTCGTCGCTGGCGAGACAACACCTTTCCATCTGCAGACGATTTTGACAAGCCACACGACATTAAGCCCATCAGCACGACAAGGTTGATCAATTGCATTTGCACGACTGAAGTAATCACATTTTCTTAACTAGTCGCAATAGCTAGCTTCAGCGAACTACGTATAGAAAACTAAACTAAGAAATATAACTTAAAAGTCTGTTACCTAATGCTCACTTTTTATTTGCTTCCTACTGTAATATTTAACGGCAGGGTATGATGCGAAATACAACCACAATGATGCTGAGATATTTGCAAAATTCCGGATTGCAGGTGTCTACGGTGGGGAACGAACACGCCATTACCCTTCTCGGATGCTAACGCGCTCACCACCACACCATGTGAATCCTTCGATTCGCCCGTCCCTCGGCTAGTTCTATCGACCAGTGCCATCAGCAATCACCTGTCAAGGGGAATGATTTGGAGAGCACAAATCGGAATTGAACCCGGTTTAGCTGAAGCTGAAGTTGAGTCTGCTGTCCAAATTAGAAAATCCACTTAATAAACGGAATATTTCCCCTATTTGGATGACCTGTGTTGCAATTACGCAGTTATTTCTTAAAGCGACGACAAATATGGTTAGATTTTAGTTACATATGTGACTATTATGACAAGGAACCGACGAGAAGCAAGGGACACGGTAGGGTGATTTTATGTCTGATGGAGGATGAATGAGTGGAATCAAAGTACACATTCTTGGTCTGCAAGTTATGTGCAAACGCTTTTAATTGTAGAGAAAAAGAGGAACGAAAATCATTTTTGAATTGATAAATAGCTTGAAATTGAAATGAATCCATTTTTAAAGCTCTTTTACATGACCCTTCTTTCACACCTACAGTGTGGATTCCGCACCTCTTGTAATCGATACGTTTCTTCGCATCCACCATCCCCGAGGGTCTCCGAACTTTTCGCGTGTGTGCCCAACTTCAGCTTGAGTATTAAGGTTGCCTTCTTAAACAATCTCGCTGAATGTTGGTCAAGTCGATTCGGCCTGGTGTCTTGACAGAGCCGGGCTCTAGAGCGTTCCCCCTTCACCACTTCGAAGACTAATTTTTTCACAAACGAGTTTTCTAGAGATTTCCCGATCCCGAAAGGTTGAGGTTGAAAGGTTGAAAGGGTTTATCTCTCCCCTAGTTGAGTCGAACCAACACACGTTCGTGATGATCGGCATCACTGCTGTTGCGGTTCCAGTTCCATTTTAACATCAAATTGCTTTAATAAATCCATTTTTGGGGTTAAATCAGTGCTGTGGGATGGTATTTCTCCCACAGCGTAATTCTTTTTTTTTCAAATGAAGAAAAATAAACTTACACATTAGCAGGATAGTTTTTTCAGAATACGTCATGTCATGACGGTGTCATGCAACCGAAAGACTGATAAACGACACAACTCTCTTTTATCTCGACATCATTTTACACAACTTAGTATCTGCTAGACCATTGCGAAAAGAATAAACATTCTTTGCTCGATAAGATTTTTACAAGTGTGCACTTTAACACTCTTAGGTTACCCGAATGCGTAGTTTCCTTGTTCAGCAATCGCGAGGTTGTTATACAGCATACATTTACTTCCATAGAAAAACACACAATAAAACAACAAAAATACAACAACAAAAAACACAAACACACAACAGTAGCTGACGTATCAGCAGTATCGCGTTCTTCAGAGCCTGGAAGGGTATGCTGATATACAATTTAGTAGACCAAACACTTCAATAACACTTACAGTAAGACGAAAAAGTTCATGGCAATCACATGATTGATAGCTTCTCGAAAAACTCACCGCTTTTTTACATGACTTCCAATGAGGGAAGTTAGAACAGCTGATTATAGTCGCATATGGTTGATGACTGCGCCACCCCACATCAGAAATCGTTCCGAAGATACGGGGTTAGGTCGCGTGTAACCTCTGGGCATTCCTCCCTGCTATTCATTGCCGGATTTTTGGCATTTATCCAAAAAGCCTCTAGGAGTTTTCGCCTTGGTGTCTTAGTCTCCTGTGTGAGGGTATTGACTTTAACTTCAAAATCGTTTCTGCTATGCTTTTGTATTCTATGCGTGCCTAGTAGGATACTTTGTCTTACTTTTCGTTTGCCATCTAGGTGTTCTTTTACACGGATACACAAGGGTCTGCCCGTTTCGCCAATATATTCATCTCCGCAATCCTTGCAAGAGATCAGGCTGTTGATCATGTAATTGCCATGAAGTTTTTCGTTTTACTGTAAGTGTTATTGAAGTGTTTGGCCTAATAAATTGTATATCAGTATACCTTTCCTGCCTGTGAAGAAGGCGATACTGCCGAAACGTCATCAACTGTTGTGTTGTATTGTATTGTGTGTTTTTCTATGGAAGTAAATGTATGCTGTATAACAACCTCGCGATTGCTGAATAAGAAAACAACCCATTCATATTCCAATGCCGAGGTTAATAGAAAGTCAAACCTGGGAACTCTTAGGTTATTTTTCATGCAATTTTTAAAGTTTGTTTTTTCCCAACCACTAGCTACCATGGAATACCTTTTCTAGTATTTAACACCTAGGGACCGACATGAGTTGATTTCCACTCATATAGCGTGAAAATAGCGATCGCTTTCAATTTAAGCCAATGTGCCTCTTCTCAAAAAGGGCCGATTACAATGAAAACATTGTGACCTGCATTTTTTTACCCGCGCAATGATTACTCTTTTGTTTTGTCACCTTGAAATTCCTATGTTCTGTAACCCACCAAACGTATCTTTTACACTTTATTTTTCGTCGTTACTCATATTTCGAAAACGAAAGCAAACGAACAACTAATATTTTCTCACTCGGACTACAATGATCCCCCCAAATACGTTGGTGATATTCATTGGTTGGGAATTTCGTTTCAACCTTAAAAATTTGAATTCCTTTTCTATTTCCGGAAGTTTTACCTCTAAATTACTTTAAAAATAAAGTGATGTGTTTTTAAAAAGCGTTACAGTTGATTTGACAAATCTCCTCCTTAAGCCGATCAAGTTTTCTACTCAGGTCTCCTGCTTTCCGAAAAAATTTGAGAAATATGGGAAAACCCGTTGGAGCTCTAATTATGAATTAACCATAACCACGAAGCCGAAACGTTGCTTCAGAACACTCGGACATTCTACGATGCTGGAAGGACTGAACTTGCATTCATTGCTTCTACCTTTGGAGCTGTTTATAATTTACTTAACAAAGTTGTTCTGAGTTGTCTTGCAGAACTTCAAAACTGTCTTTTTAAAATGATGGTTTTTTCCCGCCACTAATATTAGTGCTAAGATTTCTTGCAGTAAAAATAAAAACGGATTAATAAGAAACAGACTATCAAATTATGCTTCATCGATACTAAGAAAAAGCGCTACACACTGAAATTATTGGAATCGGAGACAACCGAAAGGCAGCAGGCAAAGTGTGACGGCCGATAGGATACGGTAGGAGGAGGTTTGTGTAGATGACATGGGAAAGGCGGTTGGCTGACTCAGATGGACGTAAGTGTTATAGAAGGCTTAAGTATACGAGGAAGTGGATAAAAAGCCGTTTCGTTCGGTGTGCATTGGAGGTATTACTCATAGTGTGCGTTCTAATCCCCTTTCCTTGGGAGTAAATTTGAACTATAATGTTGACAATGCCGTGTTTGAGTTCTATGTATTTTCATTTTCGAATAAGTTTCTTTTAACTGCCTTTTCATTAGTATATTGTCCTTTCCCTAACTTCTTTGATTCCAGTGAGACAACAATAAATCGTGAAATAATAGCTATTGAAGAAATAAACTGATCGGGATAAAAATCATGCGAACATCACAGGGGAACTTCTTTATATATACTATAATCCCCACACGCTTATAGTTTTCGGCTCATCCTTGCTGATAGATAACCCAATCTGGGGGTTAGCTAACTGCGCTTCATGTAGTGGAAGGAACGTTACCAAACTGAGCACGAGTTTGTTAAGTCAATTTGGAAGCCCAGCTATCTACATCGTTGTAGAACCAGACCATCTACACCTTGGACTGTCATTTATCCGAAACTCTAGAAATGGTTTATATGTGGCTTTCCATTTCCGTTGACTCCGTTGAACGAGCCGGGAACACTGAATGGTTTCACAGTGCGCAGAATAGGCCGGTACTTTTTACTTCTAGTGATATCTCGAATTCTTTAGTGATTAGTGCAATCACAAATGATGTGATGGTTTCGTTTGGTTCTGATTCCCTTATTTGTTCTTCAGCACAGTAGTCGCCGTTTTAATTCTTTTTAGCAAAACCAACCGCCATTTAACCCTGGTGTAAATAATCATTATACTTTTTTAGGTTGTTCAGCTTAGACGAGGGTTTTATAGAAATTCTCTCCGGCAGACGTTTCGACTTCTTCTTCTCCTTATCTTCGTCATCGGGTTATGCTTCACTAGACTATGTCCCTTTTATAAAGGACAGTTGCTGTTGTTTGTCCACTGAGATTGATAAGTGTTCATAAAAACAATCTTACATCACTTACTTACACATCATTATACAGACAGCCGAACAAGCTTCTATGAAGGGCTCTACTGAAGATTCAACTGAATATGACTACGAAAACGACAACGCGAGGACGAAAAGCTGTGGATAATCGACTGGGATCAACCTGCTCTAAAGAAGACGAAGACGTCGAAACGTTGGCCCGAATAAACTTTTCGTCGACCTTGTTTAAGCTTATTAATAAAAAATACGTATTGATTAGTCATGTCGAGGCTAAAAGAAGGTCAGTTCTCTAAATATGTTTACTATGTCAATATTTCTAAAATCTCACGTACACAGAAAACTGTGTGGGTTTGCACAACTCTACGGCAAGCAAAAGTAAGATTGTTTGTTGATACTTGAGAAATGCCATGACATCAGTGCATACGATCAGATAATCCGCATGTGGGCAGGTGAGTTCAAACTCAGGAGTGAGAAATCTTGGGAGGCAAGGGAATACAGTGGTTGGATTGTTGTTGGCTTTATCGTTGGCACTCGAATTCTGCTCTAAGTCAGGTTTATTATGATACTAGGTAAAATAATTCAGCATTGTAATTTTTACAAGCGTTTCTCTAGTTCTTTCATGTTTCTAACAATCTTTGTCTGACATATTCTTGGTTGTTGAGCGCACCTATCGCACCTTAGCAATGGTCAGCAATGCACGCTGGCTAACTGGTCTGATTGGGTTTTGCTAAATTAGTCCGTCATTCTTCGAAAGTTGACGAATTATATCAATCTTGTCTGGAAGGATGGAAAACCTCTATTTGATAGTTTAGTGGGCTTCCAAGTTGCTGTACACGCCAAATATGCGTTCTCTCATCCCTACGGTGCAACAAATGGAGTCGGATGCACGGCGAGTCACTGAAGAACTGATCAGCACCGTATTCTGAATCTCTTCTATGGCCTAAGAAAGCAATTTCTTTGAGGGCAGATAAGTATTTTTGGTTTTTTAAATTTATATTTGTTGGAATATTTTGTTTTTGATTCAGTAGCTTGTAAACAATCCAGAAACTCAAGTGGACAGCAAGGGAGCAGACGCTTTTCATTCTTGTTGCATGCCAGATCCCACAATGAGCCCAACTCCCTCGGACGAAGTGATTACTATAGCACTCTTTGGCTATCATTTTCTGCTGAGAAAATATCCACAAACGAGTAATTTCTTTCGTTTTACTATGAGACTAGGTAGACCGCCGACGCGTCGTTTACCATTCTTATTTGCGGCATACGCAGTGTTTGCTTCTTGGAAACGACCATCAGTCAGAACATTTTCCGTTCTTTTGTTTGCAGACATTAGTTGAGTCAACGTTTACGATACAGTTGGCATTAACACGAATGTATCCCCCCAATCCCACTTATCCATAATCTTTAGATTCCCCGGATCTTTCCTTGTCTCCCCGAACTTTAAAGTAAGCTGGGAATATAGTCCTCGAGAATCGCTGACTAGTCGTAAGAGTTCCTACTGCATATGGGTCATTTAATCCCAAAAATATTTGATATCACATGGCAGCAAACTTCCTCCCGATCCCCATGGGTGATGTACTCATAGTGCCGACATGGGAACGCTTTCATTCAGTCCCTTCACATCCTTCTTTATCGATCGATCAATAACACACTTCTCTGAGGAACACTCCCTCAGATATAAAAAGGCTATATTTTGTCTGAATTGAAGCTCTGGAACAAAATGAGCGATAAAACTGGAAACGGCATTTCACGGACTCCGGCAAATCCTAATTTCAGAGTTAAAGAATAAGAAAAGTTGCAAACTGCTTGGAAAGATGTGTACGTGACATTAGTTTAAATTCTCAAAGATTACTATGAGGCTAAATGAATGTCGTTAACTGCAGTATGAGCAATTAAAACCACAATTATGCTGACATAGTTGGAAAACTCCAGACCGCATATGTCTGGAGTGGAAAGGGAAGGCGCTATTACTCTTTCCGGGAGCTAACGCGTTCACCACCACACCATGCTGGTCATTCTTTCGCCTGTCTCTCAGCTAGTTCTATCGACCAGTGCCATCGGCAATCACCCGTGAAGGGGATTGACCTAGGGAGCGCAAATCGACGTTGTGGTTGTACTTCGCGTTCTACCCTGCGGTGAAAAATTGTAGTAAGCAGCAAATAAAAAGCAAGCAACTATATTGTATAATGCTGAGATATTTGCAAAATTGAGGGTGGGGGACGAATGGACTATTGTCTTTTCCGGGTAGTAATGCGTTCACCACCACACCATGCGGGTCCTTCGCTTCGCCTGTCTCTCAGCTAGTTCTATCGAATTGCTGTCAGCAATCACTCGTCCACGGGATTGATCTGCGGTCCAGAGTTTTGCAAATATCTCTGGCATTATACAAGTTATTTTTCGCAACATACCCTGCCATTAAAAAGAATAGGCAATAAAAAAAAGGTCAAGAAATTATAATTTGTATACCTCCGTCAATATTTCGTATTCTATTGTAGTGACGTTAAACCAGCATGTCTTCGGACAGGTGTGATGGCCTGATCATCAATAATTTTTCAATAATAATTTTTTATTTTTTGACAATTAAATTAATAATTGGGCAATTTTTCTTTTTTTCGATATTTCTATCGGTAAGAAGTTGAAGAGGTAAAGAGGTACCTCAACAGTTAAAAAACAAACTAAATAAACCATGTAAGTCATTACTCTCATTCAGCTTTGATGGAATCATCATTTCATGGAGAAACATTGCATCATTCGCTGAACAATCCGATGGTAGGCATTCTATTAGTTTCAAATCATTCACACATTTTCCAAATTTTACTGTAAGCTTAGGTTTAGCTGAGTCGAGCAGATGAACAGGAAGTCTGGAACCATTTTCTGCTGATCCAACGTAAAGCTTTAGGGATCACTTCTTTACAACACTACCGCTTCCTTCTCCTCATATGGCACTTTTATGGTGCAAATAACCAAGTTCGAATCGTTAACTAGTTTGAGCATTAGATCAGACATTGGACAACAAACAAGGTCACTCAAATAGTTTGATACAAGTGTGGCCTTAATGCGCCGCATTTGGGTCATCTGCCACTATCGGATCAATCACATCGAACATTACTTGAAAGATTACGATAATAATCCATCCATCTATGTTGTACACTGAGAGCAAAAAATAATGAAGGATAAGATGCTCTGCTTTGATCAATCCTTTAAGCTTGCTCTCTGCATGTTATTCCACTCGCAGCATCGCAGATGTAGTAGATTACATATCTGACGTTTGCACTGCCCTATGGAGGCTGTTGATAAATCAAATCAATCACTTTTATCCTCCCTTTTAAGTTTGGTACAAACTTGCTAAGTCCCGTGCGATATACAGCACCGTGAGCTAAAGACACGATATCGAACCATTGACCACGTGTGTATTGTGTGATAGATTTAACCACTGCGCCGTATCCGCCTTCTGGAAATAGCAAGCAAAGAAAAGTGTCTGCATTAACACCAACCGCATTTGTTTTCATTCCACACAGACTTCTTCATCTCAACGCTACTCTAAAAATGCTAGTAACAACTGAAGTAGTAGAAACAGCAACGTATCTGAACTGTTTCTTCATCTTTTTTATGAATATAAAAGATATAAAGAAAACGTCGCTGGGTGAACATGGCTCATACGAGATGCTGAGTTGAGGAAGACACAGTTCGATGCGAGACGCAGACGCTAGATCGAGAAGAGGAACAACTGTAGAGCATCGACTAGGATCGTCGGCTCTGATGAAAACGAAGACGTTGAAACGTTACTCGAATAAACATCTCTATCAACCTCGTGTAAGCTCAACAATATAAACACGTGCTTCTTCATCTGATGATAAAGGCTAACTATGAGCATTTTACCGTAACACTGATGTTACAGCTGGTACTCGCCAATGTCCTTTGCCTCCTATCACAAGGTTATTAAGTAGGAACTAAGAAAGCCCTGGGTTATTTTGTTGAAAATGTTCATATTCATAACCCTTTTCATTTCCGTCTAGTTTCTGCAAATTCGTGACTCGATAAAGGAAATTTTTCTGCAAATAGTGTCTTAAGCTTACCAGTTAACTGCCAAAAAGCACCTGATCTTCTCTCAAACGACAAAGACTCAAATTATTTAGTATCCATGAAAGCGAATCTCTAGCACAATTGGTGGAACTCGTCCAAACAACCATCGGGCAGAACATCTAGTCTGCAAATTTTGTGGAATAATGACGTAAAAATGAGTTCGTGCGGTTTTTCACTGGTGTTTAAGCAAATGGACTCTAACTACGAGCGACCAGTTCGAAGCAAAACGTCTCATTCGAGAAACCTGCCTGATCATCAGGGAAATGGTCAAAAACGCGCGAAGCGATTAGCGAATCAGCGGCGGCCATCGGACGAGATTTCCGTCCGTGGTAAGCGCAGAGACGAATCCGGATCGTGTGACGCATTTTTATCAATTCATTAAGCAACAAAACGGAAACCAACATGCGGGCGACGATCGCATTCTATATTCCGATCACGACACACGACAGGATCTCAGCGGGTAGACAGATCATTCGGCTGACTGACCTCAGCTTTTGGCGTTATAGTTAGCATTGTTGATTGATGGGTCTTCAACGGACGTCATTCGTCTTTAGTCTATCGTCAAATGAGATCTACCATCTATATTGTTTCCATAAACCTTCAACGAATCATTTTGTTCTTCAATGTTGTTTAGATAGAAGAACAACACAGACGAAAAAATGGATTAACCAATTGTCTATAAATATCATCGAGATTGCTGAACAGAACTTCTAAGACATTTTTATCTATCACTCATTAACAGTAGAGGATAGTGCTACCGGTTACCTGTTACTTGTTTCCTAGCCTGGCACATTTTTCGTGAAGACATATTTCTATCTCCCTACTCAAGCTACAGTTCTTCTCCAAGAAACTTTTGTTGCGAGTTATAATCCAACAGCTTCTTTGCAACGTATCTGTTAGGGACATACACTATACCAACATAATGCACGATGTGGGTCCGACCGTACTCGTTTTTATCTTGACTTTGAACTATTTCATAACAAAGAATTTAGATTCAATGCCAGTAGTACTTCTGGTCGTGATTTTCGCAATCACTAGTCCCACTTCTCCAGACACGTCGTTACTATGGAAATCATACGACGGTGCGACACATTACTCCACTCTAATAAGTATATGCAGGCAAAATTTTGCATGTGCCAAGGAGTCGCAATTGATGGGAGTATATAACTGCACCTGCCACTGCACGGCTCGTATGGCGCAGTGGTCGGAGACGCCCTGCAACACACACGTGAAATCGACCCCGACACCCATGGTCCAACAAACCTTCCATCCGTCCAGAGTTAGCAAATTGGTACCGGAACTGGGAGGATAGCATCACTGTCTCGGTACATCGTTCTCCCACCCCGAGTCATTGTAAAGGCCAGATGCGCATTACGCACCACCAAATGATGCTTAATGAAGTCGAATGCATGACGCATCGCTCAGGGATTGATCAACGCCAAGCACTTTATCCTTTACATGACTACGAACTAAAACGTTAATAATTTATACTTGCTGGTATTGATTGAAATTGATCAACAGCAAAAAAGTCCACATAAAATACTAACTCGCTGTTTTTCATAGCATAGGTGAAAATTTACTCAGTTTACAAAAAAAAGTGACTGTTATGGCATTGAGCACCATTTTTCTAAACCATTAGCTTTGAAACTCAAAAAAATCGATTTGGGAAATCTGAAAATAAAATTGTGTTTTCAACGCTGATGCCTTGATTGTAGCCTTTAAGGAAGAATTTCTGATTTCCTGCACCAACCGCCAGTTCAATATCGTCGAGAGCCACAATTTCCCATCAAAGGAGTTCGCATTGTCGACAAAGTTGGAAAAGTAATTGGTTTTCGGTTATCTGACTACAAACATACTAGCACGTTTACAATATTGTAAAGTTGAAGAAGAGTTATATAAGTCAATGGAAGCGTGGTTAATTATGGGAGAGTCACTGGTACGGTATTTAGTATGTTCTGGCTAGTTATACAGATTCACGCATTGATAATGAGTCACGTAGAATTTCAGCACTTCTCATGTTTCGGTAAATACCGTTGGTTAAGGTGTGCTCGAACGCGATTTGCTTTATTCAAAAACTTTTAACTATTATTTCTGCTTTCGAAAGTTGAGATCAAGCAAAAATAATCGCCGCTTCTTTAAACCTGTATAACCAGTAATTCGGCAAAGCATCAAAAAGCTGGAAGGAAAACCCGTAGACTGTCTGTTGATTTTTTTTATTTATATGTTCCTATAAACTGATCTTGTTGAGCCAATGCGAGATTGGCATAGGTCTTCGTTGTGGTTGTCGTTGTTGTGGTCGTTGCTGTTGGTGTTGTTGGTTGATGGCTGGTGGGACTCCCACGCATAGAAGCACGGCTCTGAGGAAGACGAAATCGTCGAAACGTCAGCTATCGGCCAACAAGACCCCCACCAACGACAACAACAACGACAAAGACAACGACAGCGAAGATCTATACCAACCTCAACTATTCATGCCAAGGTTTATAGAAAGTCACTCTTTTGATTTCTCGAGGGTTCCACTCTTAAACGGCAGGAGACCATCAAGGTCGATTGGCGGACTTTATCCTAGCGTATGTTAACTCATAGCTGAGGTTTTCGTTAGATGCCGAAACCCTTCTCAGCTCTAGTAACTCTGATTGGGAATGAACTTTCGTTTCGCATATCGTAGATCGGCATCCTTAAACACAATGAGGAGAGCAACTAATAGCTAATAGAAAGAAGGGCGTTAACGTTGATACAGTAAAAATGCTTTAATTTCAGGGAAACTCTTGACTATTTTAACATCAATCTGTAGAGTTGAACAAATTGCTAATATGCAATATTTCGCTTCAGGTGAAAAAACCAATCACATCCTCTCGACTACATATTGCTGACAGCTATTCTCGAAGGCAATATTTCACTACTCAACCCGTCAAAGTGAGCATCCAATCCTTCTCAGCCTAGATAACACTGATTATGGATGAACTTTTCGTTTGACGTGTTGTAACTCGACATCGTTCAACGCAAATAGTAAGCCAATCAATCAATGTTAGAAGGAAGGGTGTTAACATTAATGAAGTAGAAATGCCGTAGTTTCCACGAAACTCTTTACTGTTCTCACATTCCCAAGACCGACTTTCTGTTAACCTCGGCATTGATTGATAATTCGATGTTTTATTTCAATAAGCAGACACGAGGTTGTTATTATAGAATTTATTGGAATACAATGCTAACGTTTCGGCGGTTTCGCCTTCTTCAGAGCCTGGAAAAGTCAAATTGAGATGCGATCTACTCAGCCAACTACTTTCATAACCTTAACAGATAAAACTTAACAAATAAATTTGTATTCGCATAAGAAACAACTTCATTTAAACACAGGCACAGTCCTCGCCCATGTAGTACTCTGTGCTATCCACAAACTAACTTTACAAGAAATAAACGGTAGGTGTTTAACTGAAGCTGTTTCTTATGCGAATACAAGTTTATTTGTTAAGTTTTATCTGCTAGGGTTATGAAGGCGTTTGGCTGAGTAGATCGCATCTCAATTTGACCTTTCCAGGCTCTGAAGAAAACGAAACCGCTGAAACGTCAGCTATTGTGTTCTCATATTGTTCTATGGAGCTGAGCAGATAAGTAACACCGAAATTTGCTTTAGGTGAGAGAACCTGCCACATCACCACAACTTCGTATTACTGAGGGCACCTCTCAAAGGCAATATCTCACCACTCCAGCCGTCAAAGTGAGCATCTTCGAACCCGTCGTAAAATTGAAATTCTTTCACGTCCAGTTAGTAAGAGCAGGCAAATTGGACATACGCAATTCCAATGAACCTCAAGTAATCTAAACAACACCATTTGCCTCTCAGAAATCTTCTTTACTTTCATTATTTCATTTTACGTCATCCACATTCTATTCACCAGCACGCATTTTTTTAAAATTTCATTTGTAACTGTACCCATAGGGGGGCGTTAGCTAGTTTGATCGCGTTTCAGGCTCACCTAGCCTGCCATCTCCGCTGGGTCAGGGAAACGGTAACGGAGTTCTCCGGAAAAAAAATCACTCTCTGCAATCGTAGTGGGAACGCCTCTTGCCCGGCTATTACAGGACTTCATGGAGAATCGACTCAACCAGCATTCTACGACATCCAAGATGAAAAGAAAATCCTCAAGCAGCTATTGAAGCCACACGTAAAAGTTGGAAGACCATAGAGGATGATGGTTGTGAGGAAACGAACCGAACATCAGAAGAGATGGGATACGCATTGTAGATGTGAAGGACAGATCGTGTAAAAGAAAATTAGAAAAGAGCTGTACCCATATAACAATGCGGCAACATTAAGAATTAGACACGTCCTATACAAATATGCCTTCAATTCCTTGCTTATTTTCTTCTCTTTACAAGAAAATTCTCATATGTTTTCCACATTTTAATAAGGATTAGACCTTAGGCATACCTGGAAATTAAGGTAATCGTGCCAAATGGTTCTTTAGAGGATTTTCGACCAGGTTCACTTGATATTCACTTGGCAGCTAGTTTTACAGACGACGACGAATCGCGTTATCTCGAAGAATGGAAACAAACCGGTCCGCTACTATTATCCACCTCGTCAGCGTCTGCCACTCAAAAAATGCTTCTATAATCCGTCAGGTATGCGAGCAGGTTAAAATTCTAAATATCTACACAGAAATTTTGATAGATCTACTTCTACGAATTCAAACTAAAAAATAGTACAGCTTAAAGGCTCGCTTAACATTAACTGGATATAGAGCTGAAGAAGAGTTAATGAACGCATAGTGATATGTTGGTTCGGAAAATATCGTCGTGGTGAACTCTACTTTGTCAATGAGGGACGTCGAGAACATCCAAATGCTAGTGGAAGAACTTGAATATCAAAGAAATGGCTTTTTGAGACAATGTTGGCGCTTTTACACAACAAGAACGCTCTGTCCTCGATCCACTATGACCTATGACGAGAACGGGATCCTATACGGCTACCAGCGACGTTCGGCTTAATGATTGGATCGCGATGGAGCTCCATAGCACTTCATGAGGCCATAACCACCAAAGTTATGCTGACCATTTGGTGGTCAAGATCTGATTAGTTCCATTTTACTTACTTACTTGACTATCTGGATGGCCGTCCTCAGTAGTTGTGCGAGCACCACCATAGTCTTCACTTTTTCGAAGTTTTGCTGGCTTCGCCATTGTGGTTTCCTAGAATCCCGAGATCAACCTGGTTAAAGTCTGCTCCAGATCACCACCACCAGAGGCAGTCATCGTCCTTGTGGATCAGAGAAAGAATTACTACCATGCGACTAGTTTGATATTAGGGTGGTGTGGATCATGGCATTGATTTACTCTTAGCTAAGCTTCCTGACAGAAAAAGGATTCCTTCTGAGCTTGTAAGGCTCTGCTGTCTCGATCAATCCCTTCGCTGAACATCGCAACCCGACACCCCGAAACACCTCCCAGCCACGATGAGGAGGTAAACCATCGGGAAGGATTTGTTTCATCACAGCTTCCTAAATCCGCCTGGAACAATTTCGGTGAACAAAACATCAGAAAATCAACGAAGTGCACTAAAAAATTCGACGGCTGAACGGTGCTGAGCTACGAAGCCTTGTCTCATCCACCTTACTCGTCAGACTTCTCGTCTACCACATGCGCTTCTTGAAGGATTTCCACAACTTCCTGTTAAAGAAACGTTTTAGCGTCCAAGTCGAGATCGGAATTTCCTTCAATTACTTCACTACCTCAAGAAGTCCAGAATTTTAAGCAACTGGTATGAATAAATTTAGTTACCGTTGCTAAAAATGTTTGCATTCCAACATCCCTATTTGAATTAAGAACGCTTAATCTGAGCGGAGATACACCACTCTAAAAATACAGAATGAAATCCGTTATTAATTATTCTAAGCACTTAGTACCAAGCTCTCCTTGGGAAAACAGCAACTCAGCACAAACCCTAAAGTGTTCACTTTGATCACTCGGTCAACACTTCGTATAGTTAGTAGGTTTGAGCTAGAAGAAAAATCTGCTACATATCTGTGATAATTGAGTGCAGGGGAAAGACTTTCCTACATAATAGTTTACCATTCCTAGAATTAGTCAAATTTTCACTTAAAACTCAAAAAGCACCACTTATTACATTCGATGACCAACGGAACTACGGGTGATACAGGTGATAATTAAATTGTTGACTCGAATGACCAAGTCCGTCCTCACATGGAATCAGGCTGTTCTCATGGGGCTTCGTCTCTCATGTGCAGGTGATGTGTAAGCTAATCACTACCATTGGATTATGTTTTTAAGGCCAAAAATTTCATGAAGGTTAGGTCAAAGTTGTTGAATAGAACATGCTTGCAAACTTTTTGCCACTGTGAAACTGACAAATGAAAACTTTCCATTTAACTGAGGTTTATTTACTTTAACAATGGATGCATGCACATGTTAAACAAGAAGAAAGTAAGTAAAGGTTTCTAAACAAGTGAATGTTTAAAACAGTTTCCTATCCGCGTGTGATTCGTCTTGTACCTGACGATTTTGCCCTATTAATGAACGTCGTTGAATGTTAGTCGAGCGGATACTTCCTGAACTTCTGAGACAGTTCTGCTGGATGATTATCTTCGATATGCGAGATGATCACTCTAGGAAATGTAATCCTCACTGTATTCACATCGTTGTTCAACACCCATAAAAAACCACTCTCTGCAGTGAAGCCGTAAATCCTAGATTTTCTGGCATACGTGCGTAAATGCTTAAGTGGTTCGTATTCATCAATCACGAACACCTTCAGGGCAATTTCTGTTCGACTGATAATTTGCGGTTTCACCTCGGTTTTCTTTCTTTAGAGTCTCGAAAGCAGCACTCTGACTTCACATTTTGCCACAAGTAGCCACATGATTAAGTTGTTGCAAGGATTGCAGTGATTTCTGGTCTATTTATAGCATGGCCTGTGTATGTAAATGTTGAATTCCTTAAGAGACGTTTCTACGAGATGAAACCCAATGACACATAGCAGTTTCAAGCTCAGCAGCACGCTCAATAACGATGAACATGCTAAAGTATTAGGAGTAAGGGAGTAGGGATAATCACTAAATGTAATACAAGCACTTTGGGAAGATTTTTTCAAACAACGTAATTTTTCAACTTTGGTTAATGGTAGAAAATTACAACCAGACTTGAATTTGCAGAAGTAGAACACATGAATCTAACTTGGAGAATAGATCCTAAGTGTTAGAGAATAGGGGTCGGATAGCGCGGTGATACTGATGCCGAACTTCACGAACACGGTGATAGTTCGAAACAGTTCGGTGTACACCAAACCGTGATCCCTCCGTGATCGGGAAAATAGCATCAGACTTGTCTTTGAAAGCATCCACTATTTGCAAATCAGCTGGAAAGAATCTAGTCCAACTATCGTAGGACTCCAGCTAAAATCCATTGGACCGGCATTCAACGAAATTCATGCCCAAGGCGAAAATCCTCAAGTAGCAGCTGAATCCGCACGAGGAAACTTCGACGACTTTCGTGAATGGTGGGTGCGAGGATGCTTGATATGGGGAAACAAATCGAATTCAAGAAGTGCTGGAATAGATTCAGCAGGTGTGAAGACGGTTCGGTTAGAATAAAATGAAAAATAAAGCATTTTAGAGAATAGAAATCAGTGCATCGTGACTTCTAAATTAGTTTGTTACTCGGGTTCAGGTTATGCGTGCTGTAACAATGAACTGAATGACTTGATCATCAAGGCATACGCTGATGTTCAAGCTGTTTCCAAGCCCGGTTCATGCAATCTTCAAAAAATTGCGAATTTAATACAGGTTGCTTGCTAACATTATTAATTTACTATATTATCATTATCATTATCTCGCGGTTCTAATCCACTATGGATCTTCAGCCGGTCAGTCACGAGGCTGCATAAAGCCTTACCAGCCAACGGAATAGCGATGAGATACAGAGCAAAAGCGACATTGTACTTTTATTCAATTAATGTTTCTCACCTTCTTCCCAGACATCGCCCATTTTCAGCATCGTTCCGAGATGAGGTTCAACACCAGCTTTGAAACAATCGCCGCATCTGACGATTTCGCCGAGAAAGTGCACTTTAGAAGTGATCTGATCTGCAAAGTAGAAGTTAGTGGACGGTGAGAGTTTTCCGTAGTTCTGTCTTCAGTTTTATTCTCTCATGATTATTCGTTCTCAAATCAGCGTACATGTTTCGGTTTCCATTTAAACGTCCTAAGCACTATTTTATACGCAGAAGAATGTCAAGCACCTTTTACTGGATCCATAAAAAGTAGACAAAAATGGTTAAGAGAAGCTGTTAGATCCGTTGAAATGGTTCGAATAAAATCTCCGATTCGTTAGATAAAATGACCAAGGTCACGCTCTTCCGCGACCCTATGGTGTTAGATTGCAATGCATCAGAATTTTCTCTAGACAATATGATTCTATTTTCATGAAGGTGGGTGCATCGTAGTAGTTAAAGGGTCCGTTGCCAAACACATGATCGGCACTGGTTTGATCCTACGTAAAAAAAACCAAACCCTTTATTTAGCAAAAGTGGGTGAACTGGTACCATACTTGTCTGAATGAATAAACGCAAGGACTTATTGCATGGCTAGTCCACTGCAAGTCATTCATTGTATGGGTGGAATGCTCATGATGGATTCAAACATATTGCGCATTCCTGAGGTAGTGACCAACGTGAGACAATACCTTATCATTTTAAACCCTCATGAAAAAAGAAATGGAGGAATCTTTCCAAGCGCTCATAGTAAATTCATAAGAGTTCTAATTTAACAATTAATTAATTAAATCAACACCAATTAAATCCTTAATCAATTAATTTAACACTTTATGTGTTTGGAAAAAAAACTTTGTATTGCAAAACTCGTATGAAAAACCAGCTTAATGGAATTACACCGAAGGCTTACCCTATGGTGAACTGTATTGTCAAAAGCGTTTTATTACACACGACTAGTGGCTATGAGGAAAGGTGGTGATTAGGAGTTTTGGCTAAATTTATCTAGTCCTTTGCTGATAATCTTCAAAAAGAATCTTGACGGTGCTAGAAGAATCTCTGTTTGAAAGGTGTTCTGAAGTTGGCGACGTATTTCTTTTCCTGAGAATTCCCAACAAACCGTGTCAAATTTTTCAGCGACCGCGAGCACAAGCACTCTCAAGCCTTCATGGATCCCATGAAAACATCTTGTCGTAATGCAAGACAGATCCTAGAACAGTGCCGATATTAAGCATCGGTTTATTCTAAGCTCGGCTTCCAGAAAGAAATGTTGAAATTCTTCTGTTTCTGTAAAATAGTTAGACGCAAGAGGATGGACGTCGACACCCAGAAACGCCCTTTTCTCATCGGCTTTTGGTATCGAGGGTGCAGTGGGAGACCAAATTACCCAGTGGTAATGAAACAAACGATCATGTCCTTATTGCAGGGCATCTTCAAGCACTGTACCTACCTACCACGTAGCAATAAATATGGTCGAATAAAAACTCGAGCGTCTTTTGACATTGCTCAGCCAAAACGAGATTGTTATAAATTTTCTGTTCGGCTAACTATTCGACGTCTTCGTCTTCTTCAGAGCCGATGACCAGAGTCGACTGTTCACAGCTGTTCGTCCTCGAGACTCGTGACGTGGTTCTAGTCATGTCCAGTCGAATCTTCTGCAGCGGATCACCGCCCGAGTGAGAATCGTACCTGGTAGTACTCCTTCTATATAGCACAACTGTCGCTGATTTTCCACCGCTGATGATTAGAATTCATGTAGCCGATCCATCCTGCGGTAGTCAGTTTTATTGCAGCTAGCCCATAGTACATCAATACATTCCAAAACCGAAAATGCGATTTTTTCTTTGATACCGCATGACATATTGATTTTAGAACGTTTAACACTTTATTTACTGCATATTACTTCTTTCACCGTAGGATATTATGGGAGATGAAACAGCAATAATGTTGAGATATTTCCAAAACCCAGATTCCAGGCCAGATTCGAACCTGCGATTATCCTTTCCGGAGGCACATGTGTAACCTAATGCCCCGAACATTACCTCATTACCTCATTGGCGCATCTGTGGTACAGTGGGTAACAGGTGAACCCTCACAAACGGTTGTCACAGATTCAAATCTAGTCCGGAGTCTGGGTTTTGCAAATATATTAACATCATAATGATGCTGAGATAATTGGAAAACTCCGGACCACTGGTGTCTGCGATGGGGAACGAACACCCCATAACACTTTCCGGAGGCGAACGCGTTAACCCCACAACACGCGAATCTTTTATATTTGCAAAACTCAGGATCGCTTGTGCCTGCGGTGGAAACCGAACACAACATCATTACCTGTATCACTTGTAGTCCCGTTGAACGTCGAGTGATTCGAGCGGGCGCCAGTAAATCCTCAATTTCTCCCTGTCGCGGGCAAGAGTAGCCCGGTGGGTTCCGCTCGCTTTAGGGACTCGTCGAGCATCATATCTTTTTTCCAGGCTTTTCGTGAAGAACTCTGACCATCGGGTCAGTGGTCTTCCTGCAGTACGTTTGACATCCCGAGGAGTCCAGTCACTAACAGCTCTTGTCCATCGGTTATCATCCATACGCATTACGTGTCCGGCCCACCTTATCTTCGACTGTTTGGTGTATATAACGGCATCTTTGATTTTCGATCGTTGACGTAGGTCGGAGCTTCGGATCTTATCTCCTACTTGTGTGAAACGGGATACTCCTAGCATTGTCTTTTCGACAGGGCGTTCGATAACGCTGGGTGATCCTTCATCCTGCTTACGTAGCGACCAGGTTTCTGATGCATACGTTAGGGCAGGAAGAACCGCTAGGTCGAAAAGGTGGGCACGGAGTCGAGTGTTCTTTGCTCTCTTCACTACATCCTCGATGCTCTTGAAAGCTCCCCAAGCCGCTCGTTCGTGGGAGCTGGTTATACTCACGGGTAGCTTGCCAGGCTCTCCCAGAGTGGACATGGAGCTTATTTGTTGGAGGCGACTCCTAACCGCCTCCCATATACTTGCCTGTCACTTGATTGCAGGCTTTTGGCCGAATTGACTCGTAGAATACAATCCGCATAAAGCGAGAACGCACCCACACACGCATGCATGAATACGGCTAGCAAATACAGAAAGTATGTGCCAAATCGGCGCAGCAGAAACAGGGAGTCCATCCCCTGGATCTACCGGCGTCTCAGGGAAGCAAAGGTCGCTTTTGGTCCGCGATAGCCTCGCGACTAACCGGCTCGGGATCCCTCATATGAGAGAGATCCACAACATCATTAAAAAGAATAAAACAATAAAGCTATTGGCCTTGTTTAATCCCTAGAGATTTGCCATGCATTCGACTTCATTAAGTATCGTTGGAGTGATTGAATGCATATCAGGTCTTTACAATTGCTCGCGATGGCCTAGCGATGTATCGAGCCGGTGCTGCTATCTTCCCAGTCAAATCTGGCACCAATTTCCCGACCCCGGAGTGATGGAAGGCTTGGTGGGCCATGAGCGGGAGGATCGATTCCACGTGTGTGTTGCAGGGTACCTTCAACCAATGTGCCCTTGAGTATTATGGTTATATTTCACATAATATCCAGCCATTTAATAAGGGTATGCAGTTAATAAAAAGTGACAACACTGTGATATATCTCAACATCGTTGAAATTGATTTTAGATTTATGCTTGCGTACGCAACTGCATACAATACACAGGAGAGTAATCTACTTCCTGTCGGCGAACAAGCTATGTTCACACCAATCGCCGACCGATACGATCCACTAAATCGTGGGAACGTGATCAGAATTTAAGGACTATGAATCATCAACTATTCTATTTAAAGTGCTGGTGCTGTATGAAGATTTTGTATCACATTGAAAATAAAAAGCAGGTATGAAATATTAGGATCAAAGGAACTTCCAAAGCAATACTAATGAAAGAAAGTCAATAAGGCAAATGTCGATAAGTCACGATTTCAAGCCCAACCGTACATTACTCGTTAATACGTGATAGACGTTCTGTATTCTAAACAAACACAGTAGTAAATTGTAACTTACGAAACAGGTTTCTAGATGCTTACATTAATGTGGCCAGATGGAAAACAACGGGTGCGTGTGGCGCAGTAGTTGGAGGCGCCACTGCGACACGCACGTGGAATCGATTCCTAGGCCCATGGCCCACCAAGCCTCCCATCCCTCCGGGGTCGACAAATTGGTACCAGACTAGCCTGGGAGGATAGCAGCACGGGCTCGATACATCGGCAGGCCACCGCGAGCCATTGTAAAGGCCAGATATGCATTCTGTCACGTCCAACGATACTTAATGAAGTCGAATGCATGGCGCATCAGGGATTGATCAAGAGCTTCATCCTTTTTTTATCCTTTAGATGGAAAACAATGTAGGCAATAAAGAAACACATCTACAATAAGTCTACAAACCATTCATCTTCTTAAATGTCTCCGTCAGTGAAAAATTTCGTGTATTACCGAGAAAGGTGGCCGCATAACCTAACCCCACTTTCTACGTCGATGATCATATCGCGATATAATGGTAGTATTTTGGTTGTGAAAATTTCGTCTAGTTCATGAAGAATGTTTGAAAACTGAATGGAGACGCCTTCGTTGTCTCGAGCTTCCATGACTGCCTCCGTCTCAATTTAATCGAAGGCCTTTTTTGAACTACTGAAGGTGAGACGGGGCGGTCTGTTGTGTAATAACTATATAAAGAAACAATATAATCGCATTGAATTAGAGAAGCATGACGTGATCGAATCTTAGAGACAGTTGCGAAGACTTTAATCATTCGCTCTGAACTGAAACAAAACTGCGTTACAAATCCCACTCTAGAATCAACTCTATGTAGCGCAGCAGCTCAGAACGACAACTGAAGCTGAAGTTCGAGTGTTTCGTTACATTTCGATGGACATAATAAGTAAAAGACCTAAGTATAAGCATGAACAGTACAAGAAAAGGTATAAGACATTACATTACACGATGAGCCTTTTTAGAGAGACGGAAATTTTCAGAAGAAAAAAGGTAAGTATCCGACTTACTAGTTTCGTTCCATTCTATCGAATTCTAAAAAAGAAACGAGAGCGGTCACCTCTTCTTACATCTGGACTAGACAACGTCGATGCCTACGGATAAGTTAAACCGGGAAGAGTACTGAAACATTACGATTTTCCTTATTGTACAGGACCTGATATTATCTTTAGAGTTTTCCCCAAAGTCTATAGAGCATTGAAGGACCTTTTTTTGGTCATTTTCATGAATCTCTTTAATTGCTGGTCGAGTCGATTCTTCCTCGGATCCTGGTTTTGCGGCGTTGCGAAGTTTCGAGGTCTTTATTGCAGGCAGGAATCATTAATTGGCCATTGTAGGGGCCGGCAGATCCTAAACGATACCAATACATAGGATGGTGGTTAAGAAAGTGCCCAAGAATATTGGTCGTAGTGGGCACCCTTATTAACGTCCATTGCATAAAGGATAAAAGGATAAAGCTCTCGGCGTTGATCAATCCCTGAAGGATGTGCCATACATTCGTCTTCATTAAGTATCGATGGAGGTGACTGATTGCATATCTGGCCTTTACAATGACTCGCGGTGGCCTGTCGATGTATCGAGTCAGTGCTGCTATCCTCCCAGACAAGTCTGGTACCAATTTGCCGACCCCGAAGGGATGGAAGGCTTGGTGGGCCATGGGCGCAGGGATCGATACCACGTGCGTGTCGCAGTGGCGCCTCCAACCACTGCGCCACACGCGCCCTGTCCACTGCATAACCTTGAAAATATCTACAGTATGGTAATGGAACATTATAACTTTAAAAAAAGTGGCCCGAAACCTTACCATGTCGAACAAGAATTCCACACCATGAACGGAATGTCCTCGGAAAAACTGTCATGCTCCTCGTTGACCAAAGGTAGAATAGCGGATGTGTAAACACTTTTGCAAGCGGTCCTCCACGCACGATACATTACTATAAAATAAATGTCGGCTTAGAACGCATATTTTGATTCTGCTGGCGTTGTTCACCACTTGAAGTCCGATGAGCAATTTCGTGTGGTGTGGAACAATTAGTTTTAAGAAAAACGGGATCTATTCGTTGGATGCAACCAACCCGAAGCCGCCAACTCACGGTTCGCCTTTTCCACACTAAAGAAGAAAGAGGAAGAGAGAAGAAGAAAGAAGAAGAAAGAAGAAGAAACGCTAAACAGATACTAGACGGTCGGAAATCAAATGTGGAGCTCACAGAATATCAACTTTTCCGTAGAATGGCCACACGTATGCCCAATTTTGGCGCTGCTTGTAGGATTGATGTGATCACGGTGATCGATAGGAAGAAAAAGGAGACATGGAAACAATGTCATTTCAATGTCAACAGTCAGGTCTTATACTGGCTTGGATACTTGAATGATCCGTCCTCAGTGGTCGTGTGGGCCCCAGCATAATTTCTATTTTTTTTTGGGACTTTTGCTGGCTTACCCTTGTGATTCCTTGGATTCCCAAGATCAGCCTAGCCAAAGTCTGCCCAAGGCCATCACCACCACAGGCAGTCGCGGCCTTTGTGGATCAGATGGAGATTCGCCACCATGCGACTAATTTAATACCAGGACGGTGGACGGTGATAGATTCTGGTATTGGTTTACCCTTAGCTGAACTTCCTGATGAAAACTTCAAACTCCTTCTCAACTTGGAAGACCTGTGAGCGGGAATAGGGGAATTGAACCTCCGCTGTACATCGCAGCCCGAAACCCAGGAACAACTCTCAGCCACGATGAGAAGGTAAACCGTAGGGAGAATTAGGACTTATACCAGAGCCAAATGGATTTTTTAAATAGTCGTGCTCAACAAAAGGCAGATCATTATCGTCCAATCAATGCGTTTATCAACAGGACCTTTCAGAAAACACAAGCAATCTTCTGTTTAAATTTCAAAGTTCTAGAATGGGATTATGTTTGAGGTTCCCCTGAAAAAAAAAGCCTTTTTCATAAAACCTCTTGATTCTTCCTTCATTCCCGAAATTACGGAGCAAGCGCTGCAATTTATCGATTTAGTCGAATTCTAAATAAATTAGGTCTACAGCATTCGGTGGTGACCGCTTAATTATTAGAAAACAGATAGTTTTTATTTTCATGTGACAAATTTACATCTGAGGTGAAGGGGTCCAATGCGTAGCGACGAAGTCCATCTGGAAGCAATGTTCTGGTTCGACCCACCAGCCAACGCTCTCTTCCAATCAACGTGGGAGCACGGTAGCTCGGCTATCTCCAAGATTCCAAGGAGAATCTACTCAATCTGCATTCTACGGAATTCATAAAGAGAAAACAAAATCACAAAGGAGCAGCCGACACAAAGGGCGAAATGTCTGAAGATTTTCGTGGATAATGAATCCAAGGAAATGAATCCACTGCCAGAATCGCTGGGATCTGCTCAGCAAATGTGATGACGAGTTGTGCGAAATAAATTCACTTTGTCTACTTTAAAATGGACAAAATTTTTTATTCATTCAAGTAAAAATTAGCTGTAACTACACTCTCACTAGCAAAGTACTCGCTCGGGCCAAGCATCCTTATATTTCTGCGAATTTGTTATTACCTAGCACCCTGAGGGCTCAGAGGGCGCGTGTGGTGCAGTGGTTGGAGGTGCCACTGCGACACGCACGTGGAATCGATTGCTGCGCCCATGGCCCACCAAGCCTTCCATCCCTCCGGGATCGGCACAGTGGTAGCAGACTTGTCTGGGAGGATAGCAGCACTGGCTCGATATATCGGTAGGCCACCGCGAGTCATTGTAAAGGCCAGATATGCATTCAGTCACCTCCAACGATACTTAATGAAGTCAAATGCATGACGCATCTCTCAGGGATTGATCAACGCCGAGAGCTTTATCCTTTATCCTTTTATGCTAGGGCTCGCACAACTAGGGACGGAGTGGCACCTCACATTAAAACTGTTTTAATATAACAGATTTCAACAACAGAATCAGTATCAAAGAGGCTTCTGAAGCTTCTTGTATTGAGGCCTATGTATAGAAACGATAAGGGTTAATGAGAGAATTTGACAGCTTTCCAAAAAAGAAAATAATCTTACAGGTTCATCCATGCGCTGGGTGTGAGTGATTCCAACTAATCTACTTACTCCATACTTGAATGGCCCGTCCTCACTGTTTGTGCGAGCCCCAGCATAATCTCCATTTTTTTGAGATTTGCCGGTTAAGCCATTGTGGTTCCCTGGAGTCACGAAGTTTCACCACCACAGGCATTCCCGGCCTTGTGGATTAGAGAGAGATTTACCACCACACGATTTTGATACCAGGACAGTGGCGGAACCTGGTGTTGGTTTACTCTTAGCTTATCTTTCTAATGGAAACGCCGGACTCCTTCTCAGCTTCGGAGACTCTGACAGAGGATGAGTCCGCCGCTGTACATCAGAGTCCGACACACAGGAGCACCTCCCAGCCACATGTGGTGGCAAACCGTTCGGAGAGATTCCAACCAAAGAGTAACGTAGAGACATTACAACATCATAATCAGACATTACAAGATCCATGTTTTCTAACACTTGCAGCTCGAAAGCTGGCTTCTCGAAAAGTGGATGACAATTTTTTGGAAATCAGAATACTTGGGCCAAAAACATGATCAGTTGTAGAAAATACGACGTTCAAACTATCAGAGGGCACGTTCAGCCTTCAGACCAAACATGTTTCTTTAAAATTGTTATCCGTTCCTTTAAACTTGTCCTGAGCTAAAATTTCAAAACGAAACGAAAGGGAGATATAAATTTTTAAGATGAGAAACGAAATCACTACAGTAACAAACATCAATGATGCTTTTGAGAATAACACCGTATTCTACCAGAGCAAACACCTGTTGTTGAAGCACTTTAATTTTTGAAATACGAGATTCAACGAAGAAAGAGAATAAAAAATTCTTGGTGAGCCCCAGGAAATCAATATTTCTAAGGAAAAAAAAGAGATTTTAGGCTATAAGCAAATCAACGACCTTTATTTCCTAGCGGTTCTATTGCAAAAAGCAACGTTGACGCCCAGATATGTTGCTTTAGATCTCTAAGTGGCCATTATTTTCGAACTGTTTGAACAAAAATCAATTCCTTCTGTTCCTACGTGCTAGTGTTCATTCGTTCATTGTATATTCAAGGCGTTACAATAAAGTTTGTACTCCTATACCTATATACTTAAAAACCTCCCAATTTTACATGACGTGCACACGTACATGACGTTTTACATGATGGCGACGATAACAACGAAGCATTGTGCATTAGTTTCCAAGTCCTTCATCAAAGTTAGAACCTTTACGCCATTCCTATAAATTTCTTCTTATCTTTTCTAGATCATTCAGTGATGTAATGGCAAAACTCTCAGATTTAAAAAAACTGATCTGAAGAAATCACAACGTTTTATCTTTCATTTTCTGTCTACTACAATTTTCAGGTCAGGTTAGTAAGCGAAATACAACCACAACGTTGCTGAGATATTTGCAAAACTCTGGACCACAGGTGTCTATGGTGGGGAACGAACGCGATGTTGTCCTCTCCGGAGAGTAACGCATTCACCACCACATCATGCGAGTCCGTTTTGCTTGTCTCTCGGCTAGTTCTATCGATCTTTTGCCATCAGCAATTACCCGTCAACGGGATTGATCTGGGGAGCCCACATCAGCATTGAACACAGTTAAGCTGAGGCTGTACTTGAAATCACAATGTTTTACCTTTTACTATCTGCCTACTACAAATTTCACGACTGGTTATTAAGCAGGCTGACGTTCGATTTTTTCGATTCCGAACCTCGATTGTTTTCGCATCAACCTATTAAAATAAATGCGGCTGAAATTACCAAATAGAAAGCAATACTACAACAACAAAGAGTTCTCTGGAAAGAAAAATGCACTTCTAGAATGTAAACGCGGGGATCACCTGTATCACCTGTAATCCCGTTGATCGTCGAGTGACTCGAGCGAGCGCCAGTAAATCCTCCATTTTTCCCTGTCGCGTGCAAGAGTAGCCCAGCCCAGTGGGTTCCGCACGCTTTAGGGACCCGTCGAGCATCATATCTTTTTTCCAGGCTTTTCGTGAAGAACTCTGACCATCGGGTCAGTGGTCTTCCTGCAGTACGTTTGACATCCCGAGGAGTCCAGTCACTAACAGCTCTTGTCCATCGGTTATCATCCATACGCATTACGTGTCCGGCCCACCTTATCTTCGACTGTTTGGTGTATAGAACGGCATATTTGATTTTCGATCGCTGACGCAGGTCAGAGCTTCGGATCCCATCCCTTACTTGTGTGAAACGGGATACTACTCGCATCGTCCTTTCGACTACGCGTTCCATAACGCTGAGTGATCTTTCATCCTGCTTGCGTAGCGACCAGGTTTCTGACGCATACATTAGGGCAGAAAGAACCATTGAGACGAAGAGGTGGGCACGGAGTCTGGTGTTCTTTGTTCCCTTCACTACATCCTCGATGCTCTTGAAAGCTTCCCAAGCCGCTCGTTTCCTTCTGCTCAACTCTGGAGCTAAGTCATTCAACAATAACGGCATCTTCCTAACAGCCGACTAATGAGTTGAACAAGTCCCAGTTTATGGTCGTTCTGGGACTTCGGTTTTTGAATTTAGCGGCTTTTTCTCCTTTCCGTGAGAAATAAAATCTGGCGCGAAGGAGACGGTGATCTGATCCTGTGTAGAATTTTGGGACAACAGCGATATCGGTTAGGCAAAACTTTCTATTTAATATGACGTGGTCTATTTCGTTATGGTACTCCATTGAGAGATTCCCACGACCAGTGTTGACGGTGAGGTTTGTGGGATTGCGAGTTACCATGGATGACCTTGGTGGCCATGATAAACTCAGAGAGCCGCTCAACCTGTTCGTTCCATTCTAATCCGTGGGTCCCAATGTGACGTTCCTCAGACGATCTTCTTGGTCCGATCTTGGCATTGAAATCTCCAATGATGACCTTGAAGAATGTATGGTCTTCTCTGTACAACCTCTACAAGTCCATGTAGAACGCTTCGACTTCTTCTTCGTCATAGTTTGATGTTGGCGCGTAAACGACGAAGATTGTCAAAGCCGGTGTTGATCCACATCTTTTTAATCGTAAACGTCCGATTCGGCTTCGTCCTACCCAACGCTGGGAAATTGGGGGCTCTTTCGGGGTCAGGGGAATGAGGGCCGTTTTTTTTAAAACTGTATTTAGTATATTTGATACCCACGTATAACTTACTGGGCTCTGAAGGTGGGGGCTGGTTATACTCACGGGTAGCTTGCCAGGCTCTCCCAGATTGGACATGGAGCTTATTTGTTGGAGGCGACTCCTAACCGCCTCCCATACACTTCCCTGTCACTTGATTGCAGGCTTTTGGCCGAGTTGACTCGTAGAATACAATCCGCATAAAGCGAGAACGCACCCACACACGCATGCATGAATACGCCTAGCAAATACAGAAAGTATGTGCCAAATCGGCTCAGCAGAAACAGGGAATCCATCCCTTGGATCCACCTGCGTCTCAGGGAAGCAAAGGTCGCTTTTGCTCCGCGATTAACTCCCTATCCGCCACCTGGGGACGAGTCACGTAGCCTCGCGACTAACCGGCTCGAGATCCCTCATATGAGGGAGATCCGTGGAACGCAGGGATAAAAACGAAAAACGGTGCTTTTTACACCAAACAAATACTATAAACTAAACTGCAAATGGAAAATTAGCTTTAAAAAATATAATAATTTGTAAGACGCGGAAAATATCAGCCGCTAGAAAAGAGTTCAAAAAGGAGTTTATTCAATTGAAGAGATGGTTAAGGACAACCATGAATGAAATGCTTAAAGAACACGTTCTGGTACGCATAATACGATATAGAGTAACATAACATAACATAGTATAATACATTTTGACTTAACCCGGAGCATTTTTAGCCTCATCAGAGGCAGTCTTCGCGCTGAAAATTCCAACACCTCTTCATTGTTTGTTCCGCTTTTTTCGAGCTTCTTTACACTGATCACAGTACCATTTACCTGCAACAGTCGAAGTAACAATGTATAACGATCAATATTCGAATAAATTAATACAAAAGGAATATTGTAGAAACAGAAGAGAAGAACAGCAATGGCATAAAACAGTAGAACTAAGGTAAGCAAAAAACTGAAGCTCCTACCAACTGGAGAAGAAGTCAAGCCAACACACTGGAAGTGGAACCACTCATTTTTGCAGTCCGGACCATCACAAGCAACCATTTGACCAAATGACACCTTAAACATTTCACCATGCTTACCGCCTAATTCACCATGTACAATACTTGGTTACTTGGAGGGCCGCCCTCACTGACCGTGTGGACCCCAGCATAATCTCCACTTTTCGGAGTTTTTCTGGCTTAGCCATTGTGTTACTCTGGAGTCCTGAGGTCAGTCTGACCAAAGTCGGCCCTAGGTCGTCACCACCAAAGGCAATCGCTGCCCTTGTGGATCAAAGGGACATTTGCCACCATGCGACTAGTTTGATACCAGTACAGTGGTGGATTCCGGGATTGGTTTACTCTTACCTAGGTTCCCTGATGGAAACGTCGGACTACTTATCAGCTTGGGAGACCCTGCCGGGGAAATGAACCCCCTCCCTCTGCTCCCACTGTATATCGCAACCCGACCACCAGGAACACCTCCCAGCCATGATGAGGCGCGCGCTAAACTGTTGGGAGGTATATGTATACCATATGCAATGCATAATTGAAAACAAATAAGAAGTAAGTGGGAAAAGAATAAAGTCAAGAAATGTCAAGCAAAATAGTAGACACCATGGTCGCACCAACATTTGGCAAATCCATAAACGTTAATTTCCAAACGATAGATAGAAGACGGAAAAGTAAAGGTATGGAAAGAGACTTTTCTAATTTACAAACTATTCATGCGTTTCATTTCAAATGGATAGACGGTAAAAAAAGCTAAGATTGAAAAGAGTATTGGAAAAACTTTTTTTGATTGATAAATCATTCAGGAATTTCAGTCCAACCAACAGCGTTTGAAATAAAACCGACCTGATGGCAAAAACAATACGTAGGCTCGTTGGGATCAACTGGCATATCAACCGGTGTTATGGAGGATTGCTTATATGGATCAGTGAAGGCAGCTGAAAGAAAAGCGCGAGATGTATCACATAAGAACTGTTGAACTAAAATAAAACGAAACCACTAACAATTCTCAGCAAGACGAGTTGCTTTGGCATCGACAGGCCTTTTCCTTTTTTCTGTCCTCACACTGGCTGCACTGGATTTCCTCTTTTGAACATCCGTGGACGAACCTGACTCATACGAAAATTATACATTTGTGGCTGTAACAGTGAACTATATGAAATTCTAGTTTCCTGAGGATGCGATCGCAAACATCCTTAACACGTTTACCCACTTCATTTACTGCTTCGCCATAAGAGCGTATGTAGTGCAGTGGTAGGAGGCCCCCTGCAATACACATGGGAATGATCCCCGCGCCCTAAGCCCACCGAGCCCTCCATCCCTCAGGGGTCGACAAATTGGTACCAAACTTGTCTGGAAGAACAGCAGCAGTGGCTCGAAAAATTGTTAGGTTACTGCGCGTCACAATAAATTTTCGTAGTATTTTCGAGTCGGCAAACATGCTTCTGTCTGTCATAAATTCTAATTTCAGAGTGGAAAAGGAGAACAATACTCTTTGATAGAGAATAGGCGAAAAACCAAGATGAAGAAAAAAAACAAGAGAAGAGTTAACAAGTTACTACGATATTGATTAAATAGTAACATTGTGGCCCACAGTGCCAACGATACGAGACTCTGCAGCCAGCCAGAATGATCTTCAGTTAATCGCATTTCTACCAAGACTGAATTCCCTACCTGCGCTCTCTGGATGATCCGCGTTATACTTTTTGCACTGAAACTCGTGAAATTCAGCAATTTGCTGGTCCATCTCTTTGATATGTGTGTCGATTACATCGTATAACTTCTGTGCTAGTTTAACCTTTCTTTCACTGAGCTTGTCTGCCTCTTTATACATTGCCTGAAAACACAAACACCATAGTTTACGGATTCATCCTAGGCTGCTAGCGCTCTTGGTGGATTCACCTACTCCTTGGAGGGCTGATAAAACTCAGACATGGAATTATTTGGAGATTTTCACTAGAAACAACCATGGTTGAACTAAATAACCTCCCTGAGATTGTCCTGTCGTCATTAAATTAAAAAACAATCCAAAAAAAGACGTCATATCAAGAAACATGACTCTCCTTGTGTTGATGTCGAACAAATACCACTTTTTTTCCAACTGACATTGAAAAGATAAACGATTGTAAATGTGCAGTGGCTAGAAGTGTCTGTGGTTAACCGGTCCAGGTTCGCTCATATATACCAACTCTTTTAATGGTTCTTCATTTGATTAATGCTTTAAGCTTTAATGGAGTCTTAAGTCATGGTGTAAGAAACTTACGTGTGGGAAGCTCATACAGATAAACGTTATGGAATAAAAACCGCTAGCAAACATATCAAACATGAACCGAGATTCAAATACTTACCACCATTATGAACTATGCGGTCTCGCATTTAAAACCGCTATCGAGCCTCGTTTAACTTAAATAATATTTACTTGGATACTCGGACGGCCTGTCCTCATTGCGGGTCCTAGTATAATTTCCACTTTTCAGGGTTTTCCTGGTTTAGTCATTGTGGTTCCCCGAGGTCGACATGGCCAAAGTCTGCCCCAGGTCGTCATCACCAGGAGCTGTCGTCGCCCTTCTGGAACACGGAGACTTGCCTCACGCCATGCCGACCTCGGGGAAACACAATGGCTAAACCAGGAAAATGCGACTATCAACCATGCGACTAGGTTGATAGTTTGATACAGGAAAGTCCTAGCATTGATTTATCCTTAACTGGGCTTCCTGATGGAAACACCGGACTCCTTATCAGCTTGGAAGACCCTGCCGGGGGATTAATCTCCCCGATGTGCATCGCAGTCCGACACCCAGGAACACCTCCCAGCCACGATGAGGCGGTAAACCGTTGAGACGAATTTAAATATTAGAAGAAGATATAGTACAACTAATGCCCTGAAGAACTTTAAGGCCCAGCCACCGTCGTCAACAATCCCTAGTCTACGGAGGGAAATTTTGAACGGCACACCAACTTTCTCACCTGATTACGACCACAACTGTATAAGGATTGTGCGAAAAAGAAACAGAGAAAGAGTTTGACCAGACAAACTACTACAGCTGAGGAAGAACATTTGGGAGTACTAACCTGAGTCTCCTTATACCACTTTGTTTTCTGTTCCTTTGTGAGTTTCTTCAAATTTTTAGTGTGTGCAACCATTTGAAGCTGGATCTCGTAGACGATTTTCTCGACCTAAAACTCGTAACTCTACAGTTACGACAAGCAATATCAAATTAGACTGGGAACAAGGAGCAAATCACTGACCTTCTCATCAAGCTCTCGAATCTCTTCAGCACTTTTGACCATGAGTGGCGGCAGTTCATCTAGTTTATCCAAATATTCTTTCAATGGTTCTACCATAGCTAGTCGTAGGAAACAAATATACAGCACCCAAGAAAAAAAATTAGCTAGTATAAACGGCAAGTTAGAACCAGAATTCGAATCAGAGCACGCCAAAGACAACTCGTCCAGTTCGAGTGCGTTCGCACATGGCTGGTATGAGCTCAACGTGCTCTGTTGATAATTTGTGACCGAAAGCAGAGTGAAAAACGCACACTTACAGCACTTTCATCTCGTTCCTCCATAAGCAAGGTTGGCTAGAAAGTAATTATCGATTGATATTTTTACTATCGAATATGTTTTCTGTTGAAATCCAGTTTTAAACAATTTGCCATAATCGTCATAAACAACACAGTAAAGGATAAAGTATAAAGCTCTTAGCGTTGATCAATCCCTGAGGGATACGCCATGCATTCGACTTCGTCAAGCATCGTCGAAGGTGATCGGAGGCATATTTGGCCTTTGCAGTGACTCGCGATGGCCTACCGATGTATCGAACCAGTGGTGCTAACCTCTCCGACAAGTCCCATAGCAGTTTCCCGATCCCGGCGCTATGAAAGGCTTGATTAGCCTGGATGCGGGGTTCGATCCCATGTCTATTGCAGAGCGCCTTCGACCACTGTGCTGACGCGTCTTTAGAACAAGAAAAAGGATGTGGTAATAAATTAGCGCGAAGATACCTTTACTAGAAGTTAAGTGCATAGGAGTTAAAGAGGATTTGCAAGTGCATTCGATATAAAATCAACAAATTCTCATCTTAGTCAAAGACGTGCCATTTAAGTTCTATAATGATAAAATATTTGCAAAACTCCAGAACGCAGGTATCTGCGGTAGCAACGAACGCGCTATTGTCCTTTTCGGGGATTAACGCGTTCACCACCACACCATGCGGGTCCTACGTTCCGCCTCTCTCTCTCAGCTATTTCTATCGACCACTTAATGAATCATCTTTTAAAGAAATTTTTATGGTTTTTGTGCTACCATGTTTCAAAACACGAATTCGAGCAACCTTTGAAGGAAGTCTGGTCGTCTCTTACAATCATTTCTAACCAAGGAATAACAAAATGACGGAAAAATAGGGTCTCGTCAAAATTGGCATAGCTCGGAAACCGAAGGTACCATCATACTTCGTCAGTCAGTTGACTTTAATCCGCTGTCATTTTTGAGTATTAGGCATCTTCTTCACTCTTTCAGTGAATTCTTCTTAACTTTTAGCAGTGATGATATGGGGATATCACTTGAAGTATTTTTCAATAATCGAAGCAAACAAAATCGAATTAATTCGACTAATCGGATAATCGAAGATAAGGTGGGCCGGACACGTAATGCGTATGAATGATAACCGATGGACAAGGGCTGTTAGTGACTGGATTCCTCGGGATGTCAAACGTACTGCAGGAAGACCACCGACCCGATGGTCAGAGTTCTTCACGAAAAGCCTAGAAGAAAGATATGATGCTCGACGAGTCCCTAAAGCGAGGAGAACCCATTGGGCTACTCTTGCCCGCGATAGGGAAAAATGGAGGATTTACTGGCGCCCGCTCGAGTCACTCGACGATCAACGGGACTACAGGTGATACAGGTGATAATCGGATAATCATCAATGTTTTGGAGAGCCGTCCTAGGTCGCTAGCTTCCTCATGGTTGCTCCCACTCTCTGAAAGCTAACTCAGACCTGGAAGAAGTTGGAGATATTCACTCGAACAAGCCACGACTGAACCAGATAACCTGCGCGAGACTACTTTGTCGTCTTGAATGGTGAAAGAATAATCAGAAATAATGACCTAATATCAGGAAACATGGTGCTCTTCGTATTTCTGTCCACCTCGAGTCAATCAAATATTATTTTCTTCTAATTAAGATTAAGTGCATAAAATTAATAGAACTGTGCAGAGGTTAGATTTGCCTAGGGTCACTTGTTCCATCTCGCTACCCATGCAGACCAAGTTCCACCACTCATGCGGTCGCATCACTTTAGTATCAGACTTGTCTGGAATGGTAGAAAACAAAGACTTGATAGCAGATCCTACAAGTCACCCTGTGTTCAACGCCGAATACTATACTTCCTTATTCTTTATCACATTCTTAAACCTCCATCTCCTCCTAACGAGTTCCTGCCACATCCTCAATTGGAGGTGGTCCTAAGTGATGGACTGCGACGTACAGCGGGGGATTCCATCATCCAGCAAGGTTTTCCAATCTGAGAAGAAGTCCGGCTTTTCCACCCGGAAGCCCAGCTACGAGTAAACCAACTAACAGGAGTCAACAGTATCCTGTTATCAAACAAGCCGCATAAAGGATAAAGCTCTCGGCGTTGGTCAATCCCTGAGGGATGCGCCATGCATTCGACTTCATTAAGTATCGTTGGAGGTGATTGAATGCATATCTGGCCTCTACAATGACTTGCGGTGGCCTGCCGATATATCGAGCCAGTGCTGCTATCCTCCCAGACAAGTCTGGTACCAATTTGTCGATCCCGGAGGGATGTAAGGCTTGGTGGGCCATGGGCGGGGTTCAATTCCACGTGTGTGTCGCAGTGGCGCCTCCAACCACTGCGCCACACGCCCCCCTTAACTAGCTGAATAGTGGCAAATATGCCTTTGATCCACAAGGGCAGCGGCTGCTTTTGCTGGCGACGACCTGGGGCAGACTTTGGCCTGGCTGACTTCGGGGCTACAAGAAACCAAAATGGCTAAACCAGCAAATGTAATTTATGCTGAACCCCAAGCTGTGAAGGCCCGTAATCCATGTATCCAAGTAAAATAACTATACTTCCGTCTGCAAGAACCAATCAATCATCGATGTTGTATACATGAGGTGTTCTTCTCTCTGATCGAATCGATGCCCGATGAGAGCGGCGGCGACTGGCGACGACTTGACTTATCGTCGTCGCCCACTGCGCCACTCTCCCTGATGTGTGCGGTACTCACTCGCCGCCGGCCCCCCTTCGCTCTGTACACACTCGTGCCGTCCCTATGATGTTCGTCTACCAGTTCCTGTCACATCCATTTATCATATCAATACGTTGACGAATCCTTCAACCATCCAGCTCCAATATATTTATTTATATTTTCTTATCACTCGATCTTGCTGAGCTGATAAGAAGGTATAAGTCGTCGTTGTCGCTATTCTTGTTGTCTCTCTTGTTGTTGTCGCTGTTGTTGTTATTGGTCGATGGCTGACATTTCGGCGATTTTGCCTTCCTTACAGCCTGGACGTATCTTATGTTACAATAGTCTTACAGTTTGCTGAAATATCTACTGTATTAATGAAGACCAAGCATATAAATAAACGCCATATAGATCAAAACTACTCTTCGTGCTGTTACGGGTGGGACTGCCCACGAGTTGTTGACGTGGGATAGCGAGCGAGGCCCACCTAGGGGTCAAAATATTTTGAAATAAGGTGCTAGATCGGATGTGACAGTGAGGCATTCGTCTTTCCGGTTCATCTTTGGATTTTTGAAATTTATCCAAAACGTACCAAGAGTTTTGCGCGTTAATTTTTCAATTCCTGCGCTAGGATCTGGACACTCACTTCAAAATCACCGCCATTATGTTTATGTGTCCTATATGTACCCAGAGGAGTGCTTTCTCTAATTTTGACTTTCCCATTTAGGTGTTCGTTTTTTGCGGTCATAAAGCGGTCTACCTGTTTCCCATTGTATTCCTTATCGCATGACTTGCATGAGATCAAGTTAGATTATACCTGAACTCATGCAATCCCCGCCTCTCCTGTTAGGACTGATCACACGGTTTTCTTAGCTGCAAAACGATCATTGAGGCGGTTGCGTACTTACTGGCGGTGTAGAGTATTGTGTGGGAAGTCAATAACCGTCACAGAATTTTGAAGACCACATTTTAGGCATCTCTTAATGGCGTAACTTATTTCATTTGATATGAAGTGTAGCTTACTAAGGATCTTACGTAGGTTCGAAACATTATTTTAAGGGGCAATTCCACCTTTTGGTCTGACCCGAGTGGCTTCTGCTTCGTAGACATTGGAAATGGCTATTTTTCGTGCCAGGTTTAGCGATTCCTTCCTTTACTCTTCTCCTGTGCACATATTCTTAGCCGTTCGGTACATGCTTTTGATGGGGGTTTCCTTCATGTGTGACTGAGTTATTCAGCATTCGTACTGTACTCGACTCTTGACAGTGTGACTCGGCCCGGGTTTCTTCATGAATACCCGGTCTTTCAACGGTTCTGTATTTGATCACTTTTACAGAGTCTGTTATGGTCGTAAATCATTGCTCTTTGAAAAGCTCGAACCGATGAATCCGATAACTTGCCTAAGGATTCTTGCCTTCTTCTTCCCACATTGTTCGCATACGTTCAAAGCTATCGTAGCCCTCTAGGGTCAAATTATCAAGCACTACATAAATTATCGTTGTTTAGAAAGTTCACGAACGTAGAGTTTATGGCCTTTCACTTCCTTCTTTTCTTTTTCTATTTCACTTTATCTTTCCCTTTCAGTTTTTTTTTACTTTTACGTTTATTCCTCTTTATATTTCTTTTCTCTTGCTTGCCTTCGATCTCCCATTTATACCATCTAGAAGTTTCATTTACATAAACTTGCGCGAATTATTAGACGGATATTTTGAAATCTTATTTTTAAACTGGCTGGTTGATTAAGAACTTGGACCCAATCCTAACAACCCCTAAGTCCAGGTCTTTTAGTCCAAGTTCTAGAATGAAAACTTATTTAAATCCCTCCTTTTGTTCAATTTTCCATTTCTTATAAATTTTCATAGCACTCGGCTGCTGCAATTCTATCGCTTGATATTCACGAATCAATCCTGATGTTTTCCGCAATTAAAATAACTCTTTTAGAAATAAATAAATAGAGAACTAGCAAAGAGAAGGCTAGACGAAGTACCCTCATGGTGTGGTGGTGAACACGTTAGGTCCCGGAAAGGGTGGTAGCGTGTTCGATCTCCACCGCAGACACCTGCGGTCCGGAGTATTGCAAATATCTCAGCATCGTTGTGATTGTATTTCACATAATACCTTGCCGTGAGAAATTGTAGTAGGCAGTAAATAAAAAAGTTGGCATAATAACTTCTTCTTCCCAATACTAGTTGACTACAGGAAGTTTTTGAACGATTAATTTCACGATATTAAATGTTAAGAAATCAATGATAATGAAATTTCTTGACGTTGAAAACGTTTCCCAACACGAAAATACCGTATGAATCGTACGTGGGTACTAATCGAAATCTATACTTGGTACAGAATACAAAATATGAGAAGATTTAGGGTATTTAACTTCCAACAAGTTCTTTCTTTCACATTGAAATTAGTTTTTCCTTAAGATTTTGGGTTGCTTATTCGTACTACTCACAACACGTATGAATACTCTGAAAACCGAATTCGAAATCTGAAAAATCAGGAATGAGTGGATTTTTTGCAGGTTTCGAACTCCTACAGTATCCACAGGATGACAAGCGTGGGTGAAAAAAAAGAAAAAAAAATGATGAAAACGATGTGACAATGTCTAGATTTGTTCGCTGGCCGAACGTCGTCATTAGGTCATTGTTAGGGAGAATGAGAGATGGCGGCGACTCACTGACGCCACTTTCTTCTCATTGCCTCGGTCCGTTAATGGGATTGTTGCTATTATCTCTCATTTCTTCCCCATTTTTTCCTCTCTAGTTCTTTGTTTTCCTGTCTTCTTATATGTGCATTCATTTCAAGCTATAAATTCCTAGTTTGTTCAGCAGTAGCGATAATAAAATCCCTCATAGCATAGAAAAAGCTCGCTAAACCAAATTTACACCATTTTTGGCGTTAAGAGCTTCATTAACCTGATGATGATATCAAACTACCGGATGCTTTATATTTCCTTATCTAGTCATATCTTTTCTACTTCTTACTGGACTTTTTATTGGGAAGATTGTCTGGATGGAAAGTCATTTTTCCTTGTTTGTTACCAAGGCCTATCAACTCTTGACTGTTGCTAAATTCACTATTAAATATGATCAAAGTAACCTTCCTACTAGGAGCATCATTAGATGAATGTACCCATTTGATTCATCACGATAGATCTTTGAGTGGGACGATTCACCCTGTCCTAATGCAAGCATTAGGAGGATTGGCAGCGTGATGTTTTCAGGTTTATTGTTTCTTCAAGAATGAAGAATATACGATGCATACAGTGTCAATACCGGCCTTCATTGAACCTCGGCGCCAATATTCAATATCTTCATTGATTAATAAGCTTTGTTTTATTTCTATGTAACCAATCTTCGCATCTATTGTATAGATCTAAGCAGTTCTGGCATTTGATTCGTTTCGTCGCGTGCATTATCCATGAAGGACTTCGAATTCCTCATGTATGGACTCAACTGCTGCTTGAGAACTGTCGTCTTCTTTATGGATGTAGCTGATTGCTAGTTGATCCGAATCCTCTCGTTCTCCTGGGATAGCCATACTCAGATTGTAAGGAAACTGCTCCCAGTGGGGTCTGGTACCAATTTGCCAACTCGAGAGGGATGAGAGGCTTAGTGAATCCGGAGTGAGGTCGTATCAGCACCATGATCATGAAAGACGACATCAATATCATTGCCCTACCCGCCCTCTTACCAATAAACTTGAGCGATGGAAAGTAGAGTAAAGTGATTGTCTACTCGGCTATTACTCGATGCGACTACGACAGAGACATCAGGTGAGGAAAAAACTGCTGTTGACACTAAACTTCCAAAATCTTAGTAACAGTTAAGATTTTTAACAACCTCTTGCAGGCTTATCAATAAAAGACGACTGTGCTTGTACTTTGTCTGGTGTTGCTTTGTCCTATTTTCATTCGTTCTTTATAAATTTGCACCAAAATTTGATGATTCGGGATGCATGAAAAGGACAAAGGATACAGCTCTCGGAGTTGATCAATTCCTAGGGATGCGTCATGCATTCGACTTCATTGAGCATCGTTGGAGATGATTGAATGCATATCTGGTCTTTACAATGACTCGCGGTGGCCTGCCGATGTATCGAGCCAAGCAAAATAGTATTAGACTTGTCTGCTATCCTTGCAAACAAGTCTGGTACTAATTTGCCTACCTCGGATGGACGGAGAGCTTGGTGAACATAGTGCGCTAGGATTGATTCCATGTGTGTGTTGTAGGGCGCCTCCGACTACTGTGCCACAAGCGTACTGATACACCCTAACACGCCACGAAATACATAAACTACTAATAAATAATGAAGTAGTGTTGGAATTTCGTTATTCATATTTTATACCTAGCCTAATCAGGTATCCATCAGAAAGAAAAGTACAGTATGAATTTTTAGTTTTCCAAAGGTCCTCACCTTTTTTACAAACGTGAGATATGCGATCGTCTTTGCAATTTGCCAAAGCCTTCACCTCCGCTCCTTTTTGTAAGGAAAAATAGTTTGTGGCAAAATAGCTAAATCGAAACTGAAGTCTTCAGCCTGATATTGGGCTCACTGGTTAATTTGGCAGTTTCTATTGAATGGACCCGTAGCGATCATCACCAAATTTCCCTTAATGTCCAGAAAATTTGCGTAATCTCATAACGATCGACAGCGATTAATTGTTCCATTCTTATGAACTCTTTGTGTTTTCGGATGATCGACTTTCTATTAACCTTGGCGTTGATCGAACAATTCTTTATATTCTTGTTTACTAAACGCGAGATGTTATTTTATTTCTTTATTTACGCAGAAGCTGACGTTTCGGCGGATTTCGCCTTCCTAAGTGCTTGGGAAAGTCGGGTTGATTTTAACCTATCCAGCGAAACACCTCCATAGCCAAACAGAAAGAACTGTAGACCTAGATTTCAATCACATTGAACACATAATAGCTTCTTTGCACACTCATCGCTTTCTATGAATCCTCCACTGAATATGTCACTTGGTGACCTATGTCTTTGTGTTTCGTACTCGGTACGCTCTACATAGTAAAACTTTTTAAAGGCTATACACCATAATGGTTGGAGCAATGTTCTGTAGATCTACGATCTCTTTCAATGATTTCTTTACTGATTGTATCTATTCCCATCGAACGGCTGTTGAATTTGCGCGCGAAATTCAAATGAAATGTCTGATACGACTGATAACGAACGTCGGCGTTGTATATAAATTGTTTGTTCTGTCCTTATAGGGGAACGGCTATCACATATCATGTGTGTCATCTGGTGGTTTTCGTGGTTGCTCACTTAGACGACTCCTCTGACAACACGAGATCTTCATTGTTTTCATTTTCACGTTATCGGCCCTTATCAACTACTCCGAGGGTGCGTGTGGCGTAGTGGTCGGAGACGCTCTACGACACACACGTGGAATCAATACACGCGCCCATGGCTCACTAAGCCTTCCATCCCTCCGGGGTCGGCAAGTTGGTACCAGACTTGTCTGGGAAGATAGTACACTGGCTCGACACATTGGTAGGCCACCACGAGTTGTAAAGTCCAGATTTGCATTTAATCACCACCAACGATACTTAATGAAATCAAATGCATGGCGCATCCCTCAGAGATTGATCAACGCCATGAGATTATCCTCTGTTTATCCTTTTATCAACTACTCCTCGTTCTTTAGTCGTAAAGCAACTTCACTGGAAGGTTTTCCTTCCTTTGGTGTAATTAGTTGTCTGGCGATAACAAACAACAAAACAAAACGTTGAAAAGGCATAGAGTTCAACTGCTTCGATTTCCGAGATAGGCAGAATTTGTTTCCAGTCGATGGACAACTGGAAGGCTTGCTTTCCTAGGCAGACAGTGTGCTCAATCTGCCGATGAATAACGGTAGAGTCTTGATGTCCCGAATGAGTAGAAATCGTTAGCAGTTGATGGATGACAATGTTTGTGGTTGCACCGAGCACTATGCGTCTTTATTCGACATTCAGAATTTTCACGTTTATCTTTGTGGTATAACTGATAAAGGATAAAAAAAGGATAAAGCTCTCGGCGTTGATCAATCCCTGAGAGATGCACCATGCATTCGACTTCATTAAGTATCGTTGGAGGTGATTGACTGAATGCGTATCTGGCCTTTACAATGACTCGCGGTGGCCTGCCGATGTATCGAACCAGTGCTGCTATCCGCCCAGACAAGTCTGGTACCAATTTGCCGACCGCGGAGGGGTGGAAGGCTTGGTGGGCCATGGGCGCAGGAATCGATTCCATGTGCGTGTCGTAGTGGCGCATCCAACCACTGCGCCACACGCGCCCTGGTATAACTGATAAAGTCTTCATATTCCTCACAAGGATCACAAATCCAAAATCTTAAAATTAACTTCGCATGCTTTGTTTATCTTTCTTTACTGGTCATTCTCACCACTACTTTTTCTGACATCGAGAGGCATGAATTGGTATCTTAGTTTCAGATGTTTGGCAGTGATATTACGTTATTTTGCTGATAAGAACCTGCTTGTATTGATTTTCTAAAGTGAACAAACACAAAGGCAAAACAGCTAGATCACGATATTTTAAGCTACTATTATTAATGAAAAAAGCAATCATTCAGCATTGATCGCTTCCTAATGGGTGTCCCATGCATTAGATTCCATCCGTAGATATGATTAAATGCATATTTGACCCATACAATGACTGGAAGTGACGATCCGATTTATCAGATCAGTGCTGCTATCCTTCTAAATAACTCTGGTGCCAATTTGTCGTCTTCGGACTGATGAGACATATTTAGCGCTGGGTGCGGTATCGAACCAAGGTCGTTTTGTGTTAAAGAGAGCACCTCTAACCCCAGTGCTACACTTGTCCGTTGATCCCCCTAGAATCTTTTATATGAAAAATCTACAGCGTTATATTTTAGAAGTCATGCCTTCGTCTTCTTAACGCATTCTTCTATTCCTATTATTATGATTTGTACTTTTTGTTCAACGTTTTAATTTCGTTATACGATCTAAGACCTGGCGAAACGTTTTGGGTGGCTTCTATATTTTCATGGTGAACCCAGTTATAGCTTTGTTTATCGCGAGTTTATTATTATTCTTTGTTTACAGTAGCCTAGAGATCGATGAGAATACTTGTATTTCTGACACTTGCTACCGTATTCGCCATAGTACGCCTCTGTCCGACGGTATGTCGATGCGACGCTGATGGCCACACAGATTGTTCTGACAAAGGCCTGAGTTCCATACCAGCTGGCATCCCAACTTCTACTGCATTCCTGTAGGTGTTTTTAAAATATTTATAGTAAATAAACAACATTATAATTTGTTATATAGCATTGATGATTCCAAGAAATTTATGTTCTTATGTTAATGGAAATGTGGGCAGCCTTATTTGAGTTTTTCTCGGTAGTTTTCTTTTTCGAAGTTTTTATTTGTTTTCATGGGCAGGACGGATTTCCAGACGATCCAGATCGATGAGTTGGAGCAAGGTTATCCCAAAATTGTCTTCAAATTTGAGTACTGAGTTGTATTAGGCAGTACGGTATTGAATTGGAGCTGTACGTCACTAATACAGTTGTTCCAAATGTGGTTATCACGAACCATGGTACATATTAACCTCATGGATGGGTCGTCCCAAGGTTAACTGTTTGTCTCGAAACCGACTTTCCTTGAACCTCGGTGTGCTTAACCAATATGTATTCTTTTTTTAATGAGCTAACACGAGGTTGATAATAATATTTATTATCGGCTAACGTTTCAACGTCTTCGTCTTCATCAGAGCCGATGATCCGAGTCGATGATCCACGCTTGCTATTCGTCTCGATGTGGCGGCCTCGCCTTCGTGTCGAGTCAGTTCTTTCTCAGCAGTCCATCTCCTCGAATGAGGCACATTCATTCAGTGATGTCCTTTTATACACGATGCTGATGGTGGATATAATGATAATGTCCGTTGATAACTACTTGTTTTTCTTCCGGACATATATCATCGCGCATATCGTGCAGAAGTCGGTGTTATTATCAGCTAGCAAAAAGCGTATTAATGCTTCGAAACCTCGTGTTAGCTCATCAAAGAAAGAATAGATATTGATTAAGCACACCGAGGTTCAAGGAAAGTCGGTTTCAAGCATTAATACGCTTTGTGCTAGCTAATAATAACACCGACTTCTGCACGATGTGCGCGATGATATATGTTCGGAAGAAAAATAAGTAGTTATCAAACCGAAAGAGCCCCCAATTTCGCAGCGTTGGGTAGGACGAGTACGGAGAGGCTGCTAAAATCTCAGGGCCAATGGAAGGTGCCTGGATCAAAAACTATGGTGAACTATGGTGACGATCTGTGCCTACAATGCACGTACACTTGCATCCGAGTCCTCGATAGAAGACTTGCTCATGCATGCAAGATTGATAAGGTACGACGTCATCGACCTGGCCGAGACGAGACGACGCCACCTATTCAACGCTGTCTATGACACTGGAGAAGAACTGTTCCTCGGAACATGCGACAGTAGAGGCGTAGGCGGTGTCGGCGTTCTCGTCAATACGAGTTTGTCCATGAACATCGATTCATATGAACAGCTTCTAACCCGTATCGGACGTTTACGACTAAAAAGGTGTGGATCAACACCGGCTTCGACAACCTTCGTCGTTTACGCGCCAACATCAAACTATGACGAAGGAGAAATCGAAGCGTTCTGCATGGACTTGGAGAGGTTCTACAGACAAGACAATACATTCTTCAAGGTCATCATTAGAGATTCCAATGCCAGGATAGGACCAAGAAGATCGTCTGAGGAACGTCACATTGGGACCCATGGATTAGAATGGAACGAACAGAGTGAGCGGCTCTCTGAGTTTATCATGGCCGCCAAGGTCATCCATGGTAACTCGCAATTCTAGAAGCCTCACCGTCAACGATGGACGTGGGAATCTCCCAATGGAGAGTACCATAACGAAATAGACCACGTCATATTAAATAGAAAGTTTTGCCTAACCGATATCGCTGTTGTCCCAAAATTCTACACAGGATCAGACCACCGTCTCCTTCGCGCCAGATTTTATTTCTCACGGAAAGAGAAAAGCCGCTAAATTCAAAAAACGATGTCCTAGAACCACTACAAACTGGGACTTATTCAACTCATTAGTCGGTACTCAATGGAAGACCATCAAGACTGTGTTCTTGTTCAAGAAGGGCGACCCACACGATATAGGCAACTATCGCCCAATCTGCTTGCTGTCTGTCGTCTACAAACTTTT
>MQTX01000046.1:1490707-1507285 GCA_009735665.1 Angiostrongylus cantonensis
GGTCGGCAGATACATCACCTTCGCTTTGCTGATGATATCGTTCTTATAACACCAGATATTAGCCAAGCGGAACGCATGCTTGCGGACTTTGATAAAGCGTGTGGAAAGATTGGTCTTCGACTAAATCTCAAGAAAATGATGTTCATGATGAATGGATTGGTTTCGTTTGCCCCATTCATGCTCAACGGAACGAATATCTCCGAATGCTCCAGTTATGTCTATCTAGGTCGGAAAGTCAACATGTTGAATGACTTAGCTCCAGAGTTGAGCAGAAGGAAACGAGCGGCTTGGGAGGCTTCCAAGAGCATCGAGGATGTAGTGAAGGGAACAAAGAACACCCGACTCCGTGCCCACCTTTTCGACTCAACGGTTCTTCCTGGAGGATTTACTGGCGCTCGCTCGAGTCACTCGATCAACGGGACTACAGGTGATACAGGTGATTAGTTTTTAAGGGGCGCGTGTGGCGCAGTGGTTGGAGGCGCCACTGTTACACGCACATGGAATCGATTCTTGTGCCCGTGGCCCACCAAGCCTGTCATCCTTCCGGGGTCTTCAAACTGGTACCAGACTTGTCTGGAAGGATAGGAGCGCTGGCTCGATACATCGGTAGGCCACTGCGAGTCATTGTAAAGGCCCGATATGCATTCATTCACCCCCAACGATATTTAATGAAGTCGAATGCATGACGCATCCCTCAGGGGTTGATCAACTCCGAGAGCTTTATCCTTTTTTATTATTAGTTTTTAAGATTATCGCTTCAGTGAAAAAGTTCTCTCGCAGTCCAGAAAAATAGTGAAGTGGCTGTGAAGCTGTAGCTGAACTACCGTATTCTCTAGAGTTTTCTATAGGGTTTTCTATAGCATTATTCGACTTTTGAACACTAACTAGTTTTTGGAAGGAGAAAATAACACTGAAAAGCTTAGAAGGAAATGTTGTTTAATTTATTATAAACTGCACTTAAAGAATATATTTCTGTCTTCATTTTTACATTTGTTTATATGACCCATCTTCTATCTTCACATTTTTCTTTAGAATCACCCGTATTGACATATTTGGATGTCACAGAACTTCTTCCAGGTTAAGATTTGCAACATATCACATTATTAAAAATTCACGCACTCTAAAGTTGAACTAGTAATGAGCTGAAAAAATTGATTTCCAATCAGTCCATCAAAGTAGAAAAATCAATTGAGATATTGATTGAAACATATGGAGCTACTTTATCAGAGTGAAACTCTGTAGCCTGCCAAATATTTGCAAATTTCAGATTTTTCAGCTATTGTTTTTCTTTTCATGTTGTTAATTACAGCGATTTACGAGGAAATATTATCGATGAGCTGCTGCAAACAAGTTTCATCGGATTAGAGGAAAGTCTTGTTCATCTGTGAGTTGACGAACGACACTTTTGTTTGTTTATTTGTTGTTGCTATACTCGTTAATATTACTATATCACCTGTATCATTTGTTGTTCCATTCGTCGTCTTGTGACTCCTAAGCGAGCCAGTGAACCCTCCATTTCTTCCTTTAGCGCGCAAGAGTTCTGCGAGTTGAGATGAGAGTTGAGGGTTGACTTGAAGAGCTATAGAGCAAGATCCCAGTGGATCCTGCTCGTTCTAGGGACTTGTTAGCACCGTATTTTCTTCTAGGACATTTGCGAAGAGGTCTAACCATCCCGTCGGTGGCCTTTCTGCATTGCGTTTGAGATCCCTAGGAATCCACTCTCTAATATCTCTTACCTCTCGGTTGTCATCGATACGTATTCGGTGTCCGGCCCACATTATTTATCTTCGACGGTTTGGCATATAGAATGGTGTCCTTGGTTTTTCATCGTTTACATAGATCGTAGCTTCGGATCTCTTCCTTCACTTGAGTGACACGGCTACTCCTAGCATCGTCCTTTCGACTGCACGTTCTTCACTTATTATTTTATTTTTATATAATCGCAGAAGCGACTACAAAAAGATCAAAATCGAAAAGCTTAAATTCTACGTCCTTTTTTCTTAGAGGAAAAATATGAATATGGAATTCAAAGTTTCTATAATGAATTGGAGGCTGCAGAAGAAGAATAAAAGTCGAAAGTTTCCTTTGTATTCAAGAATTCTGTCGAGTTTTTTGATTAATTTTTTCTGCTTTTTTTCCTTACAAAATTTCTGTAATATTTTTTTTCAAGTGATCTATCGAGAAACAATTTGCGGAACATCAACGATAATGCGTTCAAAAATTTGAGAAAGCTACGGACATTGTGGGTTTAACCTCTTCTTCATTTATTATTGATATCACAGTAATGTGGCAGACGCGGATACTAACCAATATACTACTACTAAAAAAAGCCGCGTGTGGCGCAGTGGTTGGAGGCGTCACTGCGACACACACGTGGAATTGAACCCCCGCCCATGGCTCACCAAGCCTTCCATCTCTCCGGGGTCGGCAAATTGGTACCAGACTTGTCTGGGAGGATAGCAACACTGGCTCGATACATCAGTAGGCCACCGCGAGTCATTGTAAAGGCCAGATATGCATTCAATCACCTCCAACGATACTTAATGAAGTCGAATGCATGGCGCATCCCACAGGGATTGGTCAACGCCAGGAGCTTATCTTTTACCCTTTCATCGCTATAATGATCCCTTATAGTTTAATCGTTATTATTACCACACCCTTTACTCGTATCTTGTCACCAATTATGGTTACTTTTATTTTTGGTAGATTTCTGGATTCTTCTTAACTTCTTCATTTTTCTTTTTGGATATGGGAAATGTTTTCTCTTTAGAAACTTGAGAAGAAATCACCTTCGTGCTGTGCCTAAAGGCCTCGACGGATTACGCTTGCATAAGCTGGATTTGTAAGTTTTTAATTTAATATTATTATTTTATAACCTGCACCATTTCTTAGCTCTTAACTTGAAACATACATATCTCGAACCGCAGTGATATTTGTTGATAAAAGAAAGAATGTAAACCGAGTGTTTGCCGATAGGATGCAAAGTGTTTATTCACGTAGTGATAAACCCTAGTTTCTGATGCCAATGAATCTTCTGAAAACATTTTAGTAATGACGTGGTTGTTGAAAATCTTCTCACTGAGCTTCAACAAAACGATAATCAGTTGACAGTGATCCTTTACAATACATCAGAAGAGACGAAGTTCTGATTTCTGTCCCCATGACAGAACCCGGGATGCTATGCGTCATTAGCACTTTTCGTAAAAAAAGAAAGTAGTTGAAGTAAACTGACTCATTCTTCTGATCCTGGAAGAACCTCTGATGTAGTAGAGATAAGACATGTGCGGAGAGGCTGAAAAATTCTCAATACCATGCCAGTTTACGTAAATTTGAAATAAATGAAAGAGAAAACTGGAGAAAATCGGTAGTCGGTTGACACCAGATCTTGGGTGTGCTGCGACTGGCAGTATGAGCACGTGTGTTTTGTAATATGTATATATATATATATACATATTTGTATACGCATATATATACGTATATTTTTTAAACGACCCGTCTTCACGTCTACTGTGCGAATCCCCAGTACTTCCTACATTCGATTCGTATCCTCGCATCCGCCATCAACGAACGTCTTCCAACATTTTACATCTGCCATTCGGCTGATGCTTGAAGATTTTCATTTCATTTTAAATGTCGTAGAATGCCAGCCCAGTCGATTCTCCCACGAGTCTTGAAATAGCTGGGGTGTTCCAAATTAGATTACAGAAAATGATTCATTCCCGAACAAGTTCGGTACCAATTTCTCGACCCCGGAAGGATGATTGGCTTGCTATGCCTGGGATGATATTGAAACAGCACCGTGCTTGTGATGATTGGCATCACTGCCACTTTGTTATCCGCCACACATCACCTGTATCACCTGTAGTCCCGTTGATCGTCGAGTGACTCGAGCGGGCGCCAGTAAATCCTCCATTTTTCCCTCCACACATATATATATACATATGTGTATACGCATATATATGTACATATATATACATGCGTACATGTATATGTAAATATATGCTGCTTGTTATGGCAACTGTGGAGCAAATTCCTCAGAGCCCCAACGGAAGCAGCACTCTTTTCATTGTCGTTGTCTTATAGTTTCCCAACCTTTCAAATTTTTTCTACAGAATGTTTTTCTTAAAGCTGTGACGCTGCTCTTTTTGGACTGCTTTCTTTTTGTTTAGCTTAATCATTATTTTGAATTCATATTTTAATGCGAGTTAGTGGAAATTTTCTAGTGAACTTGTTTGTTCATAATGGATAAAATTACTACCAGTAATATAACCACAATGATGCTGTGACATTTGCAAAACTCCGGTCAGCAGGTGTCTGCGGTAGGAATCGAACCCGCTATTACCCTTTCTTAGGACTAACATGTTCACCACTACACCATGCAGGTCTTTCGTTTCGCCTTTCTCTGGGCTAGTTTTCTATCTTACAGTGCCATCAGCAATCACAGTACAAATCGGCATTGAACCCAGTAGCCTGCTGTGAAAAATTGTGGTAGACAGTAAATAAAAAGTTAACATTGTGATTTCAACTGCAGCTTCAGCTTAACTGGGTTCAATTCCGTGCTTCCCAGATCAATTCCACTATCGGAAGATTGCTGAAGGCACTGGTAGATAGAAAACTACCTAAACGAAAGAAACGAAGGACGCGCATGGTGTGGTGGTGAACACGTTAGCTCCTAAAAGGAGTAATAGCGTGTTCAATTCCACAGCAGACACTGGCGATATGAAGTATTGTAAATATCTCAGCATTATTGTGGTCATGACATATTACCCTTCCATGAAAATGGATAGGCAGTAAATAAAAATTGAGTACTACTCGTAATATTTGCGGGAGAGTGGGGAGGATAGCGCAGTGATTAGAATTGCCGTCGACATGGTGGAGGCAAAGGCGCTGGTTCGACCCCTTCCTCAACGCTCTCTTGTAATGCACATGGGATCCTTTGCCAGGCGATCACCAAGATTGCAGGAAAAATCGATTGGGCTTTAATTCTATGACATCCATAGAGAAGACGAAATCGTCAAGCAGCTTCAGCTCCAAGGCGCGAAGTGTTCGAAGACCGCAGTGGACAGTGGATGCGATGGAAACGAATCGAATGCAAGAACCGCTGCGATATTCTCAGTAAATTTTATGACGGGTAATCTAAATGTAGAATATTATTTACACGAATAATACTGGTTATGGAAAACTTTATTTTACCCGTTAAAACAACTCACTTTATAAGGTAACGAAACGTCTACGCTCCAATTGGACTAATGGAATTTAGCTCCTTACTTATCAAGATATAAGCTCAGAATTAGAGATGAAGCATGTTACTCCGTTTGTTTTTTTAGCCGTCTTAATTTGATCTCATCACTCTCAGTTGATGATGCCATCACTTTGGCACAGTGCCGAAATGTCGATCTTTCGCGAAATTTCATAAAGGAATGGCCGACGGTTGGCGAGAAGTTCAACGTGACGGTCGTCATTGAGCGATTGTAAGTGATAAGAAGTGAGGGGTACGATTGAGAAAATTTTTTCCAGTGGTGAATAGAGCAAAAGATCTGGCACTTCTTTTTCTTTTGACGTTTTATCAGTTATCAACGTCCGGTAATTACGTGTATCTTAATGGAAAGCTGCAGTAATAGCGAACTAAGTCATGAAATATACCCACAATGGTGTCGATATATTTGGAAAACTCAGGACCGTAGGTGTCTGCGGTGGGAGTCGAAAAGGGTGTTACCCTTAAGGCGGCTAACGCGTTCGCCACCACATGCGGTCCTTGGTTTCCCTATCTCTCAGTTTCTGAGCCATGAAATTTCTTACTTATAGAATCAAACATAGACTATCTACATTGCAGCGGTTAGAAATAATGCGCGGTATATGCATGGTTTCTGGTTCGCCCTTGATCTAAAAGCAATCCATCTATTTCTCCTGGAGTCAGGAAAATTGCCACCACACTTGTCTGGGGAAAGTTTTATCCTATCCACCAAGGGCAGAAACTGCTTGCTGTAAGGATCTTTGGGGCCCCTTTAGCAGAACTGTGCCTAAAATCGAAAATGAATAAATTCATGTATCGTTCAATATTATTCATGAAGAGGACAAAATTTTCATGTGTAAACCAAAGCCAGACCAAAGTCAAAAATTTGCGTTGATGAGGGATACAATGCAATGAACTGAATGATGGAAGTGTTGGAACACGTATCAAGTCATTTCCACGGTAAAGGATATAGGATAAAGCTCTCGGCGTTGATCAACCCCTGAGGGACGCGCCATGTATTCGACTTCATTAAGCATCATTTGGAGGTGATTGAATGCATATCTGGCCTTTAGAATGACTCGCGATGGCCTACTGATGTATCGATCCAGTGCTGCTAAACTACTACATGAGTCTGGTACCAATTTGCCGACCCCGGAGGGATGGAAGGCATGGTGGGCGATGGGGGCGGGAACCGATTCCACGTGTGTGTTGCAGGGCGCCTCCGTCCACTACGCTACGCGCGCTCCTATTATTTCCACGGCAATTTTTATTAATCAGACCGAGAGCAGACCCTTTGCTATTATGCTTCTTCGTGAATGGCAACGATTTCCGGAATGATTTATTTCTTTGATAAGAAATTTGTTCCTTTTTTCAGTTTAAATGGCACTATGAAAAGATGAATTAAAATTTTTGGAGCTTGAAACTCGAGCACACCTCTCCCTTTTCTCCTCCTCGTTAATCGCAGTCGCCACGACACTGATTAAAAAGGGAACGAAACCTTTGAAAACTTTAAAAAATAGTTCCTTAGTGGGACATTTTATTCTTTTGAATAATTTTTTTCGAAGTTTTCCACTTGTGTTTTCCCCATCTTTTTGAAATCTATTTGTTTCTGGAAGTGTGGCCTTGTAGTCATTCCATCTCATTTCGGTCGTTCTGTCATATTTCTTTTCATGATTTCCTTTCGATCAAGATGTCATGATTTTAGGGATCTTGCGTCGAATTTACTCTCTTCACTTCGTGCCGGTGTATTTTCTTCGTTGTTCACTTTACAATCGTTGCGATTGTCGAGAAATAAGATCAGATCCATAGAAAGTCATGCGTTTCGTGGAATGGACTCATTGACTTCTCTGTAAGTTCTCGTCGTCGTTTCCCATTTGGGGGTTTGAATAGAACGGTTGAACAGGTGCCTAGTGAGTCACTAGGTCAATGGATCAGTGAAATTTTGAGTGGATAGATCAGTAATTCGGTAGCTCAGTAGCTCAATGGGCCAGAAACCCAACAAATCATTAAATTGTTAGGTCAATAGATCAGTGAATCGACGAAGAAGCGGATAAATAAATCACCAGATCAATGAATCAATAAATAAATAACTCAGTAGGTCAGTGAATCATTAAATAAATAAATTAATGTACCACTAAACGGCGTGTTAGTGAATCGATAGCTTACAAGAAAAAATGGATCAATGGGTCCTTGAATCAGTGGATGAATGCACACTGTATACATAGCTCAATGAATCAATAGATTACTAGCCAATAGTTCAATAGTTTGAAGTAGTTTGACAATTAATTGGAGTTAACGAATGATTTGATTAATTGACGAGTAAATGAATGGGTGAATGAATGTATGACTGAATGGATGAATGAATGAACCAGTTAGTGAATGAGCTATTTGCAGAGATCTTTCGAAGAATCTCATCCGAATCGTGTCATCGTTAGCATTTCACAACTTGCGATCATTAACCAGCTTGTCGTTGGCCAGAAACGAGATCTCAAGGTGATTTAGAACTCATAGCCACCATGACTTACACTATGGTAGTTGGTACTCACTTGATACTTGAACGGGCCCTCTTCACTGGTTGTGCGTGTCCCAGCATACTCACCATTTTTCGGAGATTTGCGGGTCACGCCATTGTGGTTCCCCGAAATCCTGAAGTCAGCCTAGCCAAAGTCTGCCCCAGGTCATCACCACCGCGGGCAGTGGCAGCCCTTGTGGACCAGAGAGAGATTTACCACCATGCGACTTTCATACCAGGACGGTGGCAGATCCTGGTATTGGTATTGGTTTACTCTTAGCTAGGCTTCCTGATGGAAACACCGGACTCCTTCTCAGCTTGGAGGACCCTGCCGAGGGGACGAATCTTCCCTCTGTACATCGCAGTCCTACACTCAGGAACACCTCACAGCTACGATGAGGCGGTAAACCGTTGGGAGGTATACTGTGATACTCCAATGAATAATGTCAAATATTTGACTGCAAAAATATCTTAGATGGGACACAATTTGGTCAAAAATAGGTCAAGTCGACTATAATGTATACAAAAATTAGTACAGCATTCTATTGGCTAAATAAGGATAAAGGGTAAAGCTCTCGGCGTTGATCAATCCTTGAGGGATGCGCCATGCATTCGACTTCATTAAGTATCGTTGGAGGTGACTGAATGCATATCTGGCTTTTACAATGACTCGCGGTGGCCTGCCGATGTATCGAGCCAGTGCTGCTATCCTCCCAGACAAGTCTGGTACCAATTTGCCAACCCCGGAGGGATGGAAGGCTTGGTGGGCATGGCCGCATTCCACGTGCGTATCGCGGTGGCGCCGCCAACCACTGTGCCACACGCGCCCTTCTATTGGTTAAATAGTTCTGCAAAATAAGGTCCAATTAAGTGCTGTCATCCACTTCAACTTATCGAATGCCATCAATTTACGGCATTCGTGAAGTCATCTAACTGCTCACCATGTTGGAAAATTCCACTAATATTTGTTTTTCCTCGTGTTTCTTTATCTCAAGCATTGTGCTTATTCTTAGTTATGTTGACTAGACCTCAATGTCTTCCCAACGGTTTACCGCCCCATCGCGGCTTGAAGGTGTTCCTGGGTGTCGGACGGCGATTTACAGCAGAGAGAATCGTACCCCGGCAAGCTCTCCCAAGCTGAGAAGTGCGGCGTTTCCATCAGGAAGCTTAGCTAGGAGTAAACCAATACCAGGGTCCACCACCGTCATGGTGTCAATGTCGCATGATGGTAAATCTCCCTCTGATACACAAGATCTACGATTGCCCTTGGTGGTGAAGACCTAGGGCAGACTTTGGCTAGGCTGACCTCGGGATTTCAGGGAACCACAGTGGCTTAACCAGCAAATCTCCGATAAATAGTGATTGTGCTGGGGCCCGCGCAACCAGTGAGGATGGGCCGTTCAGGTACCAGGTGTCAAGTGACCTCAATGCAAAATTTTTTGTCTCGGCTCTTGAGATTTTCTTTTTTAGATTTGATGATGGTGTGTTTTTTGGTTGTGATTCGTTGACGGTGTTGAACGTGTCCCGAAACCATATTCGTACGATTTCGGACGAGTGGCTTTTTGGTCTCGATGGTCTTCGTCAACTGTAAGGGTTTCCTTAATGATAGTGACCTTGTAAGCGGCGGCAAAAACCTGATGTTTTTAAAAACCTAGTAAAAATTACGGCAAAACGAAGGCAACTGTGACGCTGCGTAGCATTTCTCGACATCTGCTTAAAGGTTTCTTCACGAGGGTTCTGGACTCAACGTTAATACCACTTGATTCGCTAGCAATGGCAATTTGCAGACGATCCATTTGTTTTTTTTCTTTCTTGATAAAAGTTAAATTATTAAGTGGTTTTAGCCCCTCGCCATATAGACTGCTTCACCAGTCGATTGATTGATCGGTTTAGAATCTATGAGAAGTCCAAATATGTTCTTCCAGGGATTTGTCACACAACCATATCGCTTCGTTTGATGCGAACGCATGGAAACAATGCTCGAATCTAAGGTTGGTTCCATTTGATTGTTCTAAAATGTTTCAAAAATGGAAAAATGACCTAAAAACTTGAAACCGAAGTGACAATTACTTCTATTACTTATCTCATTTCAACCATGGGAAAATGAAGAGAGAATACAAAACAGAGGAAAGAGGAGCCCGAAATATTTATTGAAACGTTTATTTTGACCACTTCTCAGACGAGTAACTGTTGTTGATGGCTGCTCAGGGTTTATTTTCTATTCTAATAGTATTATAAGAACAGTTACCGTGTACCGGTAAACGATAATCGTGGGTTCAAATTTGGCCTGAGGTTTAGATCTATCTCAACGTCATAATATTAATAGTTGTAATACTAAAAGCATCAGATGTTGGTCAATCTCTAAAGGATGCGTTATGCATTCGACTCCATTCGTAGCACCGCAGAGTTGACCGACTGCATATTTAGTCTTTACAAGGACTAGCCCTGCCTACTATTGAATTAAGTCAGTATTTTTACTCTCCTGGGCAAGTCTGATATCACTAATCGTGGGCTTGACTAACCCAAGACGCGAGCTCAAGGCAACAGTTATAATGGTGGTTCTTGTCTTTGACGTGTTTTTCCAGATGGCTTTCATTGCATCATAACCAACTACAGTTTCTTCCGTCGGGTGCATTTCGTCTCTTGACACGTCTCGATTTCCTCGGTTTGTCCGGGAATTCGATCGAGTCGTTTCATAAGACCGCAATGACCGGTCTGGACCAGTTGAATGAGTACGTTTGGTGATGAACCACGACCGACAGCAAAACATACCACGTGTTCGCTAGAACGAATGCTTGCGCTTTTCAGGCTTGATTTGTCGTCGAATTCGTTGGCAGTATGTCTGGAAGACAATGCGATGCTCTACAATACTTCTATGCCATTTCTTAAATCGCTCAAATTCCGTAACAATCAACTTCGTGTCATACCAAGCCGGTTCGAGTTCTCTTTTCCTTCGTATCACGCCATTGCATTTTTTTTTCGAAGCTTTTCTCATTACGAACTTATGTTATAGGATACTTAAAGTGTGAAACTTATGTAAAACCTTGAGTACAGAGGTTGGAGAAAAGGAACAAATTAGCAGCCAAAGTGAGAGAAAAAGTAGGTAATGTCAGGTAACACTGAGAGAGCGAAAAATAAAAGGGAAAGCTTTTTCTCTATTAATATCGCTAAAACTGAAGCTGAAACGAAACTTAGGTTTAAACCTTACTTCGCGGAACTTTCCGAACTTTTTTATGACATCAGTCTGGTTACCACCTGTATCACCTGTAGTCTCGTTGATCGTCGAGTAAGTGACTCGAGCGGACCCCAGTCAATCTTCCATTTTTCCCTGTCGCGTGCAAGAGTAGCTCAGCGGGTTTTGCTTGCTCTAGGGACTCGTCGAGCATCATATCTTTCTTCTAAGATTTTCGTGAAGAACTCTGACCAAACTGTAGTAGGAAGAAAATCAAAGGTTAATATTATATATGTGTAACGAATAGTTAGCGTCGAAGTGGAGCGGTCCAGATCGTGTAGAATATTAGCCACGCGGGTCTTTTAGCTGTCATATTGATCTATCGGCTTCACACTTGGGTAATTATTCCTTTATATACATAAATATGGCATTATTAACATAATAGTGAAGTATTAATACATAGAAAAGTATTGGCATAAGAATCACGCAAGTTAAAGTGGTGAGCTGCTATGGCTAGTAGTGAAGTGAGGCGAATAACGAGATGATGGCATTGGAACATTACTCCATCATTAATAAAATAATAACAGTAATAATGAATGATTACATACGAGTAACCGTTGGTTAGCCGTGAACGATGCGTTCGCACTATCCGCGGCCGAGACGGCGGCTGAGGGAGACGGTGTGCTAGGACGGAGAGGGATACTGACGAGCTGTTTTCGGCTGAGCTAAGGATCAACATTATAACGATGAGATGCACTTAAGCATAATCGATGAGGTCAGTAAGTTACATCAGCATTGACGGTGCTATGGATAACGAATGATAAGTCACCTACGGAACACAGTCAGGCGGCAGGTCCTGGATAACGCTATGTCAGCAACGTGAAGTTTGAACATCGATAAGTGCCACCATTGCCTAAGAATCAAGGGCCAGAATGATAATGATCGCAACTAATAAGCCCATAGTGGCTTAACAAAATACATTACATAAAATACGGCCTTGTACGTATGGCGTACACTGTGGGAGGAATGACACATGCCACCGGTGGCGTTGCAAACAGAACGCATTTAGAAACACCCGCCACTACTGACAACGCACCGTAGACAAGCTAAGAAACAAGATACAATAATCTGCGGATTACTAAGGATGAATGAAAATGAATGAGACTGAGTGAGGATGAATGAGAATCAGTTGAGGTGATTGAGGATGACTGGGAATGATGTTGTGAGGAGCGGATTATCCGCTCTACCGATCGGGGTAGAGTGTTGGCATGTCTACTCCGTCGAAGGCACCTGGCTTACATTGGCTACGGGAGCCGCGTGCGTATGCAATTGCGGCCGATCTGGATTGTTGATCCGGAACTACGATAGTCTACTTAACTGCCTGAAACATCAAACGTCATTGACTTCGTTGTTTCACAAGGAAGTAGTAAACTGTTCTACTGCTACGCCTCCTCCTTCGGATAAGCCATCGTTGCTGTGCGACTAAAGTCAAACCTGAACCGCAATTGTGCCTGAAACACTGATCGTAATTGACCGAGTAGATTATAAAGGTTACATTGAGGTATCTGGTGGACGACTGCGGGATGGCCACGGTATGCAACATCAAATATTATTGTTTTGATAGATAGAGAACTTTTTATGAGGGAAGTTCTCTATTATATGTGCATATGTATGCATGTATATATATGTATATATATATATATATGTATGTTTATATATATGTATATATAGAAGAAAGTTAGACTTGTATCGATTTGGTAGACGTACCTTTTTTGGTCTACTAGATTTCTCTTCAGTTTTCTAGCTCTTTTCGCTTTGTCTTATTCTATTTTTCAATACAGGGCATTCGAGAGGTTTCCAGCTTTAAAATATCTTGATCTTGCCGACAATCCGATAACCACCATACATCCAGGAGCCTTCACTCCTCTTCAGTTAATTGAATTGTAAGTTTCTATTTTATATATTACTACTGATGTCACTAGTATACTCATTTTATTGATGAATATTGATCTTTTCGCCTACGGAGCTCGAAGGGCGAGTGTGGCGCAGTGGTCGGAGGCGCCACTGCAACACGCAAGTGGAATCGATCCCTACGCCCATGGCCCACCAAGCCTTCCATCCCTCCGGGGTCGGCAAATTGGTACCAGACTTGTCTGGGAGGATAGCAGCACTGGCTCGATACATCGGCAGGCCACCGCGAGGCATTGTGAAAACCAGATATGCATTCAATCACCTCCAACGATACTTAATGAAGTCGAATGCATTGCGCATCCCTCAGGGATTGACCAACGCCGAAAGCTCTACCCTTTTTTATGGAGCTCGACGTTTGACTTTTACTGGTGAAAAACTAGAGCTCTATGGAAGAAATAGGTTATGATGGTCCCTATGAGGAGAAAACATTTATGAGCGAGATAAGTTCAGCAATTAATTACAGAATTTATAAGTTATTAAACTAAAGCATCACTCTTAGTTTTGAACAATATTCGGTAGTCATTTCATCCAGTTTTTTCTATATGACTCGTGTTCACGTCTACTGTGCGGATCCCAGCTCTTCTCACATTCGATTCGTTTCATCGCATCCATTGTCCACTAAGATCTTGCAACTTTCACGTGTGACTTCGGTTTCTACTTGAGGATTTTCATTTCATCTTGAATGTCGTAGAATGCTGGTCAAGCATTTCTCACTGTCGTCCTGAGATAGCCGGGCTAGAGCGTTCGCAATTGGATTGGAGAGAGCGATTTTTCCAGATAAGTCCGGTACCACTTTCTCGACCCCGGAGGGATGAGAGGCTTGGTCGGCCTGGAGCAGGATCGAACTCGTACCATGCTCGTGATGACGGACATCACCATCACTGTGCTATTCGCCCCTTTTTCATGTACTTTACTTTTTTTGTAAATTCTTATCATTGCCACCAATTTTCGTCTCCACAAGAGTTATTCATTGAAAGATTGAAAGTTGTTTTCTGTTGTTGAAATTGGAACACAAAAGAAATGATTTTTGCTGTAGTCCTTTTGCATTTCTAACTATTTTCCACCTTTTCGTCTTTTGCTAGGGTTCCAATATTTCTTTCACATTAAAACACAGAAAACCTCAATAATTTGAATTGATCTTTTCATCGGAAATTCTTATGGGCTTAAGACACGTTCTGTGTTTAATTCATAATCTGTAAATCCAAGAAACTCTTGTCAGCTCGTTTTCACATCATCACCATTGGCATTGCCCTGCTCTTACGGATACGAGAGATGTTTCCTACTTTTCAAGTACGTTCCTTCAAGGTCGGCGGTGATTTCTAGCATCTTAGATGATCCGATGTAGATTGTTATTCGACATACAGGAGCCTCCTATAAGAAAAAATAAAATAAAATAGAGGCGTTTGCTGTCGATCAATTCTCTACGGATAAGCCATGCATTGAAGTTCACTCGTAGCATCGTAGAAGTGATTGAATGCGTATTTGGCGTATATGATGAAGTTGAATATTTTTTTATGCTCGCCAATTCTGGCACCAATTTCCGATCCTCCAGAGGTTGGAAAGCGTGGTTAGCACTGGGCAGAGGATCGAACCGAGAACCCTGTATCTATCCCAGAGCATCTCTACGCTCTGCAGTACACACATCCTTTATTAGTCAATAATTACAGGGTATTAAATCACTGGAAATTGTGTTATGTTTCGAGGAAATCTTTCTAGACATCTGGACACATCGTCGCTGTTGTGCGACTGCCATCTGGCATGGTTTCCATCATGGTTCGTGGCTTCGAAGCTCTCTCGTCATAGCGTTCACACTCGATGCGCGCATCCGATTCCGCTTAGTGGAATCGACGTCTTCGCTATCGACGTCAACAATCTCACATGTGGTGGGCAACTATCATGAAGTCTTCTATTACAAATTCTCTCAAGTATTCGTTCATTCGATGTTACGAATAATTTGTTTTCTCAGATGCAAAATGAATGCGGAAACAAGGGTTCTCAATACTACAATGAAGTTTTACTTTTTAGAACATCTTTAATTGTCTACAAAGTAAAACTTAAGAATTCCAAAGACATAGTTCATCTCCGGTTTGTAACTGGTTTCGATTAAGTAGTTTGTTGAAGATTTTTGTTTGCACTGAGACACTTTTTCCCACTATTCTCTTTTTGCCAGGAATCCCGCTAGAATACAGCTTTGTTTAGTGGATGATTCGCCTCGTGCTCGAATAGTCGAACATCCGTCAACGAGTGTAAGCACGTTAGTTGGTGAACAAGCACGGTTCAGTTGTTCTGGATATGGTCTTGCACCCCTTCATGTTGAGGTTGGAAAGAAAATATGCCTGTAATTGTTTTTTATTTCCTAAAGAATTAATAAGAAATGCAACTACCGACGTATTTATGAGCACCATTAATCCATCAGAAGCTTCATTGCTAACTAGTAATAAACCATAAGCCTAAACCAAAAATCGGTTTTAAGAACGTTATGTAAAAGCCGATGAAGAGACATAAGAGATGCAATTAGGAGAATTTGTGATTTTAGCGGAATTTGAATGTTTTTAAAACAGTTCGAGTTAAATTTAGGTAAGAGCACTTATTCACTCACAATAGTGACGTTTCGGCGATTTCGCCTCCTTCAGAGCGTGGAAAGATCAAAGTGACAGGCAATCTACTCAGTCAAGCACTTTCATAACCTCAGCAGAAAACCCTAATTTTAGATGGTTCGCTGTCATACTTTTTGCATTGAGACGAAAGAGGACAACTAAAGGAATTATACTACTGTAAACAGCTACTGCATTGGTCTAACAACTACGTTATATGAGAGAAATAAAATGTAGTAATATAGTATAGTAAAGTAGAAAAATAGTTAAATTTTAACGCTTTTCATTTCTTAACCTTTTTATCTACTGCCTATTCTTTTTAATGACAAGGTATGCTGCGAATTATAACTTTATAATGCTGAGATATTCTCTCATTCAAAACTTCGGACCGCAGGTGTCTGCGGTGGGGAACGAACGCGCTATTGTTCCTTCCGGAGAGTAACGCGTTCACCACCACACCATGCAGGTCCTTCGTTTCGCCTGCCTCTCAGCTATTTCTATTCTAGCTTTTCATTTTTTAACTTTATTTAAGACCGATTTTTAAAAAATTATTGACCATTTTAAACTACATAGATGACGATCCCAATTCTGCATTGGAAAGCAACGGTTCACTTATTATATAAACGCTTAGTTTCGTCACTACAAAGCAGTGTATTCAATATGTATTATTTCTATGATGGGCTTATACGAGTTTGATGAACAAATTTTATTCGCCTAGCGTTTCGACCTCTTCCTCGTCGTCAGAGCCGATGATCCGAGTAGTTGGTTCACAGTGATTCGAAAGATGTTTAACTGAGGAAGATCTGACTCTATACAAAGACGAAGATGACACATAGAGAGGGCGACTATCTGTGGTCCATCGACTCGGATCATCAATTCAATGCATATCTGGCCTTTACAATGACTTGCGGTGGCCTGCCGTTGTATCGAGCCAGTGCTGCTATCCTCCCAGACAAGTCTGGTGCCAATTTGCCAATCCCGGAAGGATGGAAGGCATGGTGGGCCATGGGCGCAGGGACGGATTCCACGTGTGTGTTGCAGGGTGTCGCCAACCACAGCGCCGCACGCGCGACTATATAAATACAAATATATATAT
>MQTX01000046.1:1507319-1629138 GCA_009735665.1 Angiostrongylus cantonensis
GATGGATGGCAATATGTTGTTTTTCATTGAAGTTAAAACGTGATACGTTGATTCTTGATAGATATACCCAGATCTAGTTGCTTATTAGAGTAATAATTTAGTGGCGAGTTGTTGAGAATGGCCGACCGCGCACGTTGGTCCCAGATGGTACTACTATTATGAATGTCAATCGTAGTGCAGTGGTTAACGGTATGGACTTTTTAAAATTCTGATTGTACTAATGTTAATATTATCAATGGTTACTGTTATCTATTCCAAATTTCCCACCATTAATTGTGTATCCATTTGTAAAAACACGGTTTTAGAATGCTTTGTACGCTATCTGAGAGTGCAAAGCTTGTCTGCTAAATGTTCAAGAAACCAATTTATTGTATATTACTTGGATGTCTAAATGCTTGGATGACCGTCTTCACTGGCTGTGCAGCCCCCAGCATATTTTCCATTTTTTTTCCGGAGTTTTGCTAGTTTAGTCATTGTGGTTTCCTAGAGTCTCCGGGGTTAACCTAACCAAAGTTTTCCCTGGGTAGTCACCAGCACAGGGAGTCGCCGACATTACGGATGAGATCGAGATTTTTCACCGTGCGACTAGTTTAGTATTGGTATGTTGGTGAATCCTTACGCTGACTTACTCTTAGCTGGTCTCCTCAACGGAAACGCCGGGCTCATTCTCAGCCTTGGAGATCGTGCTGGAGGGATGAATCCCCACGCTGTACATCGTAGCTCAACACCCAGAAACACCTTCCACCCACGATGAGGCGATAAACCGTTAGAAGGATATTATATTATAATAATGGGAAGGTTAATCGATATTTTTGTAAAGCCTTATTGCGGTTAATGTCTCAGCTGCATCACCTACTTCAGAGCTCCATAATGATTCAATCCGAGTATCCTCAGTATCCTGAGGGATGCGCCATGCATTCGACTTCATTAAGTATCGTTTGAGGTGACTGGATGCATACCTGGCCTTTACAATGACTCGCGGTGGCCTGCCGATGTATCGAGCCAATGCTGCTATCCTCCCAGACAAGTCTAGTACCGATTTGCCGATCCCGGAGGGATGGAAGGCTTGGTGGGCCGTGGGCGCATTCCACGTGCATGTCACAGTGGCGCCTCCAACCACTACGCCACGCGCTTTCTCTCCTCAGAAGTTACATAATGGATTGGAGTCGAATCGAGTGAAGTGAACACTTCTCGAATGAAGTGACCTCAATAGGCAATTTCCTGGAATGCAAAATTGTTCATGATAGATCCGTTTCAAACATTATCTGTTTTTTTATGGAAATTAATTCTTTATCCTTAGAAATAATATTAGTTTTCAGTGAATAGTCAGTTGTCATTAATCGTTAATCGATTCAAGGAGATAACGATAAATTCACTGGTTCATATCCAATCTCAGAGATACTCAAAATACCCCGTGCCATCCTATCTGCGGTAGTTAGAAGTAAATCCTGTGCATAGCAAGCAAGAAGTCTCCTGAACCCATTTCCTTTTTGTGACAAGTATAGTAACTATTCTTCAAATAGTTCCTATTCTCTACATTACATTTCTCCTACATTAACTGTTTGCTTATAACTATGTTAAATCTATCCATTCATAATGTATAAGTTTTCATGCCGCTTCCACATGTAGTTCCGATAATAGCCTCTGGCATACCACCTCATTTGATGCACTTCTCCGCAGGTACCGTGTCATGACCTTGTTCAGCACTGTCCTTAGTTCCCTTTGGCAAAGCTCCACCCACTATAGAAGTAATACAGCTCATGGCATTCGTCTTCAAGTGCTCGCAGCGTTCGTTCGGTCTTCATCCAAGCCCTGAGTTTATCAGTGCTCCAGCTCGAGTATCCCCTAGCTTCCTTCAGCTGCACCACTTGTTCTCATTTCAATCTCGCTCGCATATATCCACCTAACCACATATCGTCACATATTACATATTGTAATTATTATTATTGTGCTGCTGTTATTGCTATAAACTGTTATAACCAAACACGAGGTTGTCCACGGCAGTTACGGAAAAAAGTCCCGCGTGGCGAATTTACACGGAGTCGAGCATTCCACTTGCAATTGGCGGACAAAAGACAAATCCGACCAACTCCCTAATCCACTGGCCAACTAACACAAATATTCGTTGCATTTCCTTCACCATCTGGCGCTTGTTGTTCTTCTGTTTCTCCTATTTCTAGCGGGATTAAAAGGTTAACAAGTCTTCCAATGATTCTTTGGTTGGGTAATCAGATCTCTGCTTCTCTGATAACTCCACTTTCTGATTGCTGCAATTTGATTATGCGGCCCAGTTTCCATGTATTTCGAGGTTGAACTGGCTTAGGAATTAAGACTACTGTGTCCACGGTTGGGATGCGTGGTGTGTCTGTTTTGTTATGGATGTTGACTTTGTGTTGTGGCTCCTCCTCGATGTATGTAAGTGGTCTGTTAATGAGACTTCTAGACTCCCTCGACTTCTACTATGAACGTTTCTAACTCTACCTCCGTTGGGAGTTTCTTTTGCAGAACCTTGTAAAGGGAGTATTTCACAGATTTTATGAGACGCTCGTAAAATGCTCCTTGCCACGGTTTTTGCCAGCATAGAGTTTTCTGTGGTTGGGAGGATGGCACTTTTTTCTTGTCAGGCTTTTTAATTTGTCCATCCGAAATCGTTGTCTAACGCTGGCCATTGTTTGGCTTGTACTGCAGTGGAATGCCAGGTGTGCGTCGTGTACGATAATTTTCGCCATTTTAGTATTATTTATAATGAGCATAGGTTGGCGGATTTCGATTCGCATGTTAGCATGTCCTAGTCCTCCTTTACAACGGATGATTCCATCGTTGCTTTTGAAAACATTCAACTTCGTAATAGTTCTTTCTGGGAGGGATGTAAAGTGAACCTGTTGATGATTGCGGACTAATACTTTAAGTGCCATTTTATACTCTGATGCTGTAACGTATGGTTTTGATGATGTTGAATTGAGTTCTTGCACGGTCTGGCAAATTCGTTCTCTCAACTGAGGTCGTAACTTTGATGTTACTTTGCTTATGTACCTAAGTACATAAGCTATTGTTCGTTGCGCCCATAAAAGTTGGTTATGCTGTGCCCAATTCAGTAGCTCCCCTTCGAAGGCTCCGATTGTGAGTATGGTGGTGTCGTCCTTAGGTTCGCTGTGTGTTTGCGTCATGAATTTAGGTCCTTTTCAACACATGTGGTTTTCTAGCTCGTATTTGTTGAGTCCCGTAGTTGCGCAGTCTGCCGGATTGTGGTTAGTATCTATGTACCAAATTGGATTGGTGTGGGTAGGTATTCCACTATTTGTCGTATTTCCATGAGTGTTTGTGGGTTTTCGGGATCTTATCCAGCTAAGAGCTACCTCGGAATCTGAGATGGTTATCATATCCGTGATAATGGCGTGGCTTTTTAGAGCTCCGTGGATAGATTGAGCTAACCGCGTTGCCGTTGTTAAAGGATAGAAGGATAAAGTTCTAAGCGTTGATCAATCTCTGAGGGATGCGCCATGCATTCGACTTCATTAAGTATCGTTGGAGATGATTGAATGCATATCTGGCCTTTACAATGGCTCGCGGTGGCCTGCCGATGTATCGAGCCAGTGCTGCTATCCTCCCAGACAAGTCTGGTACCAATTTGCCGACCCCGGAGGGATGGAAGGCTTGGTGCGCCATGGGCGCAGGAATCGATTCCACGTGCGTGTCGCAGTGGCGCCTCCAACCACTGCGCCATACGCGCCCTTGTTGCCATTGTTAAGGCATTTATTTCGTGTTTTGCTATAGTAGGGTTATCCGTGCGTGAAGGTAGTCTGGAGTTTCCCATAAGCAGCTGTAATTCATTGTTTGAGACGATGTATGCGCAAGTTGCCATACACTGTTTGCTTGTCTCTGCGAAAAGAACTAGTTTAGTTGGAACGCCGATTTGGATGATTTCTCGTGGGATATTGGCTTCAAATCCATTGGTATGCTCTACTATTTTGTTCCATTGTTGTTGGTGTTCCTTTAAAAGTAATGAATCCCATGTGTACTCGTAGTTCTATAGGTGTTAGAGGAACAATTTTCCTCTCAGCTTAAGTGGGATGATCCATCTCATGGGATCGTAAATAGAGGCTATTTGCTCGTCTATGGCTCCTTTTGTCAGTTTCGATTTTTTGGGATATTGACATGAGACTGACAGACGCGGATACTAAGTCTTTGTCAGTCTCATGTCAATATCCCGAAAAGACCCACGGATCTCCCTCATATGAGGGATCTCGAGCCGGTCAGTCGCGAGGCTACGTGGCGCGTCCGCAGGTGGTGGCGGTTAGGGGTTTAATCGCGGACCAAAAGCGACCTCTGCTTCCCTGAGACGCAAGTGGATCTAGAGGATGGACTCCCTGTTTCTGCTGCGCCGATTTGGCACATACTTTCTGTATTTGCTAGGCGTATTCATGCATGCGTGTGGGAATGCGTTCTCGCTTTATGCGGATTGTATTCTACGAGTCAATTCGGCCAAAAGCCTGCAATAAAGTGACAGGGAAGTATATGGGAGGCAGTTATGGACTCGCACGAGCTGCAGGCAACCGCGAACTAACGTACGAGCTTGCAAAACAGTGCAGACAGGCGATAAAAGACGATCTTAAAGCGAGAAGAGCAGCAGTAATGGTCGAAGGTGCAGAGGCTGCGAAAAGCATTCGCAAAGCCCGCCGAAGCTTCGCCAATTGCAAGAAGAAGATGACTGCACTCCGACGCCCAGACGGAACAATAACAGCGTCCAGAAAGGCAATGAAGAAAATCATCCACGATTACTACTCAGGTCTCTTCGATAGCCACGTCCACCTCCCGTCTTATGAAATATGAGAGGAAGGATGTGTTGTACCACCGGTTCTCCCTTCCGAAATTCGACATGCCATTTCGTCAGTGAAAAATCGAACAGCACCAGGTCCGGACAGGATAAGATCAGAACATCTGAAGAACCTTCCACCCGTCCTCGTAAGCACACTGGCTCGGCCCTTCACATGTTACTTGTCTGAATGCAAGGCCCCTACTCAATGGAAGACCATCAAGACTGTGTTCTTGTTCAAGGCTCATTGAAGTATCGCGAGAGTACAAAAGACCGCTCTGTCTCACTTTCATTGACTTAGAGAAGGCCTTTGACTCAATTGAGATAGAAGCAGTCATGGAAGCCCTTGGTAGTCAAGGAGTCCCTACTCAGTACATAAAGATTCTTCGTGAGCTGTACAACAATTTCACAACCAAAATTTTTCCATTCTACAACGATATTAACGTTGACGTCAAAGGAGGAGTTAGGCAAGACGATACAATCTCGCCAAAATTATTTAGAGCGACCTTCTATAACGTCATGCGAACACTGGAATGGGATAATATGGGAGTGAAAATCGATGGTCCGCAGATACATCACCTTGGCTTTGCTGATGATATCGTTCTTATAACACCAGACATTAGCCCGCCAAACAGTCAAAGATAAGGTGGGCCGGGCACGCAATGCGTATGAATGATAACCGATGGACAAGGACTGTTAGTGACTGGATTCCTCGGGATGTCAAACGTACTGCAGGGAGACCACTTTCCCGATGGTCAGAGTTTTTCACGAAAAGCCTAGAAGAAAGATATGATGCTCGGCGAGTCCTTAAAGCGAGGAGAACCCGCTGGGCTACTCTTGCACTCGATAGTGAAAAATGGAAGATTTACTGGCGCCCGTTCGAGTCACTCGACGATCAACGAGACTACAGGTGATACAGGTGATTGACATGAGACAAAGAGTTTGTCTTCCTGAGAATCCCACATTATTCCCAAAATTTTTTGCGTGGCGTTCCTTGAAACTTCCTCTTGAGGAATTTGTTCCAAGTTGTTGTTTGTTGGTAACAAATTCGCGGAGATTCATGCTCAAATCGAGGAATATTTGTTTCGATTTTCTATATGTCTTAATTACCTCATATACTGATGTCGCCGTGAGGATGACGTTGTTCACATGTGTGTTGTTCGCGAAATCTTTTACCAACTTTAGGTCATGTAGGTAGTTCATTAAGTGGTACTTGATTGTTCCTGCTAAGAGGGAGGGTGAGCAGTTCAATCCAAAAGTAATGCGTGTAAATTTGTAGGTGACCTTATTCTCTTGTTCGAAGGGTTTTGAGATGTCGCGCATCCAAAGGAATCGTGTGGCATCTCTATCTTGTTCGTGCAATCGTATCTGTAGGAAGGCTTTTTCGACACCGCTAGTTAATGCGATTTCGCCAAAGCGGAATCGAAACAGAATATAGCATATTTGGAGCAGGAAATCGGGTCCTTGGTGAAGTACCTCGTTTAATGATGGAGTCTCTTTTGTGTAGGCTGACCCATCACAAGCAATTCTTATTTTCGTTGCTTCTTTGTGCGGCGTGAGCACGGCGTGATGTGGAAGATAGTGTATGACCTAATCGTTCGATGGTTTAGATTCGTCAACTTCTTCGATGATGTTTTGATGTAATTGTCTTGCAATTGTTTCATGGTACTCTTGTAACATCTTGGAATGCTGTTTAAATTTTGAGTTTATTGCTTGTAATCGTTTTACTGCCATGGCTTTATTGTCCGTCTGGTAACGTTGTTGCATCTTTCTTCCACGGAAGACGCACATAGTATCTTCCCGTTTTTCTATCGTTTCTTGGAAGTGTTTTCATATCGCCGTATTTTTTTTGCTGTAACTCTTCTTTGTTGGATCCCATAAATTCGTTATCAGCGGGTGACTCGAATGCCCATGGGTTTCCTCCTACTCGGTTATCTCATAGGAGGCTTGTGTGGCACTGGCTGCGGAAACTATATCAATGTCCGGTTCATTTTCTTGCTTGTTCGTGGTTCCTGTTATAAGGTAGCCGAGTCTCGATGGGATTAGTGTCAATCCCGACGGCAATGTATTATTCAGAGGTATTCCTTTATCTAATACTTTCGGCACATCTTGGCTACCGAGCAGGATTTTAGGATGAAAAGTGGTGCGGGTAGGATCTATTGAAAGAGAAATGCTATTCCGATGAAGGAATTATTGTGCCTTCCACACTGAGGCTGCAGCGCTTCAATGGTTGTGTGATCGTGTCAGTTCTCAGTCATTGCTATTTCCTGTTCTTTCCCATGTATCTCGCAGTATTATGGAGGTGATTCCGTATTCCTTCGTATCTGCTTTGGAATCTCCAAATTGCTAATTCCGTTGAGTACGCATCTTTTAATTGCAAGGTCTTGGCCAAATCGTTAGTAATAAATGATCGATCGGTTGCCGTGTCTAGTAGCACTTCTACCTCATTTTTGGTCTTGTCTGGATTGAGTACTATTGCTTGTGCCGCCCAAATCTGTACTCTGGATTCATATTGCTTTATAGTATGAAGAGCAATGGAATGATCGCCTTGTGTCTCATTGGAAGTTACTCTATTGACCGTGGGCGGGGTCGTTCTCCTCCGTTTTGTTAGGTTTTGTGGTTTTGGCTTTTCTCTTGGACCTTTTTCCTCGCTCCGCGGTTTAGGTTCACTTGGTAGGTGTTGGTACCTACAAATGGAAGTATGGTGTCCGTGCTTGTTACAAATTCGGCACGGGCCTCCTTTACACTCGGGCTAGCGGTGTTGTGACGAACCGCAATGGTAGCAAAGATTGCGCTCTTCTATTACTTGTGCTCTTTCCTGTTGAGCTTTTATCGTAGTACAGTCGATTGTTAAGTGTCCCACCTTATTACAGTAGAAACATGATTTCGGTTTTTTCATAAGTGTTCGCTGATGACTCATGGTTACTAGTGAACTTTTTATCGACGTGTTGTTGTGGTCGTTTTTTGGAACTGGAGACCTCTCTAGTTGGCTTTCTACTGCCAGTTGTTGGGCTACGTAGTCGTTGATTGCTCGGAAGAGTTCTCTGTTTTGGGTGTTTCGTTGTTTCGGCAATGCCGTGTTTCTCGAAGAGCGTGTCGTTGGATTTTTTCCGTGAACTTTTTCAGAAGTTGTTGTTGGAGATACATGTTATCGACTTGCTCTCCTTTATGACGTAGTTGGCAGACTATCGAGTGGAGAGTTTCGCACAATATTTGTTGGTCTTCTAGTCGCTCACTATTTGCTTGTGCTCTCCGTAGCCTGATCAACAGTTGATTTATGAGGGCTTGCTTGTTGCCGTACTTGGCCTTTAGATGATCTATGACCATGGGATAGGATTCTCGTGAAATTTCGTAATACTTGATGAAAGTTCTAGCCTCTCCATGGAGAGAGTTTAGTAGGTAGTTCATTGTGAGACCGTCGTCCATTTGCCTTGATTGAACGTAGTGCTCGAATTCTCCCCAAAATGCTTCCCATTCCCATACATCTCCGCCGAAGTTGGGGATGGGAATGGGTGGAAGATTTGCCGCCGGTGGGGCGGTATGTGAGTCATTTTGAGCATTGTTTTTTGTGCTGTCTAGTTTATTCCTCAGCTCGAGAAGCTTGGAGAGGTATTCTTCTGCCTTATCGATGTGTTCCAATTTCCTATTCACGTCTAGTTTTATACCTTCCTTTAGTTCCTCTGGTAGTGGAGTTTGCAGCTTAAAGTTGTTTACCGCTTTAGTGTAATTATCCAGTGCTGCCTACAGACTGTCTCGATCCTTTGTGATGGTCGATGTTGCTTGTTTTACAGCGTCTTTCCGTGCAACGAGGTATTCCGTTCGTTGAGGTTCGTTGGTAGGGATGTCTACTGGAGAGTTTACCTCCTGGTCGTACTTATTAAATGAGGATTTGAGGCGGTTAATGGCCTTTGTTAGTGCGCCCAAGCGGGAGGAAAGGGTCTTCGACATTTTTTTTTGTTTTGATATATGGGAAATAAACGTACGTAGGCTTCTCTTCGTGTGGTTGTCCGAGCTGTTGCTTGATTCCTTGAGCGGTCTTTGCTTGCTTTGAGCAGGTTAGTCAATAGATTGGCCTGGTGGTAGCGTTTCAAGTAGGCCAGTGCAACAATTGGTGTTAGTTGGCCAGTGGATTGGGGAGTTGGTCTGATTTGTCTTTTGTCCACCAATTGTACGTGGAATGCTCGATTCCGTGTAAATTAGCCACGCGGAACTTTTTTCCGTAACTGCCGTGGACAACCTCGAGTTTGGGTTATAACAGTTTATAGCAATAATAACAGTACAATAATAATAATAATAATAATATGTAATATGTGACGATATGTGGTTAGCTGGATATATGCGAGCGGGATTGAAATGAGAACAAGTGGTGCAGCTGAAGGAAGCTAGGGGATACTCGAGCTGGAGCACTGATAAATTCAGGGCTTGGATGAAGACCGAACGAACGCTGTGAACACTTGAAGACGAATGCCATGAGCCGTATTACTTCTGTAGTGGGTGGAGCCTTGTCAATGGGAACTAACGACCTTGCTGACCCAGGGCATGACACGGTACATGCGTGATAAGTACATCAGTTGAGGCGGTATGCCAGAGGTTTCGTCAGCATAGAACTCAATCAGACAATGAAGAAATAGCTCGCGGATAAATGTTATCCGAAAGGCTACGCAATGATTTATCAAAAGAGACATGTGATATTGTAGAGAATAGGAACTATTTAAGGATTAGTTTCTATGACATGTAAGAGCACCCGTGTTTAAACACCTCTCAAGGGCCACCGGTCTGGTCTACGAGGAGTACGTGTACGCACGAGCGCATGCTACTAATCGACTCAAACATCTCTATATGACAAACATCTTTATAGATTAAAGAATACTGATTACTTGTTAAGTGTATTGGCTTAACGTCAATTCCAGGAACTATCAACGGTCACGAACTGGTCACTGCCGAACTGCTGCTTCTCGATGTGTCGATGTCCGATCGAGCTGAGTACCAGTGTGTGGTACGGAATCGTTTCGCCGCTGAGCACAGCATACGGTCAACCCTTAAGGTTCATCATAATATCATCCACACTTTCTGTATATCACTCTTACTCTATATTCTTATGATTTTCTACCAGTAATCTTTTTTTGCTTTCAACTTTTCATTCCTTCTTGTTCCTCCCAACGGTTTACCGCCTCATCGTGGCTGGGAGGTGTTGCTGGGTGTCGAGCTGCGATGTACAGCAGGGTCTAGCAAGCTGAGAAGGAATTCGGCATTTCCATCAGGAGGCCTAGCTAAGAATAAACCAATACCAGGACCCCCACCGTCATGGTATCAAAGTCACATGGCGGAGAATCTCCTTCTGATCCACAAGGGCTGCGACTGCCTGTCGTGGTGACGACCTGGGGCCGACTTTGGCCAGGCTATCCTCGGGATTCGAGGGACCCACAATGGCTTAACCAGAAAATCTCCGGAAAATGTGATTATGCTGAGCCCCTCACAAAGAGCGATGTCGGGTCGTTGAAGTGTCAAGTAAGTAAGTATTCCTCCTTGTAAATATCTCTGTTCGTCACCTGTAATCCCGTTGTCATCAATGCAATGAAGCGGAAAGCGGTAGTATCTTAAAATTTCTACTCATTTTCGTGACGCATCATAACTGCTCTCAGGCAACTTAAATTGTGCTGACGAACACGAAAAATGCCTCTGTTTCAATGAGAAACCCTTTCATTTTTACTGTTCATGCCGACAGGACTGTCACGATTAGCTCGTCAAACCCTGCTGCGGCGAAGATTTACTCACATATGGTCTTCTGGACGGAGGTGTCGTACTCTATTTAGCTTAAGAGACCTTTATGAAGGGATGAAGTTGATCTTTTGACACCCTGCAACACCCCGATAAAGCGATGAGGCGCTAAGCCATTAGAGGAAACAGGTAAAACAAAGTTATAATCGCTTCTAGGCGTGCATAAATCCTTTACAATGTAGATAATTAACTAATCAACTCTGTGATTTCACGGATCCGATCCGTGTAGTTTTTGTTTTTTCTGTGGTATCCTTCATTTTTTAAACCACGTTTGAATTTCAGTGACTTCTTTTACTGCACTTTTTGTTTACGTTTTCTCCAGTTGAATCTTTACTTGCTTTTATTTTAGATATTTCAAATTCCTGTATTTTCTAACGAACCCGACGATATGTCATTGCTTATTGGACAGAACGCGAAGATCATGTGCGCAGCCACTGGTATGCTGGCCTAGTTAAATTTATACCTATCGATCGGTTTTCGCTGCTATTTTATTTAATTAATATTGGAAACATTGATGCTGAGATATTTGCAAAACTCCGGACCGCAGATTGAGGCCAACGACGATAGTTGGCGAATGCGGAGCCTTATATCTTTGCTACTAGACCTAAGCTTGGTTGACTTATCCATGAGAAGGAGCTTTCCCTCCATTTATGACTCGGTTCACCAGAAGAATTATTTGTACATCTCGGTTCGATATACAAGAATATCCTGCCAATGATGTCTTTATGGCCTACATGAAGTCATAAATATTAGAAATTTTCGAAATATCGGTAAAGAATGGTTTTTATAATTGCCAACTTAATATTTAATAGGGTTTTTGTGATCGACTACGCGATACCTTCTTCTCGATTCTGCTGGAAACTGTAGAAGAAGTAAGAAAGGAAGATTGAATGGAGTGGTAACAAAGATGGATAAGGCTTAGTGGTGACCCTTACGTTGTGTTGGGATAGGCAAGTATTGCGATGACGTATTTGTTGTGGAGAGATGGACAACACTGTTGACGATATATGTAGAAATGTAATCCTGTAGCAATGAGATCAATACCTACATTTCAAATGGAGTTTTAAAATTTCATCATTTTAAATTCCTTGCCGGTACGAATTATTAAAACGAACTGCGTAGTGATAAGGTAGTGATTTAAGGAATTCCTCCTCCAGTAATCAAATGGTCAAAGGATGGAGGGGCTGCATTTCCGGCAGCTCTTCAACATCGGCTCTTCGTCCGTCCAAATGACGACCATCTCTATGTCGTCAACGTTACCAGGGAGGATCAGGTTCGGTCTTGAAACCTTATAGATTCCTTTTTTATGGCAGGAAATTTTGGTGTACACCAAAAGAAGGGAATACAAGTATTAGGGAATTTCAAAAAAATCTGGAAGCGAGTGATGTTTCTAGTGATTTACATCATATACAGGGAGTCTACACTTGTCATGCTGTCAACGAGGCCGGAACCATCCAAGCAAGTGCGATGTTAAGAATATTTGGTTAGTTTTTGCCTATTTCACTACCTTTACTTGGTATTTGATACCTGAACGGCCCATCCTCACTAGTTCTGCGGGCCCCAGCATAATCACCATTTTTCGGAAATTTGCTGGTTAAGCCATTGTGGTTCCCTGGAATCCCGAGGATAGCCTGGCAAAAGTCTGCACCAAGTCGTCACCACAACAGACAGTCGCAGTCCTTGTGGATCAGAAGGAGATTTGCCACTATGCGACTTTGATACGAGGTCGGTGGTGGATCCTGGTATTGGTCTACTCTTAGCTAGGCTTCGTGATATCGCTTCATATCGCAGTCCGACACACAGGAACACCCAGCCATAATGAGGCGGTAAACCGTTCATTACATTTATTTCATGTAATTTCTGATACGTCGACTAAATATGGTCTAGCTTCATTATATTCTGTTTTTTGAACAGTTTTCATGCGCACCTTTAGTGTCAGTCCTTTCGCGGCTTCGAAATATTCATGTCGAAGAAAATTTTTTTCGCACATGACCCGTCTCTCACACCTGCTTTGCGAATCCCAGCACTTCTTGCATTCGATTCGTTTCCTGCATCAAAGATCAACGAAGGCCTCCCAACTTTTTTCACATGGGTTCGGTTGCCGCTAGAAGATTTCCATTTCATCTTGATTGTCGTAGAGTGCTGGCTGAGTCGATTCTCCGTGGAGTCCTGAGATAGCAGAGCCACAGCGTAACTACTTGGATTGCAGAAAGGGGATCTTACGTACACAACTTCGGTGCCATTTTTCCTGCTCCAGAAGACTTTATGAGCTCGGTGCGGGGTCAAACCATCGAGATCTTGATGATCGGTGTCACTACCACTGCGCTACCCCCTACAAATTTTCATCAGAATTTTCAATTACCTATATGCTTCATTTCGCTATAAGCAGCGGTATATTAGTGTATCCTCGATGCTCTTGAAAGTAGAAAGTAGTGAAGAGAACAAAGAACACCCGACTCCGTGCCTACCTTTTCGACTCCACGGTTCTTCTTACCCTAACGTATGCGTCAAAAACCTGGTCGCTACGTAAGCAGGATGAAAGACCACTTAGCGTTATCGAACGCGCAGTCGAAAGGACGATGCTAGGAGTATCCCGTTTCACACAACTAAGGGATGAGATCCGTAGCTCCGACCTACGTCAACGATCGAAAATCAAAGATGCCGTTCTATGCGCCAAACAGTCGAAGATAAGGTGAGCCGGACACGTAATGCGTATGAATGATAACCGATGGACAAGAGCTGTTAGTGACTGGATTCCTCGGTATGTCCAACGTACTGCAGGAAGACCACCGACCCGATGGTCAGAGTTTTTCACGAAAGCCTAGAAGAAAGATATGATGCTCGACGAGTCCCTAAAGCGAGCAGAACCCACTGGGCTACTCTTGCACGCGACAGGGAAAAATGGAGGATTTACTGGCGCCCGCTCGAGTCACTCGACGATCAACGGGACTACAGGTGATAGGTGATATTAGTGTATGGCTTTTTTGCTACTGGTCACCGTAATGGAAGATGTGTTTTTCCGATCCCGTCGAGTAATAAGAGGCATAGGGGTGGTCAGAGCGACGCTGCGTCTTGTCATGTGACTATAGAACGGGCGAGAACAAACTCGGATGTTTTCATCAGTGATGAAGAAATTTTCATTCTTTCAAAATGATCTAAGACGAGAATTTATGTCCTTATTTAGTTCTTCATTACTGAATTTGTGCTCTCCCACTTGTTTTTAAATGTTATATTTCATTTTCAGAGAACTCTTTCAATGTTACATTGAAAGACACAGTTATTTCTGTAAATGATACGTTGCTGCTGGATTGCTATGCGGATTTATCTCATCCGTCGCAAAGAATGGTCAGTTCTTTTTCATCTTCCATTTATCTTCCTCTTTTATTTGCCCACTTTTCCTTTACCCAGCGTAAACATCCTTGTATTACACGTTAGTATTTCTGCCACCTTTCAATTAGTTCAATTAGTGATTTCTCGCTAAACGTTTTAGTATTGGCGAATTTCTTAATGGGATGGAGTGAGGGTATGAGACAGGCAAAAAAAGGAACACAGAAATATGAATTTTTTTGTTTACTTCAGAATTTTTGTGCTTTTTTTCGTTTATGAGCTGAAAATAGTTTTCTACTTCGCTAGGTACCCTGAGTGATTGCTACCTATAGAAGCACTTATTTTGATTTCAAATACTAAACGTTTAGCAATCACCCAACAGCGGGACTGATCTGGGGAGTAAAAATCGGCAATGAACCCAGTTAAGCTGAGGCTTTAGTTATAATCACAATCTTAACCGTTTTTGTCTACTGCCTACTCTTTTTGATGGCAGGGTATATTGCGAAATATAACTGTAATGAAGCTGAGATATTTGCAAAACTCTGGACCGCGGGTGTCTATGGTGGGGAACGAACGCGCTATTGTCCTTTCCGGGGAGTAACGCGCTCACCACCACACCATGCGGGTCCTTCGTTTCGCCTGTCTCCGCCTTGTTGATGGCAAAAGATCGATAGAACTAGCTGAGAGACAGGCGAAACGAAGGACCCGCATGGTGTGGTGGTGAGCGCGTTACTCCCCGGAAAGGACAATAGCGCGTTCGTTCCCCACCATAGATACCTGCGGTCCAGAGTTTTGCAAATATCTCAGCTTCATTACTAAACGTTTACTTCGGTGCAGCGAAATGCAGTGGTTGGAGTGCAATGCGTCGTTCTCCTAGTTCGATCCAATCTTATGTCAACACTACGGTGATGAGAATCGTCCGAGAAAAGCTGCTTACGATCCGAGCAAAAGCAAGCGACATCCTATGGTGAACAACATGGAACCAGAGCTATTCCAGGATTTCAGGGAGAATCAATTCGACCAGCATTTATGAAGAAGATCAAAAATTTGCAATTGTCAACTGAACATAAACGCGATTCATGAATGATGGGCGCGAGATAGCCGACTCACTGAAAGAAGTGCTAAGATAGGTTATGTAAAATAAATAGATTATGTAGAATAAAAGGATAAAGCTCTCGATGTTGATCAACCTAAAGGATGCACCATGCATTCGACTTCATTAAGCATCGTTGGAGGTGATTGAATGCATATCTGGCTTTTACAATGACTCGCGGTAGCCTACCAATGCATGAAGCCAGTGGTGCTATTCTCCAAAATCAAGTCAGGTACGAATTTGCCGACCTTGGAGGGATAGAACGCTTAATGGCTCTGGGCGCGAGCAATGATCTCATGTGCATTGTACGGCACCTCCGACCACTGGGCTGCACGTGTCCTGAAGGAAGGGTGATCTGGAGTCGTATAATTGAATGACTAAATGGAATATTCCCTCTGGACGAGAAATCGTGTCCTGTTGTTGTTTCTGTTCTTTCACCTTCTTGGTTATCTTTTAGCAACCTCCTTTTTTTTGCTATCGCTGCGATTGTTTGAGCTTCAGCACCTTCAGTAGTTATGTTCATTTAGCACTGGACGTTGAACGGTGAACCGGTGTTCGTCGACGGTGAACGAGTGTCGCTCAAAGCTCTTGGACAGATTCTTGCCATCAAGAAGGTTCATATTTGCCGATTAAAATTTTGTTCCTTCTTTAATGTTTCTCATCGATATATTTTATGTTATCCCTAAAATTTCATCATTTCTTTTTCTCAATTTTGTTTTTTCTGTTATTGGCTTTAATTCTAGGTTCAAATGAGCGATTCTGGTGAATATGCGTGCGAACTGTGGGCTGGCAATGATCAGCTAGCTCGACAAACAGCCGTCATAATGGTAGTAGGTCGCCAGGAAATTAAGAAAGAACTGAATCAACAACGAACATTCTACTTTCAATCAACGTCTCTGCTACTCGTACTAATTCTCTCCATAGTCCTGTAAGAGTTATAGTTTTTATACCCACTTGGATACTTGGACAGCCCGCCCTCACTGGTTGTGTCGTCTCCAGCATATTCTCCATCTTTCGGAGGTTTCCTGGCTTAGCCATTGTTTCCCTGGAGTCCTAGGTCAGCATGGCCAAAGTCTGTTCCAAGTCTTTACCACCACAGGCAGTCGCCGTCCTTGTGTATCAGAGGGAGATCTGCCACAATGCGGCTAATTTGATACCAGGACGGTGGTCGATCCTGGTGTTCGTTCACTCCTAGCTGGGCTTCTTAATGGAAACCTAAGGCTCCTCAATCTGGAAGACCCTGTCGGGGAGATGAATCCCCCGTTGTATATCGCAGCCCGACACCCGGGAATAAATCCCAGTCACGAGTTGGGATTTTCTGTAGATTCTGGATTTTGCAACAGCTGGGGAGCAATATCGTGTTCCTATTGGTCGCGACAAGAAGCGCGAGGAACCACGCCTCCTACTACGAACAAGTACCTTCTGCAGCGTTATTATGTCATATTACTGAGATTTCTCGATGTTTCTACGATTTTTACCACCCCTATTGAATTTTTCTTTTCTTTTTTCTTTTTCTTTCATTTTTTTTCTCTAGTACTATCTATTTTTAGGATTTTCGCGCTGACAACATGCTTTATGGGGTTTCAAAGGGTATGCAGCAGCAAAAAAGTAACAGATCGTCCGGAACCAGTATGAATGAGTTGTATTAGAAGCGACAGCGACTCAACATAGCGACGCAACGTCGAAGAATGAAATGTGACGGAAGGAGCCTTGGAAAGAATGTGCCATCGAGGTCAACTTCTGGATGATATCTAGCCGACGCCCATAAATAGAGTCTTGTACATCACAAGTATTCTATATTTTTTGGGTAGTTACGATTGATGCTGACGTTATCACTGGGTTTAGTGTTATAGTTCTATCAGGACTTTCGAGTTTTGAATAAAGATTCGTCCACTTGATAACATATCACTTTGCTATCCATTAACTTATCAAGCACTCAACTGTCTGAAAAAAATACGTTGAAATGTCACGAAAAATCGCCTTGAATCATATTGTTCATCTCTTTTTATATGAGCCAGAAAACACGGAACGAAATCTTTCATAGTTTCTAGGTGTTAAGTTAGAGTTATTGGTGAAAGAACTTTTTCCATGTTCAAAGAATCGGTTGATATTGAGCACAGCCATAGTTCTTGTCGACTAGTTTACGAATTTGCACTGAATCTATCAAATTCACAGGGATTGAAAAGTTGTCGGAGCATTATCAGATAAGTTTCTCGGGGAACTCTTCGTCAGTCATTGCTTCTCTTGCATCAAAATTCATCTTAACCGCCACTGACGAGAACTGATTTGCCGGATGTGAGTCTACTCCTAACACGATTGTTGTTACCGTCGTCGCTTCCTAAAGCCAACATACTATAAGCATTCAAAAGCCTAAAAAACCATAGTGAGCGCCCTACAACGTTTGCTTAGAGATGTGTTAATGACCACTTTTGCTTTTTTCTTTATGCAGCAAGCATTGCTAATGATAATAATCAAACGGTAATCAAGGACCCAGTATTAAATTTCCTATTAACTGTACTATTATGCTGCTCACTTTTTCCTTAGTCTTCTCCGTCTCCTTGTTCTCCAACTCGTCGTCTGAATTTGTTTCGTTCGATAAATTCGTCTCCACATCATCTATTCTCATGATGTCGCCGCTCATTTTGCCGTTGGCTTCAGGCAGATTACCTGGTGGAAGATGTAAGACTTCATGAATGTTTACGATTCCCTGAGATCGTTGAATTGGCGGCATAGTCTCATGATTTTCTTCCTCGTCGCTAATCTCATCATCAGAAGAAGTGTCGACATACATGATGGACTTCGGAGCAATTAACGATGGATCGAGTGTCTCTAGAAAAGAAGTGATTTAGAATTGTGATAATAAACAGGAGAAAAAGGGAAAGAGAAAAACAGGATGAACGAAGAAAGTCGAGAGGTGAAGAGCAATGACTAAATAGACCTCAGGCGATATCCATGCTCACCATTGTTTATCCGGCAAGTTTTCAATTTTCCTTTTGATCCCGCAAAAATTACATTGCACAATGAATCGAGTACTCGAGTACTCCATTCTCCAATTTTGTTTGGGTTCAGAAAGCTCTTTCGAAACAATGATATAAGTTATCCCACTTCTCCCTACAACTTTTCCAATATTTCGTTTATAAAGACGATTGTTTTGTCGTCTTCTCTACACAGGAGGAGATGGACAAATGCTTTGATTTATTGGACGAGCAGACAGAGTACATCAGGTTCACCCGGGAGAAACCGAAGGACGACTGGCTCCCGTTTTTAAACGTTCAAATTAACTTGTCAGATAGCGGTTACATGACAAAGTGGTACCGAAAACCAACCTGGTTCACTCCCTTTCTTGTCACCCTTCGCACACAAAGAGGGCGTTTGTGAGAAACATGTTTCAAACAGCTTAATCTAGTAAGTTGCGTATTGGTGTACCCTTCCAGGCTCCGAAGAAGGCGATTCTGCCGAAACGTCAGCTACGATTGTGTTGTATGTGTGTTATTGTATGGAAGTAAACGTGTGCTGTTTAACAACCTCGCGATTGCTAAGAGAGAAAACGACGAATTCATAATTCAGTGCCGAGGTTAATAGAAAGTCGATCCTGGATACTATTTCGTTTACTTTGATCGAGAATTGTTCCTGGTTGTGCTGCAGCGAAGAACACTAGGTTGTTCACTCCAGAAATTGTCACCATCCTAGAACAAAACTTGTCGCAAGACGACAAACATCCCTTTGATTCAAATGTCTCGATGATAGTGGTAAGTTGATAGCAATTCTTGTACAAGCAGAAGATATTTCCTTATCTATGTGTGCTAGAGATCACATGATTCTTCATGGAGACGTGGAATTTAATTTCCAACCAAACAGACAACAAAAACTTCCAAGAGTGGACGCTAATTAACAAAGAAATTAAGCAAACAGTCGAGTCTCCATCACTACCCTTCCAACAGATTACCGCCTCACCACGGTTAAAAGTGTTCCGAGCTACGATTTTAGTGAATAGGTCGCCGACCAGCAGCTTCGTCCTACCTAAGGAGGACTATGACATTTGCATCCAGAATCCCAAGTAGGACAAAACAATCCTAAGAAGTCACTGTCAATCTGTCAACCACATGGTCACCAGTTAGAAATATGCATCTAAGAAAACTTTATTTTGACTTTTTAGAGTCAGGGAAAGGGATTTTTGATTAATCGACAAATTTTCGGTTAAAGGAATATCCTTCTGGCTTATTTGTGGGTGCAGATAATAGGTCATTGACGTATTAAGGTAAATAACCTTGTAATTCATATAAGAGAATAAAGGATAAACTCTCGGCGCTGATCAATCTCTGAGGGATGCGCCATGTATTCGACTTCATTAAGTATCGTTGGAAGTTATTGAATGCCCATCTGGCCTTTACAATGACTTGTGGTGGCCAGCCGATGTATCGAGCCAGTACTGCTATCCCCCTAGACAAGTCTAGTACCAATTTGCCAACCCCGAAGTGATCGAAGGCTTGGTGGGCCTTGAGCGCGGGGATCGATTCCACGTGTGTGATGCAGTGGCGCCTCCAACCACTACGAGAAAAGTAGAGCTAAATGATTATCTAGTGGGACCAAATTCAAAATTAAATGAGTGGCGTCCTCTATAATTTTTAGTGAAACCTATCGCTAAAAAGCCAGGGAAAGGTTGTCTGGAATTACTGAGACCTCTCTTAGCAATATCAAACAACTAGAGTCAAATATTACCGATGTTAAGATATTTGCCCATACAGATCGATCCCGTTGACCGGTGATTATTGACGGCACTGATCGATAGAACTAGCTGAGAGAGAGGCGAAACGAAGAACCCGCATGGTGTGGTTGTGAACGCATTACTCCCCGGAAAGGACAATATCGCGTTCGTTCCCCTCCGCAGACACCTGCGGTCCGTAGTTTTGTAGATATCTCAGCAATCTTGTGGTTGTATTTCGCTTAATACCCTGCCATAAAAATTAGAAGGCAGAAAATAAAAAGTAAACATTACCGATGTTTTTGGCAGGTGAGTTGCGCTGTACATCTAGCTGGACGGCATCGATAATCACCTCCTCTTCAGATTCCACTTCACTTTCCTCTGCTTTCGATGTGTTTGAGTTCGTACTTGCTTCCTTTAAAGCTGAATTTGGACCAGATTTTTTTGCTGTTGAACTAGGACCAGCATCCGAAGTATCGTCCTCCTCTAAATCCGAATTGTCCTTGTCAATTCTCTCTTCTTCGTCCACCTTTTCATCTGTATCGGTAGAATCTTTCTTCAATTCTATAGAATTTTCGATAATTTTTGATGTCGAAGGATACTCTAGTGAAGAGGCTTGAGAAGATTCGTCGTCTTTGGTTTCCGAAATAGCCAACTGTTTCTCGTCTTCTAAACAGTCGTCGTGTCGCTTCTCGAACAGCCGCGGTTCAGATTGAAGTTGGAGCCGTGAAAGCTCTACCTCGTCCACTTCTTCAACCACGTCAGTGCTGATGGATACTGCATCCTGAAAACTTACACGGATTTCCAGAACGATTTCCAAGAATCTTCTTTCATTATTCTCTTGAATCTGCTACTTCTATTTCCGAAATTGTAAATATTCACCGTATATTTCAAGCTTAGCAGAGCTTGTCAAACAATTCTTATTTTTTCTTATTTCCAGATTTCAAGAAGATCACCCTTAAGTGAAACAGATACAAGCAAGGAATGCTTTTAAAGAGAGCAGACTACCATAAGTATGAGAAATTTTACTTCCAACTCTTTTCCGAGGTTCGTTCAGAACAGTGGAAGAATCATGATAAATCTTAAGAGACAATCGGCTGTGTAACAACCTTGCGCTTGCTGAGAAATGAAACAACGCATTTATAATTTTAAGGAATTTTTTAAAGGATGTAATTTATGTGCAAACAAATTGAAGACTTGATGTAGCAAATCCGAGGACCGGCTTCACAGTAATCTTGGCATCGATCAATAATGCAGTATTTTCTTGCTGAGGAGATACGAAATTGTTGTTACACTATTTATTCACAATAGTCAACATTTCGGTGTTTTCGCCTTCTTCGGGGCCTGGGAATGTCAAATTGACACGCAATTCTTCAGAAATTTATCTGTTAGGTTTTATCCGAACAGCTTATGAAAGTGTTTGACTGAGTCGATTACGTATCAGTTTACCTTTCCAGGCTGTGAAGAAGGTGAACCTGATGGAAAGACAACTATTGTATTATAACGTCTCCGTGTCTGTTCATCAAGAAAACAGTAGAAACTTGATCGTCTAGACACCTTTGAACTACTGAAACAGTTGGAATCATCTTCTTCAATATAGTAGTACTAGGCAGCACATACAGTGGCTTGAAGTGCACTGGAACATAAGCATGGTAGACATTTCGCACACTCCCCTGGATCTAACCAAGTTCACGATCTCTTCGAGGTCGGCAAATCGGCATTAGATCTGTCTGGCGAGATAAAATAACGAACATAGGTGAACCGTCGGAAGTCATCATATTCCATAAACATCCATTTGATCACCTCTACGATGCTACGCATGGTACCCAATGCACAGAGCACCGCTACAGGGTGATTAACGCCTTATCGCTTGTTCTTCATCGAAATGCTTAGGCTAATTATTGGAATTCCTGTGAGATTATGAACCTAGTGTCAAAAAAGTAAATGAATTTATCTATAACCAATCAAATAAGGAGCATTTGTATAAAAGCATTTCTTGATCATCTTTCAAACGTTTCGCTACCAAAACGCATTCTCTGCTGGCTTACGGGTTTTACTAGTAATACGGTAGCGGCTCAGGTGGTATTTTCGTTGTTGTGGTAAGCAAATAGCTCTGAATAGCCTTTAAGTGCCCGTAAAAAAATTGGCCAGACGCCTAAGGATTACTGGGATAGCCTGAAGATGTATCAATTTGAACCTCTAGCAAAACTAATTGCTAAATCAAGGATCAAATCAGAAAGGAACAACGGAAAGAAGAAATGTAATGGCAGAAGTACGAAAGCTAAAGTCTCATTGAAAGAAAGTGGATGACCTACTGAACAAAATAATCCATTGATCAAACTCGTGAATGAATTCATTGAACAGAATAGAATATCTCTTAACATCGACTAATCTGAGCGTAACGACCTCGATGACGGTGTCGACATCTTCCGCCTTGTCTTCTCCAATAATCTCATTCATCATGATGTCGTTCATGATTGTGTCGTCGTTTGTCGATTTTCCGACCAAAGTCCTGGGTTGCGATCGATCGACTGTTGGTTGTTCTAAAAACATCGTTCGTCAATTTCAATTCATCTTGTCTCAGTTGTTAGCTTCATAAGAAAGCTCTACAGTAAGCTGAATATGTTTAGAAAATTCATTGCTTCATTACAGTATATTCTCGACCCACTATAGAACTGTGCCTTTTCCATCATTTTTTATCACCTGTATTCCTAGAGCCACTCAAGCCTACGGTAATAAAATCTCTGTTTATTCTGCTGCACTTCAAAACTGTTATAGGCGTTCCCCTTATTCGAAAAGCAAGAAGAGCATCTCCCTTTTCTCACATGACCCTTAAGTTCAATTATTTTCAGCTAAAGAGTTACGAAAGGTGGCTCCTTAGTCTCAACTGTAGAAAACGAATACACAGGCGAGTAGCTTATTGAGCTTACTCCATGAAAATGAAAGGTTTAATAATTGGATACGAACCAGAATCGTCTACCACTCACTCTCCAATCATCTGATTGCAAGTTCATGGCAGAAGAATATAATCCGTATAGAAGCAAAAATATTGTGCATATGCTCGAATAATATTACTGTATACAACAAGCGGGCCGTTCAAATAATGAGAAGAACAAGCGACAGACGGAAAAAAGAACTGTAGAGTGGACTTCTACGAGAACCCAGACGTCCCTTAGGACGACCACCTACACGTTGGGCGGACTTGTACGTAACCGAAATTAATCGGCTGTACTCGCATCTAACAAAACCACCAATATGGAAGACTATTGCGAGAAAACGAAACGAATGGCAGATGTGCTGGGGACCACACAACTGGTGAGGATGAACCGTCCAAGTATTCAAGTAAATAGTATACAACAAGTAAAGGTTAGTCTCATTTGAAACAACAAGAAGCGCATCCATAGGATCTGCCTACATCATTTCTCTTGGTTCAACTCTCTACTGGATGCACGGCAACGCGCCATGCACTGTCCTAGCTAGCCATTTGCGTTCCCTTCGTTACATGACCTTCGGCCAAACTTCCTCATAGGACTCTCAACTGGGACAGATGGTGCGAATGACTTGGTAAGGTGAAACTCTCGCCAAAATTGACTCGTGCCTTTTTTCCAAAGGTTTTTCCTATTCAAATGATTAGAAATCATCAACCTTCTTCATGGTTAGCGGATTTCCTTCAATGGAAAGTCAGAGGTAATAGTAAAGTTGAAGTAGAGGAGCATGTAATACAGTAACTATAAATGCCATGTAATTCGCGCAGGGGCCTGATCGTTGATTTGATCCTGGGCAGAGCAAGTCAGATTCTTCGGGATCGGACAAATTGCTACGAGACTCTTCTGCCAGCAAAAAACACTTACTTGAATACATTAGTAGATTAGCAAAAGTGACTGTACTGTCTAAAATGCATTTAACCATCCCGACGATGTTACGAATCAAATCGAAGGAATGATCGACCTCTAAAGGGTAAGTTGACACCGAACTGTGAGTGACCTCAGATAGCACTTTTCTGTTGTTAGAAAACTGTCTTTGATATATTTACATCTATGACATTTATTGGTGTAAGCTACGCACCTGTACACCAACATTGCACGTAATTTCTTCTGAATACATTTCCCTCATCCTAAAATTAATCCCGTTTTTCTTTCATTGATTTGTCTTTGACTTTCAAGGTTCTTACAGATGTTCAGAACCGGTCGAGGACTCTGCCCACGTCACAGCGACTTTGCAGTTGAACTGGTAAGCCCCGGACTTTCTCTCCATCGGAGGCTTTTTGAGGCACAAAGTCTACCGATTGTTCTCCGTTTTCTGTTCTGTAGATCTCTCACAATTCATTCACCATGTTCACTCAATACCTCAATTACATGTAGCACATGGTCCATAAAAAAACCGCTAACCGTCAATTTTTCTCGAGTGTAGTACCACAAAGGAGTAGATATTACGATCCCTTTCAAGTTCTCTCTTTGCTCCAAAAAAAGTGAAAGCAAGAGTTGAAAGGTTGCAGGTGAAATGGATAGGAATTTTTCACAAACGAATGTACCTTTTGCCTGTTAGAGTTTCAAAGTAGGATAGTGGTACCATTTGATCGAGGAGCGCCTAAAGACGGATTTACGCTCGTTTTTAGAAAGAAGATTGAAATTTAATTCCTTCTAGAGCAAACAGGAAAATCGCTTGCTAACGATTACTTCCGAACGCTTACCATATACTTCCGAGTCCACTGATCAGACGTTGTCGGTCGAATCTACATGAAAAAGAAGACTTGCAGACATGCAAGTAGCTGTTATACAACATTTGTAAAAAAAATGTTTCGACAGACGAAATGATCGATGTCATCTGAGATGTAAATTGTCCTTGATCGTTGAAACCGCGGCCGGTCAGAGGATTCAAGGATAGGAATATATCATGATAAGAGAGAGCCAGTTCAGACGAGGGCACCGGGTGGGAAGGAATCTCTTTGAGCCAGATTTCGAATCTGTCTTATGAATTATCTTCGCAATATGTCTAATATGTTGAGGTAAGATTTTGTAACGCTTAAAATGTAAAAGACCATCGTGGTATGGAAAGAAAAACAGAACGTTGAACAGAGAAGGAAATGGGAACGTCAAAGCGCCCTCTGCTGAAAATGGCCAGCTTAAGTTTCTGAAATAAACAAAAACTTTTTTGTTGATGAGCAAAATACTTTAAACCAAAACAAAAATCCATTATAATGGTCAAATTGACAAATATCATCAATATTTTTAATGATTCATATGTAATAGCAAGGAAATGGGCACTTCTAGAAGTCATATGTTTTTTTGGGTGCGGGTCAGTGGTCAGAGACACCATGCACATGGGATCGAATCCCACGCCCGTAACCTATCATGCCTTCCATCCCTCCGAGCTCGGCAATTTGGTACCAGACTTGCCTAGGAGGATAGCAGCACTGGCTCGATACATCGCTAGGCCACAACGAGTTATTCTAAAGGCCAAATATGCATTCAGTCACTCCCAATGATGCTTAGTGAAGTCGAATGCATCGTCCACTCAGGGATTAATCAACGCCGACAGCTTTGTCCGTTTTTTGTTTTCGCGATAAAAGCAGCACATTTCAAATATTTTTTATAAAGTGACTCAGAAGAAAATTGTCATTCCAGCACTCTGTTATGCTGCAGAGAATCGGGCTGATACTTAAACCACGTCAGCAGTACTACGCACTACTCACAGAGCGCTTGAACGAAGTCTTCTGAAGTATAACCAGCGCCCAGAACACCTAGTCGGATTTCGAAGCTCTGATTCTCGAAATCCATTTCATCTTCAAGACCCAGGCGAACACATATTGATTTCGGAACATGGTTAGCCAGTTATAAAACGAGAAGAACAGACAACGGTCAGACGAAAAGTAATGTAGCGTGGACTCCATGAGGATGTCGGCATCCCCTGGGACGAGCACCTACACGTTGGGACGAACTCTTTATAAGTAAAAAAAAACCAACGTGCTCACAGCTGCAATTGTTTTACTGAAATATGAGACTCGCACCAGCCACCATGCTTGAAGCAGACAACCTTCGCGGACGACGGAGAGAAACAGACGAATGTAGAAAGTACTAGGGTTCGCACAACTTGTGAAGACGGACCGTCTCAATATCCAAGTAAGTAGGCAAGTAACAGTATTATAGCAAACATATGGGACGATGATAAAGATTCGATAAGGACTAAATTCGAACAGAAATAAAATAAATATTCCCTAAAACTTACCCAGATTCACATCATCAAATTCATCAATCGTCAGCTCAGCAGGTGAAATGTGACCGTTTCGTTCCGCTGATGGATGTAGCTTTCCTGCTACAACTTGAATGATTTTCGAAAAAAACCTATGAAGAAAAGTTATAAAGGCTTTTTTAAGCCCTATGTTGTAATTTCGAGTTAGTAGTCTTATAGTAGGACCTGGAATAATCTTTAGACAGGGGGCGAATGAGTGGTTAAACGAACTTTTATTCCATTCATTAAGGTCTATTTGTCATCAAAACGCATTAATTTTTTGCTGGAAGGAATTATTTCATGCTTACATCTTAGGAATTGTACAGGAGGTTCCTTTAATCGGACACTGCGACAACAACACAACCGTTGGCACAGAGTTGCTTCATTTGGCTCTAAATCGGCCATCAGTAGTCCTGAACTGGTCCTGATGAAATCCTGAACTCTAGGAAATTACTCAATCATCGTTTTATAACCGTTTCAAAGCGAACGATTTAGTACTATCTCAGCGACACTAATGCGCCAGTGATCACGAGGAAAAAAATCAATCGATGAGTATAGAGATAAAGGCAATGAAGCAAATAGGCAGATCGATAAATACGAAAACGCACAATTTTCGTCTATCGTTCCTCTTTTTCCTAGTTGCTTCTTCACAATGGAAAATCCATTTTATGTGTTTTCTCTTCTAATTGGATATACCTTTAAGAAAAAAAATCAGAAAAAAAGTGAACAAAATGGTAACTGTAATAACCAAACTGGTGCCAAACACAACAAAAATCAGCAAATACGCAAAATCTTCATTTCGATGAGTCGGAACGGAAAATAAAGAAGAAAAGGAAAAAGGGAAAAGAATGATAAAGATTAAGTAGAAAAGATGAAAAGAAGAAGGAAAAGAAATAAACAGAGAAAAAAAAGGACCACGCAAAAGAGAGAAACAAAAGAGAACACAAACGATAAAAGGAATAATTAAGAAGAAAAGAATGTGTATGATCTAACGAGAGAGGTAGAGAAACGAAGAGGTGGAAATGCAGATTCTGCACTATAACCCTTAAGGACGGGCATAATTTTGCATAGATGCAACGACGCAGAGAGAGAGGTAGAGGAGAGGAGAATGTAAAAAACAAAGAGGAAAAGACGATAGAGTTTTTTTTTCGTACCATTTGTGCTCGGAACTTCACTGCTGATGAGAGGTAATGTATTTCATGGCACAGTAAATAACACTTTAGTAAGAACATTCTTGTGGATAAGAAGGAAACCAGATCGACCAGTCTAACGGGACTGTAAAAATTCCAAAGATTCCAGTTGGGCGTTATTCGTAACGTCATTATTTTTGTTTTATCACCACAGCCACTATTAACGCTCGACGCTCGTTCTTCCACTAACTGATGATGACTTGTCGATTACTAGAGTATACGAGAAGCTGAGGACCTTACAGATTTATGCAAATGATTCTGCACTATAGCGGTTAGGGCATTCATAATTTTTATGAGCTACTGCTTCTTCGATACCAAACATTTTTAGAGGTTTTTGAAAATTTCAAATGCAATTGTGGCCAACAGCAAACTAAGGTGAGAGTTGGAATCTCCGGCAACTTTCCTTCACCAATGTTAAGTAGAACTTCTTAACAAGAAAATCACAACAACAATGATGCTGAGATATGAGCAAAACTCGGAATCTCTGGTGCGCTTTGACCCAATGGCTACGATTTCTAGGGTCTGAAGTGTTATCCACTTCACCATCAAGGCCTTTGTTTTGTTTTTTTCCTTTCCTTTCTCAGCCAATTCTTTACCTTAAGTGACTTGGTAGGTGATTGCTGATATCGCCGTTAGGGTAGAAAAAGGCCGACGGAAAGGCAAGCCAAGAGCATTGGTGGTGCTCTGAATAACATGTGAGCCCATATGAAGACTAATTGCTGGTTCGAACAACATCTAAGTTCTGAGTCTTGTAAATAACTCAGCATTAGCATAATTACGCTTAATTATAGTAAAATAAAAAAGGCTGTCGGCGTTCATCAATGCCTGAGGAATGCGCCATGCATCCAACTTCATCAAGCATCGTTTGAAGGTGACTGAATGTATATCTGCCCTTTACAATAACTCGCGGTGGCCTACCGATGTATCGAGCCAGTGCTGCTACCCTCCCAGACAAGCCTGGTACCAATTTGCCGACCCCGGAGGGATGGAAGGCATGGTGGGCGATGGGGGAGGGAACCGATTCCACGTGTGTGTTAAAGGGCGCCTCCGACCACTGCGTCACATGTGCACTTATTTAATTGTATTATGTAAAAATTTCCATACATATAAATAGGACTTATCTGCTCCTTTTAAAAATATTTATCCTATTGCAAAGCCAAGTTTACAAATACAATTGGTGCAAATGAAAAAAAAACACTTTTTGTGAAGTAAACCGAGAAATAACTTGAAAAAAGAACTGATGGAAATGACCGAAAAAAAACACATACCTCTGTGTGGAGATGTGAAAAAAATCACCACGAAAAAAATATTCTTGGAATGAATGAAAAAGAATGAAAGTAATCTTCACATTAATAGCAACATTATATTTAACTTATAACCCTTCAATCAACCAATACCAGGGCCCACCACCGTCCTGGTATGAAACTAGTGACATGGTGGCAAATCTCCATCTGATCCGCAAAAGCGACGACTGCCCGTGGTGGTGACAACCTTGAACAGACCTTTGCCAGGCTGACCACGGGACTCCAGGGAACCACAATGGCTAGACCGGAAAAACTCCGAAAAACGGAAATTATTCTGGAGCCGGCACAAGCAGTGAAGACGGGCCAACCAACTATCCAAGTAAGCAATGTTATAAATAACACTCGAACAACTCTGAACGAGATAGCGTTCTAATGGAATCCATGGACTTCCTTCGTTGGTAGATCACCATCGGAAATGAAGCAATTGCCATGTAACATTCAGTGAGCACAAAAAAATAACATAAAAAGTATATGTTTTATGGTAATGAGGGCCTGAAAATGCAACGAAAAACCGATAGAATGTAAAAGAAGTAAAAGTAGGGGAGTAGGAAAAAGTGGGAAAAAAATGAAGGAAAAATGGAACTGATAATTTTGCATTTCTAGAACACCGTGTTTTCTGATAGAATTTTAAAATAATATGGTTTCTCGGTAAAACTAGCTAAGAGAAAGGCGAAAAGGAAGACACGCATGGTGCGGCGGTGAATGCGTTAGCCACCGAAAAGTGTAATAGCGTGTTCGATCCTCACTGCAGACACCTGCGATCCGGAGTTTTGCATATATCTCAACACCGTTGTGGATGTACCTCACATAATACTTTGCTGTAAATCGTTGTAGTAGAGAGTTTAAAAAAGTTAGCAATGTGATTTCTATTCTCCTCATCACCGTCTTTGTACGCAAAGAAAATTCCGGAAACTTGCAAGAAAAGAAACTAAATAGAAAGAAACAAAGGCAAAGAATACGACATCCACCCGTTCTCGAATGGCATTCGTCGATTGCTGTCAGTGCAACAGAATGTGAATTCCTGCTTTTTTCTTTCTTCCTCTTCATCAAGTTTTTCTTACCTTTTTCACCCATAAATCGATATAAGACTTCCTGGCAACCGAATTTTCCTGGATACGTAAATGATGAGTCATCAGTTGTCATACAAGCCTCCAGCAGCTCCTGCACATGCTCCTCTAAGTAGCAACCGTCATTCAAGGACCGCATTGAGTTCGGAAGTGACTTCGGCCAAAATTCAATGATCTTTGAATTCCTCATTGTGATTGTGAACACTAGTTTCGAACGATTTCTTCGAAAATTTTGGAATAACCGCTCTTGGGTGTCTCATCGCTAGGTCTTCCACAACCGATGATTCGCAGGTGAGAAGAGAAGTTTGTTGCCTCGAGTCTAGGGTTTTTAAGTGAGTCAAGTGATCACCAAGGTAACAAGATGAAGGAAAAAAACTTTTATTAACATTGAGCTTATCTTTGAAACATAATTTCAATTATTCAAACCAAGGTTGGATTAACAACGAACGGGTTTCAAAAATACGTTTTAGTATTTTTCAACAGTGTAAGCGTCGTTATTGTTAACGTTATCATTGGTATCATTACTTCTACTTGTTAATAGTGGTTCTAGAATTATATTTACTTGGACACTTGGACGGTCCGTCCTCACTGATGTACAGGCACCAGCATACTCTCCATCCTCCGGAGCTCTACTGGTTTAGCCACTGTGTTTCTCTGGAGCCCCGAGGTCAGACTGGCTAAAGCTTGCCCCAGGTTGTCACCACCACAACCAGTAGCCGCCTCTGTGGATTAAAGGGAGATTTGCTACAATACGACTACTTTGATACCAGGACGCTGCTGGATCCTGGTATTGGTTTACTTTTAGGTAGGCTTCCAGGGAGATGAATACTCCGCTACACAACGCAGCGGAGCACCCAGGAACCCCTCCCAGCCACAAAGAGGGTAAACCTTTGGGAGGACTAGAATTATAGCCATTAGAAATATTGTTAGTAACTAATGTGCTCATTAACCACATCACTAATTACTGCTAATGAATTTTGACACTCATTATGGAGCCGTTGTTATTGTTTCAGTTTTTGAGTGGTTTCCAAAAAGAAATATTCTTCCTAACTCACAGATTTCCTACGTATTCGCAGATCTTTCAAGCTACGCATGGAATACAAGCAATGGAACGAGTAATATGATTGCAGAAAATCACTTTTAATGTCTAAACATTATGTTTTGTAAGCGAGTTGAACCAGTTATAAAATCGACAAACGACAGTACTTCGCATCTCAAATGAAATGACAGTGATGGCGAAAAAGTACGAAATGCTCTAAAACGAAACAAAATGGCAATCGAAAAGGAATAAAAAGATGGAGAATGACGAACATATTTTTCCCAAAACAGAACAAATTGGCGGTTGCTGAGAGTCGCCGAAACTTCAAGCCCTTCTGATCAGCGACGGCTTACTGGGATGGCTGAGCAGGTTGTGGGTGGACGATCAACACACGTTGCTCTGCATTTTGGTAGAGTTCAAAGTTTTTAAGCAAATCCAATTGCTCACAAAGCCGATCTGCATTAATACCACTACAATGTACTATAGTGGGCCATACACCACACTAGCCGATAGTGACGGAATATTCCAGGTTGTCAAATTGTACGAATGCTCAAAAATTTCTTCATCACTCAGCCACCCTCTCCAACACATCAGCTAGCCATTTCGGCTATCCAGGCTGAGAAAAAATTTGATATTTCTCTAGAGAATGCTTAGCATTAAGAGAAAAACAATGCTAAGAATCAGTAACGCTTGTGATAAAAGTACACCAGACGATTCTTCATGAAGAAGAGCTGTTCAAGCTTTAAGTGCGGCAAGTATAAGGCAACCTTGCTTTTTGAGAAGCAGCTTCATCTTATCGAAAGATGAATGATCGCTGTATAAAGCGGATTTCTGAAAACAAAAGCAAGAGATCGTCTTATGATACCGGCTATAAGTTTTGCACCTTCGACTGCATCAACTCTAATTGGTCAACGGCAACGGGCTTACAATTTATCACTAGACATTCCGGAGAACGATACTAGAAAATCTTAGTAAAATACTTTTCTTTCAACAAATTTGCACCATTTTTATTCGTTTCCTTAAAATTCTTGTCAATAACTCTACTGATTTGACGGTGGTTAGCCGAAGCCCTGTTAACCTCTAAACAACTACTGATCTGGATCGAGGCAAATTGATAACAGTGAACCTAATCGAGTCCCAATGAAAGATGTGGACAAACATCAGACAACAATCGTCCATGATTGGATTGTATAGTAGAACAGCAATGCATAACTGCTTGTTTTGACACGATTCTAAGCAGATTTTTTTTCGGATCTCACTGATTTAACGAAATGATTCTCACTGACTACTAACTTTTGGCAATTCTTCTCATGGACGATATCGGAGGCAAGGAATTCTCTCAGTAATTTTCCCAATAACACCTGTAGATAGAGTCCTCAGCGTTCTTAGTGTTGATTTCTCGGTAGACGCAAGCACTTTGACACATAATGGACGGTGTGTATTCTATACGACCATACACGGCGCCACGAGTGTCCGGTATGACCTTCGTATGGTCTCTATTTCCTTCCGGGTGGTTCATGTTGCAACATAGAATCCTCTTCTCAGATTTCTTATAATCACTAGAAAATTTATCCAACAGATGGTACGGCAGGCGTTAGATGGGAAAAGTCCCATTCTCTGCTTAGAAATACAAAAAAAACCTTTTCCTAGAACGAGTTCAATGGTTGGCAATTTGACTAGAAATCTATTGTTATCTCATCTCCACACTCAATGAAGAATCGCTGCCCTTGTATGGAGTGTGCGGGCATAAAAATAAGGAAACAGACGCAGCATACGTTGCAAATCACCTCCAAATATTGGTGTAAAAGTATTTATGTGATGAATAATAACAATACATGAACAATAGTAATACACTGTAAAGAAGCAAAAAGGTAGCACACAGGACGTCCCCCACGAGCCAAAGAGGGTAAAATCCCCAATGTGTTAAGCAACGAGTTACTTCCAGATATTTTCTCAAGGTGGCAATGAAACAGGAGATAATTTATAAATTTCGAGAAAAAAAACACAGAATAAGAGAAAAGGCTCAAGATTTCACCACGTTTTCCGAACTTAAGGGACGTTCAGGAACTCGAAATTTTCCCGTAACAAAAAACGTTCACGATGTTCCTTAGCTATCAATGGCGTGCGTGCGGGTAATGCGTTGGCAGATCAGGCGCCACACAAGGCCGACAATGCTTCCCATCACCGTGGGACTGGGAATTTGGCACCAGCATAAGCTGGAGAAAGCTAATTTTAATTCATGAGGGATCGTTACTGCTGGTGATCAAGGACTGCAATGCGGTACTACGGCTACCTCAGGATTGCAGGAAGAGACTACTGGATCAGCGTTCGACAGGTTGCGTAGGATGACAAAAACCCACATGGAAGTCAGAACTACTCAGTGGATGATGGAAGTGAAGAAGCGGATCGAATGCAAATGCTGGAACCTAAACAACATGTGATGCCGAATCGTGTCAATTGCCAAGACGACAACGATAATAAAAAGTATTCAGTGCTCAAACGGACACAAATGAAAACGGAATTAGTGAAAAAAGAAAACAAACGACGCATGACAATGAATAAAAGATCCGTAAAGTACACTGAATAAATATTCTGGACAAAGAAAAACGGCTGATGTGTTGTGGTGTTTCGAAACGACTACACATAGACGGAATCGATAGTTCGATGATGGCGCGTCCAGTAGTAGTAACGATTCCAGTAACACGCGGTCAGGTGAAAAGTACCTATCCGAGGAATCAAATGTATTGCACGTGTCGTTTATCGATTGGCTTAACGGTAAGTAATCAATACAGGTAAAAACCTAATAAATAAAGGTATATGTAATACAACTAGTTGCAGATCTAGAATGAATACGTGAAAACAGGCCTAGAATACACATTTTTTTTTGCTAAAGAAAGTCCTGATATTACTGTAAGACAAAGAGAGGAACGATGAAGTGATAAAGTCAGGAACTTGAATGACTGCGAAATGATGACATAATTATGAAAAAAGTGGAGAAAAAAGGCAAAAAGAGACTTGTTACTGCTAACCGCGGCTCCTTTCTATCCGCGTTTTTCTTTTCAAACAAATGAATGCATAAACAAACAACAATCTATGTAAATAAAAAATAAAGCAAATCAAAAATAACTTATGGAGGAGGAAGTGATTGATGATTGAGAAAATATGTGAAATTAAACGAATCTCTTAAAAAATGGTCAGGATGAGCGAGAAAATTGCACATCGTGATGAGCCACTCCCTATTGAGACCGGAAAGTTTGCTAATAATAAGTAAATAGTAGTATTAAATATAGCAATATAATACAAATAATATAATGGATAAAGCTTTCCGTGTTGATCAATCCCTGAGGGATTTGCCATGCATTCGACTTCATTAAGCATCGTTGGGGGTGATTGAATGCATAGCTGGCCTTTACAATGACTCGCGGTGTTCTGGCGATGTATCGAGCCAGTGCTGCCATCCTCCCAGACAAATCTGGTACCAATTTGCCGACCCCGGAGGGATGGAAGGCCTAGTGGACCATGAGCGCAGAAATCGATTCCACGTGCGTGTCGCAGTGGCGCCTCCAACCACTGCGCCACACGCGCTCGACGTGTTTTATACACAGTGAGTGATTATTCGATGATAAAAACAAAAGTGTTAATGAAGATCTAAGATATAAATAAACGCCATAATGATCAAAAGGCTACTCTCCGTGCTGTTACGGGTGGCGCTGCGTTGTTCACGTAGGACGGCGAGCGAGATCCACTCAGGGGTAAAAATGTCGTTTTAAAAAAATGCGCCAGGTCAATTGTGATAAGGAGGCATTCGACTTTCCAGTTCATCTTTGGATTTTTGAAATTTATCCAAAATGCCTCAAGAGCCTTGCGCGGTGATGTTTTTGCTTCCTGCTCTAGGATCCGAACAGTCACTTAAAAATCGTCGCCATTATGCTGTTTTGCTCTATGTGTACGCACCTAGGGAAGTGCTCTGACGAATTTTAGCTTTACCATCTAGGTGGTATTCTTTCACGAGGGCATAAAGCGGTCTACCCGTTTCCGCAATTTGTTCCTAACCAAATGCGTCGCATGAGATTAAGTATATTGCACCTGAACTCGTGCAATCCCCCCGTCTCTCCTGTTAGGGCGGACCATACAGTTTCCTGACGTGCACAAGCGATCACAGAGGTGTTTGCGAACTAACTGACGGCGTAGGCTATTGTGTGGGAAGTCAATAGTCAATCGCCACATAATTTTCTAATGACTATCTAAAAAGAGTGTTTCAGTTCCCTAAACTGACTTTCTATTAACTACGGCATGGGATTATAAACATCCCGTTTTCTTTCTTAGCAATCGCCACGTTGCTATTCAATATTGTTAGTGTTGTTGGAGTGTTCTACTTGTTCAATCTTCAGATGGTCTGAAAAACATTTTACCCAATTAGAGGGTTGACCATGGGACAGCGATTAGCACAAAGCCTTGCCATGGCTCTCATGTCTAAGGCGGAAGCTCCAGTTCTCGATCGCTGCCCCTTACTCTACCGTCGATAATTGTTAAATAGATAGTCTGAGTATATAAAAGTCATGCGAGAAAAACCAAGATAGGACTGGCTTTCACTCCCAAGCATTCAAATTAAGCTCTCCGAAAGTGGCTATGTAACGAAAAAAGTATCATAAGTTAAGTGGTAAAAATATACTAGTTCACTACTTCTCCTCTGATCCTACACAAATGAAAAAAGCACTCATCAAAAACGTGTACCGAACGGCTGAAATGCGTGCACAGGAGAACAGGAGAGGAAGAGATTGCTAAACCTGGCACGAAAAATATCCATTTCCAAAGGCTACGAAGCAAAAGCCACTCGGGTTAGACCAAAAGGTGGGATTGCCCCCTAAAATAATGTTTCGAACTTATGTGAAATCCTTAGTAAGCTATACTTCATATCAAATGAAATAAGTTACGCCATTAAGAGGTGCCTAAGAAAATGTGGTCCTGAAAATTATGTGGCGATTACTGTCCTCCCACCCAATAGCCTGCACCGTTATTTAGTTCGCAACCGTATCTATGATCGTTTGTGCAGCTCGGAGAACTGCATGATCTGTCCTAACAGGAGAGACGGGGATTGCATTAGCTCTGGTACTTGATCATCTGTAAGGCATGCGGTGAGGAACAAGTTGCAGAAATGGGTGGACCGCTCTATGTCCGCATAAAAAAACACCTAGCTGGGGAAGTCAAAGTTAGTCAAAACGCTCCTCTAGCTACACATAAAGCTAAAAAAGGATAAAGCTCTCGGCGTTGATCAATCCCTGAGGGATTGCGCCATGCATTCGACTTCATTAAGCACCGTTGGAGGTGATTGAATGCACATCTGGCCTTTACAATGACTCGCGGTGGCCGGCCGAGGTATCGAGCCAGGGCTGCTATCCTCCCAGACAAGTCTGGTACCAATTTGCCGACCCCGGAGGGATGGAAGGCTTGGTGGGCCATGGGCGCACTTTCACGTGCGCGTCGCAGTGGCGCCTCCAACCACTGCGCCACACGCGCCCTCTAGTTACACATAGGGTACAAAAGCATAATGACGATTATTTTGAAGTGAATGTCCGAATCCTAGCGCAAGAATTAAAAACATCAACGCGTCAAACTCTTGAGGCGTTTTGGATAAATTTCAAAAATCCAAAGAAGAGCCCGAAAGACGAATGCCTCACTATCACATGTGACCTGTTCCCTTAATTCAAAATGATATTTTGAACCCTGGGTGGGTCTCGCTCGCCGCCGCACGTGAACAACACGGACGCAGTTCCACTCGTAACAGCACGGTGACTAGTTTTTGATCAATATGGCGTTTATTTATATGTTAGATCTTCATTAATACTTCGGTTTTTTACCACCGAATAATTAAACTATGCTTGTATAAAACACGTCCAGGTTCTGAAGAAGGCGAAATCGCCGAAACGTCAGCTATCGACCAACAGCACCAACAGCAGCAACAACGACAACGAAAATCTATTCCAACTTCGCATTAGCTCAGAAAGATCAGTTTACAAGATCGTATAAATACATTACACATATGATTGATTAAAACAACATCCTGAAACTAACTACAATGCTTAAAATGACAGCAGGAGCAAAAATACGGGCAGATGGATGAAAATGCGAGAGGAAGAAATTCACATGAAAAAAACGCTTCCCCACCGGGTATCGCAGTGGCAATGATCCTTTTCGTTAGATGGATGGCGTAACTGACACAAGCCTTTGTTCAACGCCGCGTCAGCTACGTCAAGCCTCTGATCACTAACAGATCGGAAAATTGGCAACAAACTAGTCTAGGAAAGACTCACTCTTTGGAATCCAAGTGGGAACCCACCAGCCCGACTAACTCAGAAATTCACGGAGAATCCGCTTCACCGGTATTCAACAGACATTTATGAGGAAAGGGAAATCATCAAGTGACAGCCGAACGCTCGCGCAAAAGCTGCAATACTTTCGTGAACGACGGTTGCGACGAAATGAATCGGTTTCAGGAAGTGCTGAGATCTGAACCATGGATGTGAAGAACAACCATGTAATACATAGTAAATATAAGTAAATAGTGATGGTAGCGTTAGGTAGCAAACGAACTGAGGGAAATGCAAAGCAAGGGCCACCGTGGAGCAGTGTGTAATGCGAGAGCCTCCGGAAAAAGAAATCGTGATTTGATCTGGCCCGCCGTCCATGTTTTGCGAGTATCTCAGCATCGTTGTCGTGCAAAATCATAGTAGGCAGAAAATACAAGGTTAACATAAGTAAATAGTTTTTTTTCATGAAGCTTTAAAGACTTTAAACTGCCTATACTAAAAAGATGATAAACTTCGAATCCCACATATATCAATGGAACATGAAGCAATAACAATATTTTTACATCTTGTTTTTACTTCTCCAATATTTTGTAGAGCAGGAAACGACAGAAGTAGAGTTTCAAGAAATACTTACTTATATACTTACTTAGATGGTCCGTCTTCACGACTTGTGCGGACCACCTTCACATTTGGCACGTTTCAAAAATTATGTGATATAAGGTGAAATTCCAAAAATAAGCATTTTACGGTCCTTAAAAGTGAGAAAACTATTTATTGTGAAGAATTTCTACCGTATAGAGACATCGAGTAACACTTGATCAAGGTGAACAACTTAAAATCTCAATAAACTTAATGAAAAATCCCACGACCGACTTTCTATTAACCTTGGCATTGATCAAGTACTTGATTAATGAAAAATAGCAAACGAGAACCACCCACGTCGCGCGGCTGGCCAATGTTTCTTTTGTTTCGCTCCTTCGACCGGAAGTGTGGACACGACACGATGCTTGTTGACAATTCAGTGATGCGTTTAGAAGAAGAACAATGGGAGCAAAATACAACTCTAATGATGTTGAGATATTTGCAAAGCTCCAGATCGCAGTTGTCTGCGGTGGGGAACGAACGCGCTATTGTCCTTTCCGCGGAGTAACACGTCAACCACCACACCATGCGGGTTTTTCATTTCGCCTGTCTCTCAACTAGTTCTAACGATCTTTTGCCATCAGCAATCACCCATCAGCGGGATTGATCTCGCGAGCCCAAATCGGCAATGAACCCAGTCAAGCTGAAGCTTTATTTATAATCAGACAAGCTCCCCACCGCGTACACCTGCGGTTCGGATTTTTACAAATATCTCAGCCCTATTGAAATTATATTTTGGGAATAGTTGCTATAAAGATCGAGGACTACAAAAATAAGCTTTTTAATTGCTTTTCCGTGGTGCATTTGAAACTTACCGCTACTTCTTATAGGTATAAACATAAATTTAACAAGATTAAAGCACGTTGTTTAAAAAAAAATGTTGGAACAAAAGAGGTGGAGAAGAAGACGAAAGGTGACATCGCTTGGTGTTCGGCTAGGTTTTCGGCTTTCTGCATCGTTTGCCTGGGTCGTTATCAGTTTTCACTTTGTCATGCAAAAGGTAAACACATGAAAACAAATTTTCAATGATAATGTGCTTCTCGAGAGCGTGCAGCGCAGTGCTTCGAGGTTAGGCGTTTGCCCTTAAGGAGTTCCCTACCGATCCACACATGGTCATTGCCTCGACGCCGAGGCTAAGCAGTCCACATCTCTCTGCGGAGAGGTTGGCAAATTACTACCGGGCTGGTCTTGAAGGATTACTTAAAAAGTGTTGGCTTAATGTGTCTTATGATTCACTGAACCCCGGCAGAAAGAACTGGTATTATCTTTAGATTATTGAACTAACACGAATTTGTTGCAAAACGATTTTTTCGGTCATCGTTTCGATGTCTTCTTCTTCAGAGCCGAATTGGTCCGAGTCCATGTTCCACAGCTGATCGCACTCGTGATGCCAGTGTTGGTTGTCATACCTTGTCGAATCAGGTGAAGTGGAGCACCGCTCGAATAAACAACCTCTCTCAGCGGTGCGCTCTTACTGACTTCATACTTCGGTAGATTACCGCAGTTTATTGCACAGGCCCTCCCTATATGCACTCGATGACACGAATGTAGGCAAATGCATGGCGCTTCGCTAAGGGATTGCTCAACGCCGAATAACTTTCATAACTTTATTAAAAAATTTAGGATTCAGAGTATCCAAACGACCACATTCACCTGAAACTCGGAAAATACAGGCTTTCAGAAGCAATCATGATCGCGCGCTATGGCCTATACCTTACAGATCTTGACAATTTGAAATTGGGGTGGAGGTGCGGAATACCTCGAAAATACAGGATCAGGTGAAGTGGAGAATTCTTCTGAAGAAATTCTCCGGATTCTCAGGAAAAGTACATTCTATCATTACTCAATGTATTAACCGCCAAAGGATGAAACAGATAGTCAAATTTTATGAATTCGTCGTTTTCTCTCTTAGCAATCGCGAGGTTGTTAAACAGCATGCGTTTACTTCCATACAATAACACACATACAACACAATCGTAGCTGACGTTTAGGAAGAAGGCGATTCTGCCGAAACGTCAGCTACGATTGTGTTGTTTGTGTGTTATTGTATGGAAGTAAACGTATGCCTTTTAACAACCTCGCGATTGCTAAGAGAGAAAACGACAAATTCATAATCCAATGCCGCGGTTAATAGAAAGTCGATCCTGGTACTATTACAGTCAAATTTTAGTCGAACGTCCACATTATGAAGTTACAAAGCTTTTTCTCCACCACTTCCTTCCGGACTCCTCCTGAGTGGTAGTTATCTGCAAAAAAATGAAGCGACTAGAATTCTTAGACGCCTACTGGAAATGTAAAAACGGGAAATACAAATGTTTATGTAAACATTGTATGCACCAAAATTCGGCACCTGAACACAAGAATTCTATGGAATTTTAAGCGCTTTCAAAGAAGTATTGATACTGGCCATAATCACTACCGCTACTTTCATTGTAGTTGAAAGACTTTTGTCAAAAAAAAAACCAGGTATAGAAAGAACAGCCTAGGTCAGTTCCGCTGATGGGTGATTGCTGATGGCAGAGATCGATAGAACTAGCTGAGAGACAGGCGAAACTAAGAACCCGCATGATGTGATGGTGAACGCCTTACTCCCCGGAATGGACAATAGCGCGTTCGTTCCCCACAACACACACTTGCGATCCAAAGTTTTGCAAATATCGCAGCATCATCGAAGTTATATTCCGCAATATACCCAGCCATTAAAAAAAGAGTAGGTAGTAAAACGGTTAAAATTATGAGAATAGCTTTTGTACAAATGAAAGAGGAATGGACCAATGCGTTAGCAAAATGATGGTTATCTTATCACCAAAGATGGTAAAATCGAATCGAAGGACCGAGGACCTCCTATGAAAGGTGTGACGCTTACCGTGTTCTTAGACAGGGTCTGCTTATATTTCATTATACTATTTCATATTAATTAAAGGTTCTCGTACCAAATTTTGATGTTTTCTTACTTTTAAAGGATTAGAGGGAAACCAATATACAGTTTTATTGGACGATAAGCAGAGGAAGAATGACTGGAGGTTTAACTGGCACCCGCTTGAGGTATTTGAATAACTAATCGAAATACATATGACACGGTTATTGAAAAGAAGAAAGGGAAGAAAAAAAAGAAACAACTGCTACGATGTCTATCAAGAAGTTTCCATTCTTTTCTGGAACAATGAATCATTGCTTAAAGCCGCTATCCATCCTGTTGATTACAGTACATTCGTCTTCGGGTGGTTTGTGTATAACATAATTTAATAAAGCACATAAACTAGTCCATAGATCTATACAGAGTGAAATGGACCAGGCTTTCAAACAAAAAAAAACGAATGTGATGGGTAAGAAATCAGATAGGACGAAAAATGTGTGATTTAAACTGATATAAGCGTTGATGATACAGCGTGTAGCTCAATAGATAGGGGAGCCCTGCAATGCGCACGCAGTCGTTTGTTCGATGTCACGCCCCTTGCTCACTAATTATTCCATCCATCCAGGGCGGGTAAATGGAAACAAACTTTTCTGGGGGAAAAAAACTGACTTGGTAAATTACTAGGCCACTATGTGGCAGCCAATGTATGGGCCAAATGTGGATTCACTAACGTTTAGCGACGCTCGATGAAGTGGAATGTATTGCGCATCTCTCAGTAATGGATCAACGCTAAAATCTTTATTCTTTATCCTTTGCAAGTGCTTCGATCGATTTTGAGATCAATCCACTTGCTCTTAATGGAGTATTAAAGCAAAAAGAGAGAAAAAATTAAGAAGAATGCTGAAAAACGAACCCATGCTCAAAACGGTTACTGTAATTTGTCTGTCACTGGTAGAAGACATCGTTCTCAATTAAATGAATGAGTAAAGATTAGGAATGACTGAATCGTAAGATCAGTCACAGTAAAAACCACTATCTCGTACATGTCCGTCTCTGGACCCGTTTGATAACAGGAAAACTATAAACAAAAGTACCCAGGATCGCCTTCTATTAACCACTGCATTGAGTTATGAATTCGTCGTTTTCTCTCTTAGCAATCGCGAGGTTGTTAAACAGCATACGTTTACTTCCATACAATAACACACATACAACACAATCGTAGCTGATGTTTCGGCAGAATCGCCTTCTTCAGAGCCGCTTTTTTCATCTGCCTTCCACCGTGGAAGAACATCCGAGTCGTCAACCATATACGACTCTGAGCGGCTGTTCTTCCTTGGTGGAAGACAGATGAAAAAAGCGGCTCTGAAGAAGGCGATTCTGCCGAAACATCAGCTACGATTGTGTTGTATGTGTGTTATTGTATGGAAGTAAACGTATGCTGTTCAACAACCTCGCGATTGCTAAGAGAGAAAACGACGAATTTATAAACAGAAGAATAGTGGCTGGATCAGCATTTATTCATAAAAGCATTCAAAACAATATAAAAAACAAATTAAGAAAATAATTTAAAGATCTGTCACGACAACAATTATCAAAACATAGAAACATAGAACCACCGTTGTTCACGTTTTAAGTAATAAATCTGAGGTACAATGTGCACCAAAATCATCCAGAGTTACTGCGTTATGAGGCATAGCGCTTCCAGAAAATGCGAGTCACTGTTAGAATTTGGTCCGAGTTTTCCTCCTAGTCAACTCATTCCTAAAACGATGCTGTGCACGATCACGTGCAGTCTAGGTGAACTGCAAGATCAGTTTCGTTCGTTTCGATCAGACTAGGCTAGAAATGTTAGGTAACGAAAGGTAAAGAAGCGCTTTACCACCAATCCTTTCCCCCATGCGTTTTCCAAGCAAAAATAGTAGAACTGATCTTGTTTCTCTCCATCAACCATACTCTTAAAAGGAGTACAGAAATCAGTGCTGAAAATTAAATAGAGAGTGGGTCAATACGGCAGACGCTGCAGGTTTAGAGCCTTTAGTTATCTCTCATTTCATTGCAAAAAAGTGACCATCCAACTCGTCCTTTCCTATACTTGCGTGTTAAAACACATACGATTATTTCTACTGATGATCTTTCCACGATCCACCATCATCTTAGACCTAACAGTGTCTCAGTTCTTCCAATGATAAGTCTGACCATAAGCATTGACAACATTGAAATATTGTCTTAATTGTACAATCTTTACGTGTTCAAGAAGACACTGAACAAATTGGACGGTTGGCCACGGGCTAGAGGTTAGCACAAGCCTTCCATCGCATATAAGGTGGAAGCTCCAGTTCTAGATTGCAGGCCCTTATTCTACTGTCGATGCATAGAAGACTGCTACATCGTCTGTTCCTCACAAGAACAGATGGACGAATGCTTTGAACTGTTAGATAGGCAGTCTAAGTATATAAAATTTATGCGAGAAAAACCAAACGAGAACTGGCTTCCATTCTTAAGCATTCAAGTTAAGGTCTTAGAAAGTGGCGGCATAACAAAATCGTATCGTAAACTGAATAGCAGGAAAATACCAATGCTGTAGCTCCTCTCCTTCACACAAGAAAGAAGCACTTACCACAAAGACTATGTTAATTAGTCCGCAAACGGATGTGTAATCGTCCATGCAGCTCAGAAATTTGTCTTAACGAGAAAGACGAGAATTTAGTGAGTTCAAGTTCAATATACTTGATCTCATCTAACAAATGCGGTGAAGAACACATTAAAGAAACTGGTAGACTACTTCGTGTGCGCATAAAAGAACATCTGGATAGGGAATTTTAAATCAGAAAGTACTCTACTAGGTACACATAGAGCCAAAATGCACACTGATGGTGGTTTTGAAGTAACTGTCCGGATCTTAGCCCAGAAGCACAAACATCAACGAGCAAGAACATTGGAGCATTTTCGATAAGTTTCAAAAGTAAAAAAAAATGAGCCGGAAAGATGAATGCCTCACTATCTGTGTGATCTGACACCTCTTCTCAAATTCGAGGACCGAAACGTCGCCCTTCGCACCACAGCAACAATAACAGCGACAACAACAACAACAACAATGGCGATAACCTATATCGATCTCGCATCAGCTCAACAGGGGCAGTTCGTAAAAAAATATATATAAACATATCGATTATCAATGCCCAGCTCTATAGAAAGTCCGTACTTTGAGTTGTTGCAACCAAAAAAAGGTGTGAAGAATTGATTACTCGAAAAATGTTCATCAAATGAGGAGTTACGTAAACGAAACGCTGGAAAACAGCTGTTTTTGTGGATTTAGTTTTGTTTGACTCCACATAAAAAAATACTCACGCTTTCTAAGTAACGAAGTAATCGCACACACGCTTACTCATAGGAACGCGTACTGCACAATAGTTAGAGGTGTCAGCAATGTATGCGTGGTCTTTGGTTCGATCCCGCACCGAGTAATTGAAACCTTTCATTTCCTCGGGCCGGCATAATGGTACTAGAAATGTCTGAGGGAATACCAGCTTCATACATTAGTAAGCCCCCAAAAGACATTGCCTTACCTGAATATGCATCCAGTCCCCTTTAAAATGTTACTGATGAAGCTGAATGCAGGGCGCACCACAAGCGATTGACGAATACGTTATGTTTTTGTGCTCTGCGCAAACAGACCTAATAATTACAGTGAAAAATAAACTTGTGTATAAAATAGTTGCTCCCTTTGTAGCTTTTCTTAGCTGAACTACGAACAACAACATCTGTCTAAACAACTGCACACAGTTTCATCGGCATCAAAATGAATTCAGGTCAGAGATAAGTTTTTTGGAATGACAATTTGGTTGAGACACGACTAATGTTAAGGTGATCCAAAGTCCTACTGTATTCTAATGCGAGTCTGAAAAGATGTTTGACGCAGGCGATCTATGGAAACGAAAATCGGAACCATTCCATCGAAGATTACGATCAGATCATGAATAAAACATTTCGCTCACATTACTTACGAACTGTTCGTTATAGAAAAACCACGCTATCCAAAGCAAACGCTTCATCAAGAAAAAAATAGCCAAAAAGAGGATTCTTTGAATGTGCGAAACAGATGCGTGCAGTACAAGAACAGGAAGTGTGTTCTTTTATTGCATAAAGAAAGATTGACAATCGTCTTATTTCAGCTTGTTACTATAAGTCCTAAGCTTTCATGCAGTATAGAATATAGTACGAATTCAACGAACATGAAGATCAAGATGAAAGAGGAATGAGAGAGAAGGAGGAGAAGGACCTTGGGCTGCATTCGGGCTTTCCGAAGAAACCACCAACCAACTAAAGGACTCGAAAATCCGCTTTCACCTTTTCTCAACAGCCCTTCCAGACTTCAGTTATGCGGCAGAGATAGACTGATAGTTTCACCACCTTAGGAACTTTGCGCACTACCCATAAAGCTCTTGAACAAGGAAGGCCTTCTGAAACTTAACCGGCACTCACAACATCTAGCCGGAATGCGAACTCTGATCTTCGAAATCCATTTCATAATCGAGGTTCAGGGGAACAAACATCTATAGTGCGACATAGATGGGCCAGTCACATAACAAGAAAAACAGACGACGGATGGAGGAAAAGACCTGCTGAATTGACATCACGAAGATGAAGACGTCCCCTAGGATGACCACCTGAACGCTGGGCGGACGTGTACGTTACCAAAATCAATCATCTGTACTGGCAACTTCAGTTGTTTCACAGACTGAGCTACGAGACTTGCACACGCCACCAGTCTCGAGTTGTACCACCACCATGGAGGACGAATACGAGAGAAAGAAACGAAAGGAAAGGTGCTGCGGTACGCAGCACTAGTGAAGACGGCTGTTCGAGTATCTGAGTAGGTTCGTTGGGAGGTTAGAAGATATGAGCAGAAGGAAAAACTAAGAAAGTATTAAAAATAAGTGGAAAACACTTGCCTTTTGCATTCTTGTTTGCCAAATACGTGGTGTTATTTTATTTCATTTCCTTATTTACGCCCAAGCTCACGTTTCGGCGAATTTCGCCTTCCTTAGTGGTGAACTTGATCTTTCCAGGCTTTGAAGAAGGCGAAATCCGCCGAAACGTCGGCATGTGTGTGAGTAGGAAAGTAAAACAACACCCGGTGTTTGCTAAACAAAGAATATGAAGGATTGTTTGATCAATTCTGTGGTTACTAGAAAGTCAGTCATCGAAATTACTACACGTTCTGTAATAAATGAAAGTTAAAAATACTTAAGAAGGTGTTATCAAATGTATAATACTGTCAACTCAACCGTCAGCTATTGCTGGTGGTTTTTCTAGCATTCCCGAGGGAAAAACACGAACTCTATCAAGGTCGTAATGAAACGAAAGTTATGGTGTGAAAAATTTTAATGATTTACTAGAGGAGAAAACAGAAAAATACAAATGAACTCTAATTCAAATAAACTGAGTAAGTGAATAGCTATGGAATTCCAACAAAAGTACATTAACAGCAAATAGTAGGGCAAATTTAAAAAAAGATGAAGTCGCAAGAGGACCCGGTCGGTATCCCGCTGTGATACTGTAGTTTTCTATTCTTTGAATTTTGGACTATACACCACCTATTTTTTCGCAAATGATTAAATAAATGAGTATTCCAGGTAATGGTTCGACGGTTTTAATGTGATGACGAATCGGTTGTTGGTCAGCTGATTTTAAAACGCAAAGTTTTTTTTTTCAGCGACGACGACGAGGAATACGTTACTTGTGAAAATCATCTGGCATTCTTTAACGATAAGAATAAAATGGACGACAATTGACGAACGCAAAAAACGTTTGCGAGAGAGATGCACTGGAACGGAATGATGGCACTTTCGGAGGTGCATCGTCGGCAGCTAAACGGCCTTCATGTCGCACCATCGAAACGTGTCGCTTCCAAATCGAATTCCGCTTAAATCGTTTCCTAATCCAATAAGGCAGAAATGAAACTAAGTAGATGCTGAGATTTCCCTTTCTTAAGCATTTTCTTAGTTTTTCCAGTAAACTGCTGAGGTGTTGGTATATTCCATGAAAAAAAAACAGTCGTCATCAATACTGTGTAATTTCTAAGTAAAATTTCCTTTTTGTTCTCAAGATATGTCTTTTAGAATCTATCTAAAGTATACGCATGAAGGTGGTATAGGTCTTCGTTGTCGTTGTCATCGTTGAGTCCCATTCGCAATAGCACGGTTCTGAGGAAGACGAAATCGCCGAAACGTCAGCCATCGACCAACAACACCAACAGCAACGACATCAACAACGACAACGACAACGAGGAACCATACCAAACTCGCATAAGCTTAAGCGGATCAGTTTATAAGATCATACAAATATATATAACAACTATCTATGTCGAGGTTTATAGAAAGTCGGCCTTTTACACTATGCGTGAGAAGCTTTTCCATAAGTCGGTAGTTCGATCGTCGCTCACGCTCTTTGACCCTAACTTTTATGGTTAGTAGAATATGGCAATAACAAACTTCAGTTGAACAATGAGTAGGGGAAAAGGAAGGATTTAAGCATCTAGTTTTAAGTTAACCGTACTTGACCAGCTGTCAATTACTTGCTTGAAAAAACAAATCCTTTGACGGAAAAAAGATACCCGACACCTATCAAGAAATAGACATCGATAGGATCTTATTGAAATGAAGAAGAAGAGAACGAAGGAAGATATACAAACGGTTTCGAAACCAGAAAGGCTGGCTGTGTTAAAACCGCAGGATGAGTTAATTGAAAAATTTTATGCCACTGAGAGGACCGAACCTCTTCTTTTTGTTTTTCTTCCACTGTCGAAGAAGGTAAAGAACAACTCAAGCAGTTTTTTTTTACTTTATGATTCTAACCCATGGTAGAAAAATTGGCGGGAGTACTGGCGAAACTAGAATACTGTTTATATTTTGAATGGTGGCTATCAAAAGACCGGATTCCGTTTCCACAGCAATAAAAGTGGTTAATTGTACCGCACATTTCTTGTGTGAAACAACAAAACTATGCGAGCGGAGTAATAGCGACAATGTTTCAGTTGCACTTATGGAATCCACATAGGACTAAGACTTCAACCGGAAACAATAAAATTTACGAAATTTTATGAAGAGCACACGTCTTTGAGATGACGACTGTTATGTTCGGTGATTAGCTTGCGCCTGGAGTGGGTGGGTAAATATTTGTTTGAATCAACCACAACTCTCATGCTGAGACATTCCGGCCCACGGACGAATAGAAGCTGCAGATGAGGATTCTTCGGGAATTTTCGGGTTTGCTTCGGTCTGTCTCACCTTACAACGACGGAGTTGCCCTATTTGATAAATATAATGGAACCAGAGGAGAGAAGAATCCCATATAAAATACGCCACCTAGACATAATGCGCTACTGCTATTTAGTCCGAAGACACGAGTTTGTTCGGTGTTTTTTGACAAATTAGGTTTTATCACTCTGAAATTCGAGCTTAAGAGATTTCGAGACAGAGGAGGAACGAAAAGGACTTGGAAACATTGCTGGTAGTCGCTTTTTAAACAATAAAGCGTAAATGCGTCAATTTTTAACACTTAGATATTCGTTTGCCGTGCTTTTAATATGAATCGTGTAAGCTTCATCGTGACTTCCATCTAAATAGGGTTTGTTCATGGGCCAAGATTTTCCAGCCCCGGAGTCTCGAGACCCGTGTCCGTCTGCTATTCACCAACTCCCAGTTTGTATGCGTGTGCCGTTAAAATTCCAGGAATTGTGGCTCTAGATCAATTGAGCATCACGATAAAAATAGCGAAGCCCATCTCAGATAGGAAGGCCAGGAATCTCTTTATGTATTTCGCTGTTCAACAACCAAGCTCACATCCACTCTCGTTGAGGAAGTGAGTCAATATTGAGGTTGGTTAAAAACATTTGAAAGTTAAATTGAATAAATTAGGGTTAGACATGCTCTAATCTTATGAGACTAAGACACTTAATCATATTCCAATGACTAAGAGGAATTCTTCAACACCCATTGATAGCTTTCGGTGGTTTTTCATCCTTTCATTGCTTTGTACAAAGGGAAGACCGTATTAGTGAAAAGGATAAGCGACTGACGAATACTAATCTGAACCTTATCAAAAGTCTTCGGAATGAAAAAAAAATGAAAGAGGGTATAATGCCGGTGACCATAGCAGATGCCACGCAGTCGTTTTTGTAATGGTGAATGAATGATGGTGAAGTCATGATGAAATACTGATAAGGAAGTCCTTTGTGCTTTTTTGGCAAAGGATGGCGAAATTTGTATGAATTATGAAGTGAATGAAAACGAAGGTGATTGATGGAGACGTGAAACAAAAAACGATGATAAATCAGTAAAACTATGTGGATGTATAAAAGGTACTATGAGAGTTTTACCTGCACAACTTTTTGCAAAGATTTGCCAGAGTAGTTTTTCCTTGAACGGCAACCGGCGATGAGTCATAAGAGGAATGCAAAGAGAAGAGTATACGGATGAAAATGAAAAGAAGTAATCGATCGAAAATTGCGCAAAATACAATGTAAAGTGTGAAGTAAAGAAGACAGATGTTTTTTGGTGTAGACAACAACAAAATGATCAATATTCCAGCTCGTGCTTGTTTTGTTCGGAACTCGTTGAGTGAAGTTGAGATTGGCGCTTTGGTCGATCTCGTTGCCAGCCACAACGAGACTCTGATTGTCATGGTGATTTCATGGGGAAAATGCTTCTTCGACTAACAAATAGACTCCAAGCTATTGAGAAATAGTTCTCTTCGTAGCCTCGAGGGATTCATTCAAACTCGTTCGAAATCCAGATGACACAAACGATAAAGCCTCGTCATATACATGTTTTTGAGAACCTACTATTCATTCCACAATTCGAAACAGCCACATCAATAAAATTGAAACATTACGTTTTTTGCTCAAAAATAGTCTTCTGTTTCCTTTTCCTGCATCAAAAGAAGTAAGTAAACTTCTTAGTTTTGAATAGTCATGTTGAGCAAATCCCACGACCAACTTTGTACTAACCTCGGCATTCATCGAGTAATTATTCGTATTCTCGTTGAGCAAAAGCAAGGAGTTATTTTTATTCTTTATTCACGAACAAAATGAGGTTTCGGACTTTCGGATTCGCCCTCCTCAAAGCTTGGAAAGGTTAAGTTGACAGCAATCTATTCGGCCAAACACCTCCATAACCAAACAGAGAAAACACTAAACCAGGATTTCAATCACATAGAACACAGCTTTGCACACTCACCGCTTTCGATGAGGCTTTCACTGAGTATGGCGCATAGAGGCCAACCGCATAGAATTCACATGGAAGTGTAATGTGCCCCTCCCATCAAAATAACAGGCTCATATGCTGCCCAATGTTCGGACTACCAGAGGACAGTCACCGAGTACTGGACATCGAATTGCGAATACTACACACCTGTCTACGAAGCCGACAAAACCAAATGTTCGCCAAGTGAAAGAAGTGCAAGACGAAAGAAAACTTTCTGTGCTCAGCATTTGGAAGACCGCCTCTGGAGGAGAATAGTTGGTGTATCAGTGTTGATTTGCAACTCTATTAGGTCTATTGCCAAAGTAACTTTGCAAAGAAAATTCGAAGACCTTCTGAGTAAATCGCATTGCACGGCTTCAAGAGCGCAAAGAAATACCGCTAACGAACATCAAACAGATCACAGTAGGATAAATAATGTGCAGGAAAATTTGAGGCTAACCCTGCTAGGAAGCTTAACTCTCTCCGACGGTGCGCGCTCGTTATTAGAATTGGAACCGAGTTTCTCACCATTTGAACCCATTTCTAAGGTAACCTTGCGTAGGGTCGCATGTAGTTTACATGAACTTCAAGATAAACTCCTCAAAAAAGCTAGGGATGAAGCGCTAAATAGGTGCGAAAAACACCAATTGGAGGCCCTACCAATAGCACCATTTCCTCAGTCGTTCTTTAGACAACAAGAGCCCAATAATGTTGATGTGAAATTCCAGCTGTTTACGAATGAATTTTTCAAGGTGCTTAATCACTATCGCGCGAAACGATACAGCTCAAACCTCACTGAAGTGCAAAAACGTGGTATGCGAGAGGTACGAGAGCTGATAAGGTTGAAAAACATAAGACTATCCGTTACTGATATGGGCGGAGAGTTTGTCGTATTTCCCCATCAGTTAGATGTTGAGATAACGAAAAAGCATCTTGAAGATGCTTCACTTTACCGTTCATCATCTGAGTGGTTTAAAAGTAAATATCGAAAATTGAACCACGAATGGGTTAAAATAGCAAGGGGTGCTGGTTTAAAACGATCAGTTGTCTCTCAACTAAAAGTTGACTTACCAACATGTCCCGTCTTGTGCTTGCTTATAAAAACTCATAAGTTAGCATCCAGCGATGATTTTGTCTACTGATCCATCATTTTCTAAGGTTAGACCAATCATTAGCTTTGTAGACGGGTCAACGGATAGGATAACATGGTCCTTAACCCTAAAATTTAACCAGTTGTTGAAACACATTCCAGCCATCATACGAATACCCAGATGTTTCTGGATCGTCTACGTACTGTGCAGCCCAACAGCGCGTATGTGACGGAGTCCTTACCGCCCTTTATACAAACGTGTGGAATAACTGCAATGCAAGCCATATTCGTACTCCTTATACAGTACGAAGGAGAAATAAACATGTATGGGTTCAAGATAGAGCAGTTGATGGCACTTTTAAAAGAATACTTGGACTGCTCAATCTTCAGATGGTCAGGAAAGTACTAAGCGCAAATGAGAGTGTTGGCAATGGAACAGCGACTGGCACCAACTCTTGCCATTGCGTTTATGTCTAAGGTGGAAGCACCAGTGACCGATCTCGGGCCACTACTCTACTGTAGATATATAGATGACTGTTTTGTCCTTTGCTCAACACAAGAGGAAATGGACAAATGTTTCGAGTTGCTGAGCGAACAGTCAGAGTACATCAATTTCACCCGAGTGAAACCGAAAGAAAATTGGCTGCCATACCTGAACGTTCAAATTAACCTGTCAAAAAATGGCTACATCACGAAGTGGTACCGAAAGCCAAGTAGAAAAAACAACTTGGTTCATAACCTTTCCTTTCACCCTTCTCACACGAAAAGGACACTTGTAAGAACATGTTTCGAATACCAACCAACGTGTGCACAGAAAGAGAGCAGAGAGAGGAGCTCCGGAACTTGGCACGGCAAATAGCCATTTCTAATGGCTACGAAACTGTAGTTCGGGATAGGTGTAAGAAAAATCCTAGGCCAGCAAACGACAACTCTAGCGATAAAAAGGTCCCATTTATCCTGCCCTTCATTTTAAATGAAGTGCAGCTATAAAACGCTGTTTGAGAAGAACCGGTCTAGAGAATTGGGTAACGATAAACGAAATTCCACCGAGTAATCTAAGACGCCAGCTAGTTCTTAACCGCCTATATGACCGTCTATGTGCAACGCAAAATTGCATAATTTGCCTTAATAGTTGAGACGGTGATTGCATGAGTTCGGGTACAGTTTATCTGATCTCCTGTAAGGCGTGCGGAGACGAATACGTTGGCGAAACGGGCAGACCCCTCTGTGTCCGCATAAAAGAACACCTAGTCGGCAAAGGTAACCCAAATACCCCGCTAGGCACGCGTAGGGCCCAGGGCCATAGCGGGGAGGACTTTGAGATACGTGTCACGATCCTCGCAAGGGAATCGAGAACACAAGCGCACAAAACTTTCGAGGCATTCTGTATTAATTCTAGAAATCCGAAAATGAACAGCAGGGAAGATGCCTCATTATCACGCGTGACATTGGGCAGCGTATAATCCTTTTATTCTGATGGAAGAGGCACATTAAACTCCCATGTGAATTCTTTACGGTTGGTCTTCATGCGGCACACTCAGTGGAAGCTTCATAGAAAGCGGTGCGTGTGAAAAGCTGTGTTCTATGTGATTGAAATCCTGGTTTAATGTTTTCTTTGTTTGGTTATGGAGCTGTTTGGCCGAATAGATTGCTGTTAGCTTGACCTTTCCAGGCTCTGAGAAAGGCAAAGTCCGCCGAAACCTCATTTTGTTGGTGAATAAAGAATAAAAATAACTCCTCGCGTTTGCTCAATAAGAATAAGAAGAATTACTTCTTTTGATTTGTATCAAGTGCTTTCTATGCCTTTAGCACGTACAGCTTATAAGAAAATTGAAAAAAAGCGGAAATCGTCGCCAGATTTCCGAACTGTGCGTGTCACTCCATTAGTAACATGTTGGTGGACGAGTTCTACATATTGCAAACCCGTAGTAAATGAGATTTTTTCCAGCAGTTGACTTAGTTTGAAGTCTATACAGTTGAAATAGACTACAATAAACGCAGGCTGCGCATTGCTGCGTAAAGCGTGCTTATCGAAAGATTGAGCGATTTGATCGACATAACGAACGTGGTGTCGTATTCGCTTTAGGACTTGGTCATGGCATTTACTGTAAGGAATGAAGACCATCTGAATAAGAAAATAATTAACGCTTTCCAAGCTGGTCTCGCTGACTTCGGATGACTTCACTACCAACTGCTGACAACAAAGCAGGCTTGTGAGGGTACACTGGGCAACATGTGGGCCCGAGAAAGCCGATTCGCGGGTTCAAACCTGGCCTGCGCTCTGAGTTTTGCAAATATCTCGACACCATCGTGGTTATATCTCACATAATATAACGTCATGAAGAATAATATGCAGTGAATAAGAAGTTACCCTGTGTGATTTCTCTGCTAGTATTGATAAGGTTGTCGTTGTTAAGCCTTAATATAAAGCTCACTGGAGTTAGTTACTTCAATTCAGTGATGCGGTGGTGAACACATTGGCCCTCCGAACATCGCGTTCTTCCCCGCCGACGCTCAAGGTTTGTGACGGCCTCATATAAGCGATCATTCTTTTCAAATATAGAAATACGGACTTCGACACTTTATACTGTAGCATCATCGAGTTTTTCAGATGTTCACAGAAATTGAAGAAACCGTTTCCCCTACCGCTTCTTTCTTAGATCGCAGCACACACAGAAGGATGTGGCAATGGTTAAGGTGGTTGACTGGAAGAAGTTGTCAATATCTATGGTTTGCATTCGCTCGATCGACGACATGATTTCATGCTTGTTTTAGTAGAACTCATTCGTTTGCTGAAACGTCGGTGAATGGTCTCGCCGACCGAATTCACAATCTTCGAACTAAAGCGCTGAAATCGCACTCGTCCGTAGTGAATGTCGAGCTGCACAAGAAGAAGCTCATTGAAGAAGTCCGTAAAACATTTCCTATTGCAGAACGCACTCTAATGAGATAAAGTGATAATGGGCCGATATATAAGTGTAGTATAACAAAGCGTTATCAATCAATACATTCTGTTAACAATTTAGAGTATCAGACAGTGCGTTTCTGTTTTACAGGCAGCCTCGTGTGGTTTCATTCCACCTGCTGAGCTTGGTGAACTGTTGCCAGCTAGTTTACCGGTTGAAATCCGCGCCGGTACCATAAACACGCAGTAAACACCGCCACTGGACACGTCAAGTGCATCTACTCAGAACCAGGTTGATTCACCGGTACGTAAATTTGTGGCTGCTTGACAATCTATCGTGATGAGATTGAAGACGCAATGACCATCTGGAGTGAGCACAATTGAAGAAAGTCTCCATGTTGATGTAGGAAATTCTAGCAGATAATAGAGGAAAAACGTTAATGAGAAATGTAGGGTAGTGACGGATTGAAAAGTATCAGTAACACCTGAGTTCGATATTCATTTTAGCAAAATCAGTTGGCGACTGTGCCTGACGAAAGGCAGGAAACTCGAAAGTTCACGGTTATGGCCATGCAGAAGAGGATAAAGGATAAATAGCTCGGCGTTGATCAATCCCTAATCCAAGAGGGATGCGCCGTGCATTCGACTTCATTAAGTATTGTTGGAAATGATTGAATGCGTATCTGGCCTTTACAATGAGTCGCGGTGGTCTACCGATGTATCGAGCCATTGCTGCTATCCTCCTAGAAAAGTCTTGTACCATTTTGCCGACCTTGGAAGGATGGAAGGCTTGGTGGACCATGGATGGGTGCATGGATCGATTCCACGTGCGTGTCGTAGTGGCTCCTCCAACCACTGCGCCACACGCGCCCATCATGCAGTAGAGAAGAAGAAGAATTATCTAACCAATTATTACAGTGTTACCGAATTGTGATTGAATTCATGCGAAGTTCCATATGATTTGCAAAGTCGACAAATAAAGACGCTCCAAAAATGAAGTCATAGTTGCTTACTAGCTTTACATAGAAGTTTTACATTCTAAGTGGGGAGTAGACGAAAGTTGTAATTCCGCTGCGTGGATTAATTCGCTTGTACGATCCGTAGCTCCCTTAAATGTTGAGTAACTTGCTCGAGATCAGTAAATTCCACTTGTTTTCATCGTACTCAGAGCTGTCCGTAGAGCTCCATTCACTCAAGGGACATAATGCTCACTTGATATTTTAGTACGACGACAACTATTCCTAGTTTCTTCTGCAGAACTGTATCCGTTGGAAACTCAACTGGCTCAACAGCTGCATAGTTTTATTCTCAGGAGAGAACTTAGATAGAACGTCGGCCTCTTTTTTACTTTAAGCGGCTGGAACACTTAAAAGTTGAAGACTTCGTTGTAGTTCGAAATATAAGAGCAAAAACAACAGAGAGGGAAAAAAGACACCCACGATACGGTGGTGAAACATCGCGGAAAGACTACTGAGAGCGTGGGCACACTGAACGAGCAAAACAAAAGTGTACTGATTAGAACTTTAACTGGTATCATTCCAAGAAACACATAACTGGAAATCTAAACAAAACGATAAGATCCATAGGCACTAAGGATTCCTGTACAGCAGACTCGTTGAAGGGGATGATCGACAAGCTGTGATCTGTGGATAATTAAGTAAGTTGAGTGCTAACGAATCAGTAGTCTGACCACCAAACAAAGAGATTCTTTTTACATGACTCTTCTTCAAATCCACTTTTCGAATACCAGCACTTTTTGCATTTGATGTATTTAATCGCTTCCGTTATCCGTGCCCCGAACTTTTCACGTGTGAATTCCACTGCTGCTTGAGGATATAATTCCATCTTAGCCATGAACGTCGACGAATGCTGACCAAGCAGATTCTCCATAGACTAGACCGTCCATACTTGGATTGCAAAAAGACAAGTCTGGTACTGGTTTCCCACCACTGAACAGATAAAAGCACGGTACGTAGTGAACCGGAACCGTGGTTATGATTAGCGGCACCAAGCCACTGAGCTACTTTTACTCAAGCTCGCCGACGAAACCACGACTGCATTTCAAGGTTTGCTAGCTACTCTAAAGCCCGAGCTGTTAAAACATTTCATCTGTTTTTAGTAGTTTCTTTCTAGTAACAATTCAAAGATGGTTGATAGAATTTAAGTACTCATTCTCATCAAGTTGAGATGATTTCTCATGCCACCGGCGGTGAGCAGTCTCAAAGAACATTGCATTATCAGCCGATTTGCGTACACTAGTTGTCATCCGAGTTGTCGTGCAGAGTTATTCTATTCGAAGGGAAGGAAGCGTGGCGAGCAAACGGTCATTAGGCCACATTTTGAACTGGGAGAAAAGTTAACATCATTAGTGAGAAATGAAACGCACTATACATCCTCTGGTACGAATTTAGTACTATTATTGAACTGGATTAGCACTGCCAAGCTAGACAGAACCTTTTTTTGAAGGGCAGCGATCTATAAAGAAATCTACAACTATGTTTTTCTCGAACCTCCATTTTACTCCAGAGCTTTCAGATAAAGTTTTTTTTTATAAGCGCAGAGTTAACCTTTTTTCCCTTAACAGTAGTTTTTAGTATATGTTTATTCGTGAACATATACTAAAAACTACTGTTAAGGGAAAAAATGTTAACTCTGCGCTTATAAAAAAAAGGCGCCTGTGGCGCAGTGGTTGGAGGCGCCACTTCGGCGGGCTCGTGAAATGCGCCCATGGCCCACCAAGCCTTCCATCCCTCCGGGGTCGGCAAATTGGCACCATACTTGTCTGGGAGGACAGCAGCACTGGCTCGATACATCGGCAGGCCACCGCGAGTCATTGTAAAGGCCAAATATGCATTCAATCACCTCCAACGATAGTTAGTGAAGTCGAATGCATGGCGCATCCCTCAGGGATTGATCAACGCCGAGAGCTTTATCCTTTATCCTTTTAACAGTAGTTTTAGGAAACAGCAACGTGAAAGGGAAATCGCTTAGATATGCTGAAAAGTCTAGAAAGAACATCAAATTTCGTTTTATAACGTTTATGTGGGGCTTCAAGAAAAAGATGTCTGGAATTTTGACAGTACTCGGGAGCAAAAAGTATTTGTCAGCTTTCGTGTAGATAGCATAGATATTGATTAGTCACATGCACGAAATAGGGCGCGTCAACCTATACTGATGTTCTCACCAAATTTATAATAATGTATTCTCTTACACTTAGCAATGACACCTTAGGGAATATTTCACAAGTAACTTCCCTTTAACTTCAGTATTACTAATAAACATGTAATCCTTTGATGAGTTTACACGAGGTTGATAACGATATTTATCTATTTACCGCTAACGTTTCGACATCCTCGTTTTCTTCAGAGTCGATGGTCCGGGTCGATGGACCACGCCTGTTATTCGTTTCGATGTGGTGGCTTCGCCATCGTGTAGAGTCCGGCCTTCCTCAGCGGGTCACCTTCTCGAATGAGAATAAAAATCCATTACGCTTCCATGTAAACTCTGTGCGGTTGGTCTCCGCGTGACATATCTAGTGGAGGGCTCATAAAATGAGGCTCTGAGGAAAGCCAAATCCCCTGAAACGTCAGCTTGTGCGTAAATAAGGAATAAAATAACACCTGACGTTAGCTCAACAAGAATATAAAGAAATACCTTAGGGAATTGTTAGGTCATTTGACTTGATTGTATTTCATCTCGTTTGCCTTTATTGCGCGTTCGTGTTATTATACCGTTGACCTTTCTATGCCTATATACCTTTCTATGCTTGTACTTTTCCATCAATCCCACTTTAGAAGCTTTCCTTTTAATCCATGATATCGATTGTCTGCTAAGGAAATCGGCGAAACGTTAGATATCGTGAATGAATAAATACTGTCATAACAATCTCGTGCTTGCTCATTAAGAAAGATAGTGTTTGCCCACGATTTAAAACTGATTAGGTGTACTTGGATCGATAATAAAAGAAGACTTGCTCTCTTTTCTAGCAGGAAGCTACAAGGGCACATCTAGTGCAGTGGTCAGAGGTGCTCTGCAATGCACACATGGTTATTGGTTCGATCTCACGTTCAGGGCGAGCCAAGCATAGAATTTCTTCGCATTCCGCAAATTGACATCAGATTTATCTGATATGAAAAAAGTGCTTTAATGGATTGATACTGAGCGAAAGTCCTTCTTTAGGTCTGACATATATTCAATCAGTTCTTACGATGTTCCAAATGAACTTGAACGCATGCAGCTTCTCAGAAGGATTGACCAACGCTAGGCACTTTATTTCTTGTCGCTTCTACCATCAAGTATTAAACTAACTGAAAAGTGAGGTTAACTTCTTATCAGTGATGTTTGTGAACAACTGGTTACGCCCAGAAATGAATGCATTCTGAAGTGTAAGGACTACACTTCCCATCGTATTTAAATCACTCGTTTTTTTTAATTTTTTTCTTTTTTCCAAATTCATTTTGCCTTCTTAATTGTAATTGTTCTTCTATAATGTTGAGATATTTACAAAACTCCGGACCGCAGGTGTGATCGGTGGGGAACGAACGCGCTATTGTCTTATCCGAAGAGTAACGCGTTCACCACCACACCATGCGGGTCTTTCGTTTCGCCTGTTTGTTACTCCCCAAGAAAGAACAATAGCGCATTGGTTCCACACTGCAGACACCTGCGGTCCGGGGTTTTGCAATTATCTCAGCATTATAGAAGTTATATTTCGCAACATAGTCTGCGGTTAAAAAAGAAAACTCAGTAAATAAGAAGGTTAAGGTTGTAATTGTTCTGTTTTCTATCATAATGCCGACTATGTTGAGGAAATATTTCGTTGTCTACCTAGCCTTCCTGTAATTTTTTAGAAATAAATTTTATCTTTATTCCATTTCATCTACTTCCCCTTGCTAAACACGTCCCTTTGCATTATCCTTAATTAGTCGCTGTTCGGTTCGCTAATCGCAGAGATCTGGCGTCCTGGAAGAAACCTAATTGTAAGCCAGCAGTTCAATCCACTCTCATCCATCCGTATTCCTTCGATTCAGAAGTTTCGTCGCGGCCTTTGTCCAATGTCGTGGAACAGGGTTTTCACAGGAATCGGATGCCATGATCAGCTAGCATCTAACACATCAATGATATGGTAAGACGAACAGATCATCAAGTCGCTGCCGAACCCATACACAATAGCGACTACTTACATGGAAGACGACTGTAGCACAACGAAATGAATGGGGGAAGTGCTGATGAAAATCTTACCGGTTGTTCCTAAAAAAGAAAATGGAAGTAGTAAAAAGGCGTTTTTAAAATATTTAAAATGATAAAAGGAAGCAAGTCATATGAAGAGAACTGCCAGTCATTCAAGAAATTATCCGGCGTCGAAATTTCACTTATTCAAATCGTTCTTTTTTCCATATTGTTTTCAATCCAACTATTCCGTTCCACTCCTATCAATCAAAAACTGATGAGAATGTGGGATGGTTGGATGACGTAATTTGATCATGTAGTATAGTATTCTCCCACTATTCGCTGCCGTAAGAAAACCATTTAAGGATGAGATCCGTAACGATGACGAGTCTATGATCACGCGCACTAAATACTGTAACTAATCCATAACAAAAATGATGATAAAAAACGATAACGAAGCTCAAGATTTCTATATTTGTGCGAAATACAGCCACAACGATGCTGAGATGTTTGCAAAACTCCAGATCGCTGGTGTTAGCGGTGGGAAACGAACCCGCCATTACCCTTTCCGGCAGCTAGCGCGTTCACTCCCACACCATGTGCGTCTTTTTGTACTTATTTGCCATTTTTCGCATAACACCTTGCTGAGAAAAATTTTAATAGGCAGCAAGAGTTATTAGAACCACATCATTGTTTATTACTCATACCGTGCCATTGGGGCGCGTGTGGCGCAGTGGTTGGAGGCGCCACTGCGATGCGCACGTGGAAGGCGCCCATGGCCCACCAAATCTTCCATCCCATCGGGGTCGGCAAATTGGTACCAGACTCGTCTTGACATTGGCAGGTCACCGCGAGTCATTGTAAAGACCAGATATGCATTCAATCACTTCCAACCGTGCTTAATGAAGTCGAATGCATGGCGCATCCCTCAGGGATTGATCAGCGCCGAGAGCTCTATCCTTTATCCCTTTCTTTACCGTGCCATAGTGGTATTGTGCCAAATATTTTGTTACAGTCCCAGCACCTCATTGGTTAGCGTACACCGTACATGGACAGCAGCATAAACGTTCTGATCGAGCAGTTCGTTTTTGTTCAAGGAAATGCTTCCTAATTATCTACTGCACCACCCCGCTCCTTGCTATTCATTATGGGATTTTTGGCATTTGTCCAAAAAGCCTCAAGGAGTTTGTGCGCTGGTGTCTTTGCTCCTGTGTGAGGATATTGACTTTAACTTCAAAATCGTCTCCGCCATGCTTTTGTATCCTATGCGTGCCTAGTGAGGCACTTTGTCTTAGTTTTCGTCTGCCATCTGTATCACCTGTATCACCTGTAGCCCCGTTGATGGTCGAGTGACTCGAGCGGGCGCCAGTAAATCCTCCATTTTTCCCTATCGCGTGCAACAGTAGCCCAGTGGGTTCTGCTCGTTTTAGGGACTCGTCGAACATCATATCTTTCTTCTAGGCTTTTCGTGAAGAACTCTGACCATCGGGTCGGTGGTCTTCCTGCAGTACGTTTGACATCCCGAGGAATCCAGTCACTAAAAGCCCTTGTCCATCGGTTGTCATTCATACGTATTACGTGTCCGGCCCACCTTATCTTCGACTGTTTGGCGTATAGAACGGCATCTTTGATTTTCGATCGTTGACGTAGGTCGGAGCTTCGGAACCCATCCCTTACTTGTGTGAAACGGGATACTCCTAGCATCGTCCTTTCGACTGCGCGTTCGATAACGCTGAGTGATCATTCATCCTGCTTACGTAGCGACCAAGTTTCTGACGCATACGTTAGGGCAAGAAGAACCGTTGAGTTGAAAAGGTGGGCACGGAGTTGGGTGTTCTTTGTTCTCTTCTCTACATCCTCGATGCTCTTGAAAGCTCCCCAAGCCGCTCGTTTCCTTCTGCTCAGCTCTGGAGCTAAGTCGTTCATCATATTGATTTCCCGACCTAGATGGACATAACTGGAGCATTCGGAGATATTCGTTCCGTTGAGCGTGAATGGGCAAACCAAACCAATAAGTTCTTCATGAACATCGTTTTCTTGAGATTTAGTCGAAGACCAATCTTTCCACACGCTTTATCAAAGTCCGCATTTCTTTTATCTGCATTGTTTCGCAAGCTCGGACGTTAGTTCGCAGTTGCCTGCAGCTCGTGCGATTCCGCGCTGGCGTATCGGCTCGAGAGTTTCTGGAGAGAGACGTCTCTTGCTGACTTTCGAACTCTCAGCTTTCATAGCGCTAGCGTGAAGACGTTCAAGGAGCCGATCGTGTTCCTCGTCGATGTTGTTGATAACGGCATCTTCCCAACAGCCGACTAATGAGTTGAATAAGTCCCAGTTTGTGGTGGTTCTGGGACTTCGGTTCTTGAATTTAACAGGTTTTTCTCCTTCCCGCGAAAAGTAAAATCTTGTACGAAGGAGACGGTGGTCTGATCCCGTGTAAAATTTTAGGACAGCAGCGACATCGGTTAGGCAAAGCTTTCTATTTATTTATTATTTATTTCTATTTATTTAATATGACGTGGTCTATTTCGTTATGGTACTCTCCATTGGGAGATTCCCACGTCCATCGTTGACGGTGAGGCTTCTGGAATTGCGAGTTACCATGGATGGTCTTGGTCGCCACGACAAACTCAATTAGCCGCTCACTCTGTTCGTTCCATTCTAATCCATGGGACCCAATGTGACGTTCCTCAGACGATCTTCTTGGTCCGATCTTGGCATTGAAATCTCCATTGATGACCTTGAAGAATGTATGGTCTTCTCTGTAGAACCTCTCCAAGTCCATGTAGAACGCTTCGACTTCTTCTTCGTCATAGTTTGAAGTTGGCGCGTTAACGACGAAGGCTGTCAAAGCACAGCCGACTAATGAGTTGAATAAGTCCCAGTTTGTGGTGGTTCTGGGACTTCGGTTCTTGAATTTAACAGGTTTTTCTCCTTCCCGCGAAAAGTAAAATCTTGTACGAAGGAGACGGTGGTCTGATCCCGTGTAAAATTTTCAAATCAGCGCAGCGGAAACAGGGAGTCCATCCCCTGGATCCACCGGCGTCTCAGGGAAGTAAAGGTCGCTTTTGGTCAGCGATTAACCCGCTATCCGCCACCTGGGGACGCGCCGCGTAACCTCGCGACTGACCGGCTCGAGATCCCTTATGTGAGGGAGATGCGTGGGTCTACCATCTAGGTGTTCTTTTATTCGAATACACAACGGACTGCCTGTTTCGCCAATTTATTCATCGCAGTAGTTATTACAGGAGATCAGCTATATCCTACCTGAACTCATGCAATCACGGTCCCTACCGTAAGGGCAAATTACGCTATTTGTTGTTTCACATAGACGGTCACACAAGCGGTTACGAACTAACTGACGACGTAGGAGATCCGGTGGCATTTCAACTAACGCCACCGAATCCTCTAGACCTGCCCTTTTTTTGCGTCGTTTTATAGCTATGCTTACTTCATCGCTAATAAAGGGCAACATAAACGGGACAGTATACCCTTCCAGGCTCTGAAGAAGGCGATACTGCCGAAACGTCAGCTACTGTTGTATTGTATTGTGTGTGTGTGGGTGTTTTTTTATGGAAGTAAATGTTTGCTGCATAACAACCACGTGATTGCTTAACAAGAAAATGACGCATTCACTTTTGTGTTTGACCGGGTCAGAATTCGCGAAATATCGCAGCGGTAAAGTAATTTTTTGGCGAATTCATGGTAATGCTAGATGTTTTAGAGCATTGAAATTTTAAAAAGTCGTGTCGATACCGGTCTTTGATAGGAAATGGTGGCCACACCAATTCATTATCCTTTAATGAAGGCTAGACCAATCAATACTCTTCGGAACTCAAATTGTTTTCCAACAGATTCCAATTTTGGTCTTGTTTCATCTCTGTGGTGACAATAGACCTATGACGAAAAATATTATCTTTAATGGAGATTGTTATAAAATATGATAGTCTAGGAAATTTCTTTAAAGTTTTCCTAATTATGGGCGGATCGTTGCTAACTGATCTACCCGACAAAGGTTTTTGCGGCTACACGCTTTGAATCGACCATGCTAAAACGTACCAAGTACGTCACGACAACTTAAAGACGTACCGTAAGCTGTATAAGCTGTAGTAAATTACATCGTATACGGGCACGAAAATCTAACATGAACAAAGTCGCTTTAACTAAAACGCTTCCAGAAGCCCGCAATTTTTCTGTGACGTCAAAGAAAAACAGTGTTAAAAGTGAAAACTTGAGAGCATAGAGCTCTTTTTAGAAACAGTTTCATTGATAAGAGAGCGTCATTTTTACCGCATATCGGTATCGGTCATCATAAGGTAATAAAAATGTCGTGGTCATCATCCGTTCAAAATGCCGTCGATCAGTGCGTATTTGAGTTAAGCCGGAGATGCCTGGCTGTTGCATAGGATTCTGTGAGGATCGCCGTTCCAAGTGTTCTTCTTCACACTGTTGGCGTTTCTGAGCACAATTGCCTTTACGCCAACGATAATAGGATAGAAGATAAAGCTCTCGGCGTTGATCAACCTCTTTAGGGATGCGGCATGCATTCGATTTCATTAAGTCTCGTTGGAGGTGATTGAATGCATATCTGGCCTTTACAATGACTCACGGTGGCTACCCATGTACCGAACCACTGTTGCTATCCTCCCAGACAGTCTGGTACCAATTTGTCGACCTCGGAGGGATGGAAGGCTTGGTGGACCATGGACGCAGGGATCGATTCCACGTGCGTGCCGCAGTGGCATCTCCAACCAGTGCACCACACGCACTCCTACGGCAATCATGGTGGAGAAAATAACGAAGATACCAATATTCAACGACGGTTGAGGAGTTTTCGGATGAAGAGGCACAGTGCGCCACTAAAGCCTTCAGAGTGTTAGTGTGCAACTATTTACGGACTAAAATAGTTTCACATAAGAAGAGGTCGACTTGCATGAAGTGACTGGTTTTTATCTGTAATGCTCTCCATCCATATGAAATTCTCTTTATGCATAACAATTCAAAGTTAGTTTTGACTGTCTTGAAAATCCAAAAAACAGAGAATCACTTCTAAATTAAGAGAAAAAGTGGTTAAATAACCGCTTTTGATTGAAAAGACCAGCAAACGACTTTCAAAGAGCATAAATCGGCCATTGCCAGATCTACTGGACTAGAAGCGAGTAACAGAAAGATGCTCAGAAGCACTGGTGTCTAGATTCACTGATTTCAACAGCGATAAGCTTGGAAATATCAAAATACGCAAACTGGTAGTAAGATTTACGAATAGCTATTTTAATCCCAGAGGCTACTTACGGACGGTGCCCAAGGGGAAAGTGCAAGTGGTGAGACCGTAGACGATGATGCACTTAACGGCCATTGGTTCTAATTGGAACTCTCACTCACTCAAATCGATTCACAAACTCTTTAAATTGTGCGTTTTAAAATTAAATTGGATAACTTTCGCGAATCAATTACAATTATTAAATTCCACTACGTGGTCAAGCATCGTATCCTATTCATTTCTTGGATAACAGAAAATGGCTTAAAAAAGCAATTGCTCGTGTCACTTGATAGAAATCTGCAGCGCAAAGTGGCAATGGTGATTGTTTCCTCGTTGGGAGTTCGTCTGTTTTTATACTGTATAACAGAGTATAAACTATAACTGTGCTTCGTGATTACAATGGCTAAATGGTGATTGCAAACACTTGCAGTAACCGCACTTCAATCAATACGTATCAAATGTAGTTGCGCTTTACTATAAGCAACGTGAGATATATAATTAAATGATGCCGCTTTGAAATTCTTAAATAGCATCATCGTAGCCCTTAATTGCTTTAATTTCTTCATATGTGCTATTAAATGCTGTTAGATGAGGCAAAGGTGATGAATTTTTCTGGATTACAATCCTTCTGTAAATAATGTTACATCATTACAGCTGTCAACGAAAAGTTTGAACCGATTAATGAAGAGTGTAGTTGAACAGCGTTGTGTGATGCACTGAAAACAGTTAATAAGTCTTAGCATCGGAAACAGTTTTTTTCTGTATTTTCTCGCATTAATTAAGAAAAATACGGACACGTACAGGAAAATTTCCTGATTTTTTCCTTTTTCTAAGATTCTAAACAGAAGAAGTCGATGAGGGGCGCGTGTGGCGCAGTGGTCAAAGGCGCCCTGCAACACACAAGTGGAATCGATTCCCGCGCCCATGGGCCACCAAGCCTTCCAACTAACCGGAGTCGGCAAATTGGTACCAGACTTGTTTGAGCGGATAGCAGCACTGGCTCGATACATGGGCAGGCCACCGCGAGTCATTTTTAAAGGCCAGATATGCATTCAATCACCTCCAACGATACTTAATGAAGTAAAATGATTGGCACATTCCTCAGGGATTGATCAACGCCGAGAACTTTTAGAGCTTTAGAAGTCGATGATATGGACGCCTACGCTGTTAAGAACGATGATGTGACGAGTGAAGTAACCCTTAGATGAGAAGAGCTGAAATAGCTCAGAAAGTTTTGCCTGTGGATACCATCGCTCTGATGGAAAATAGGTGCTTTTCTCCCACAATAGTGAGTATTTAGAGATGCTTTCATCAAAACAACGAAACTGATTTGGAATCCGAAGCCATGAGTAGAGGCGTGGAATGGGTTAGGAAGAGATATTTCTGAAATTGCTACCGAGCGCACGAAATAAAAAGGCGTTTGTTTGTTCTTCATCGCATCCTCGAGATGTTTTTTGAGTTTTTCATGAGCAGCTGAAAGTGCACAGGATAAAGGGGAAAACACTTCGAACACCAACGATTAACTTTTAATAGGTGTAGATTCTCATTTCTTCGCTAGCCGGTAGTTATCAATACTTTTGGTGAGCGACGTAATAGTTGGTGATTTGTAAAATTATGTAGTGGAAGGGTGTTCTCTAAATGATGTACTGCCGTAATTGCGGTACATCTGGCAGTTTTGAAAACGTTGAACTTAATCGTATCGAGATCTTCCCGCGCTAACTATACACTTTTGGTCCGACCAGTGCACTTCTTCATCTTTCCTGCTAAGATGAAGATTTCTATCACATCTTTACAAATTGTCTTGAATAACGAACCACTTTGTTCGTAATATATCGATCTGTCAGCCCAGAGGTGATGGATGTCCTCCTTTCGTTCGCACAAACGACTAAACATCTCATGTACTATGCTTTGGAACACACGCCCTTGTTTATTGATGCATAACGGGATCGATTGGGTCTCGACCACACGTCCCGCTTTTCCTGTAGTATCCCTCCGAGGTGAATCCGATTCAGACCGGGGCTAAATGAAGGAGTTGCGATCCTTCACCAACCGTGCGTTGTAACTCACTTCAACTCATCGCCCGATCTCATCATTTTCAGATTCAGGTCTGAATTGACCCTTACTGAAGACACCACACACGGTTCAGTGTGTCACAGTATTTCACGACGCGGCGTATCACGCACGTGTTTATGTAATACATACAAGATTCCAAAATGTACACTGTTACACAAGACAGTTAGTGCTGAGCATGGGTTGAGCGCACAACTTTCTCGTATTGCCGAAATAATTCAACTCAAGAAAGACTAGTTTTAGGAAAACTCGTACCGATATTGGTATCTGTAAGACTTTTGGAAAAAAATATATTACAGAGAGTGAATTTCTGGAAATTTTCAACCACCGGAAGTGGTAGATGGAGTTCTATTAAAAGAAACATAGAGCACTTCAAAAATTGAAAGAAAGAATCCTCTGTAGTCATGAAACAGATTTAACACTTGCTTTAATATAGAGCAGGTTTTGATTGAAAGATTTTGCTAGCTCTCATTGGAAAAAAAAACAGAAAACGCTATTTGGTTGACAAAAAAGAGGCTCCCAAATACTTTAAATTAGGAACGTTTCTAAATCCTATAAAACGAAGATAGGCAGACTTTGGCTAGGCTGACCCCGAGACCGCAGTGACCACGATGGCCAAACCAGCGGAACTCCAAAAAATGAAAAATTATGCTTGAGCTCGCAAAACCTATGAAGAGGGGTCATCCAAGTATCCAAATAGGTAACTATGATATGTAGGTGGTTTTAGTTGTTAGAATATCCACAGAAAAATATAAATTCCTTGTACTAATAAAATGCAGGAAATTTTTTGTAATAACCGTTAATATCAGTGATAAATTTTTGAAAAGAGTAATTTTTAGCAGTAGGTTACAAATCCTAATTTGAATGTGGCCTCCCAACGATTTACCACCTAATCGTGGCTGGGAGGTGTTCCTGGGTGTCGGACTGCGATGTACAGCGAGGGATTCATCCTCTGGCAGGGCCTCCCAAGCTGAGAAGGAGTCCGACGTTTCCAGGAGGAAGCCTAGTTAAGAGGAAACCAATACCAGGATCCACCACTGTCCTGGTATCAAACTTATCGCAAGGTGACAAATCTCCCCTGATCCACAAAGGCAGCGACTGTTTATGGTGGTGACGACCTGGGATAGACGTTGGCCAGGATGACCTCGGGGCTCCAGGGAACCATAATGACTTAACCAGCAAATCTCCGAAGAATAGAGATTATGCTGGGGCCAGTACTACCAGTGAGGATGGACCATTCAACTATCAAGTATCAATTATCAATATGAATGTGGAAGAGGTTATGAGGACGACGACGGACGATGTAAAAATAGAAAAAAAGGTTCGTAATATATTCTATTGTCCACTTGTATGTTTATGTCCTTTCATTCCATTTCTGAAAAAAGAAGCCGTGCATCCACATTTTATTCATTTTCAGCTACATTCATTTAGTTCACGTTTCGAATCACATGGGGTCATCAACTTCCTGGTGACGTCATCGTATTCCATCGTGTTCACTCGTCCTCATCGAAAAACAGAACACCGTACGAGTTGAGCTTCTGCGCAGTACTTGGTAGTACTGCTGGTGACTGCTGCCAATTGTGTTCTTTGCTTACTTGACGCGCTGCTCTACGTCTCTGCCGAGTGCCGCGCGCAGGTACACTCTTCTTTCTTCGGGCAAACGTACGCAAGTGCACGCCCTCTAGCCAACAACGCTAGTCGTCGGCACTCTGGCCGCACTAACGTCGTCGTCGAACTCTCGTCTGTCCATCCGGCCATCCGTCGGTCTATCGCACCAACGGGATTCTCTTTCCGCTTATCTAGAATTTATTACTAGTTTGTCGTTAATCGATATCCATGATATCCATGCGACTTTTAAAGGTCGTTTCCTCTGCTGAGTGATTATTTTCAGCGTATGAGCCGCTGGGAAACGAAATTCGTACGCCCGGCCCATCGAATGTTTGTTGCTGGGCGTTGTTGCTTTTGCGTCATTGATTGAAAAATCTTTTCTGTTATTAATACATTTTACGATTATCCGATGTGAGAATTGTGTGTGTTTTGTTACAGTTGATATTCCCCTGCCATGTCTACCATCCATAGAAATTCGTGGCTGGACCGCTCACAGCGACCCTTTATGATCTTTTGTAGCCCTTTACGTTGTCTGTTTTACACCGTTGGTTCTCGTAGATTCTCGTTCTCTCATTGTACCGCAGTTTAATCTCCGTGGTTGATACAGTTGTGTTTTTTCGTGTACAGCGCTTGAATTCACCAAGGTCTTGGTTATTGAATCAAGTAATTTTTATGTGGACTTTAAGGTTAAGGAACTGAATTTGGTATTGAATCAAGTAATTTTTATGTGGACCTTAAGGTTAAGGAACTAAATTTGGTATTAAATCAAGTAATTTTTATGTGGACCTTAAGGTTAAGGAACTAAATTTGGTATTAAATCAAGTAATTTTTATGTGGACCTTAAGGTTAAGGAGCTAAATTTGATATAAAGCTATTTTTTTGGTTTCGTGCATGCAGAACAATTGAAATGAAGCTTCATTGTTTGCGTTAATTTCATCAAGCAGTTAATTTTCGGTCTCTGAGAATCCTCATCGTTCAATATTTAAAAGCTTGCAAAAATAAGCCTGATGTGCTCCATTCCGAAAGTATAATATTGTTCTTAACGAGAGTCCTATGCATTCAATGCGTATTGATCGATGTGTTTCGTTCGTATGATCAGTCATGAAAGCCGTCTACGTTTAGAAATCAGCTGTTTTTGAAGACATAAGATATATAGTTATTGATGATCCAACTTGACTTATATCATTTGTAACCTTGTTACTCTTTGAGTTATTCGAATGTTCACCCAATTTACTTCAAATCCACGTCACACTTTTTTGGTATGTTGCCCGTTTTCTTACTGATTTGGAGAAGAAAGTAGCTCACTGAGCCTTACACTGCTTCCGGGTGGAAATGTCGAACTCTTTTCTCTGCTTGAATGGTCTTTGTGGCAGAATGGGTTCCAGCTGTACGTGGCACTTCGATGCCTCGCTTAACGATTCCCATCTACGATGAGGTGGTGAAGCGCCGAAAGGGTAGGAGTTGTAAGGAATGAAGACGTATCTCATGAAATCACTACCGCTCCTAATACTAATCGAATTACAGCTTGAAATATGTCTAGGATTAATCGATTAAACTTTTTGAATAGCTGCTGTTGCTAGTGAACCTGAGTGTTGCTATTCGACAGCGAGGTATCCTCGCTCTCTCACTCTCCCTCTCTCGGTGTTGTGTTGGAGTGCACTTCGTCGTGGTCGATTGTGTTTACTGAAACAACTAAACTATTCCTAGTTACGCTACCGTATCCTTGCGTTTCTTTTGTGTTTATTTACTTCAGTAATAAAAGCAGGGTACGATCAGGTTCGTTCATCATATGGCTTCTCTAGCCCTATTGTTCATTGAAAGCGCATGGACGTCGTTGTTGTTGTGTTCCGCGAGATGGTGATCAAAGAACACTGCTTGGAAATCATAGATGATACAAACCTTCTGGAAGGGACCTATTTGTCTCTTTTTTTGTTATTATTTTTATTTATGTGATCCAGAATCACATTTGCGGATCCCAGCAGTTCTTTAATTCACTTTGACATCTCGCATCCATAATCTACGAGCATCTCAGGATTTGCCATTGAATTCGGCTGCTGATCGAGTAGATTCTCTCTTGAATACTGGGAGAGCTGTGTCATGAGGTTCCCAATTTTTCACCACAGGCAATAACTGCCCTTTGTGGATCTAAGGGAGCTTTTCCAAGACAACTGTGATAACAATTTTCAGATATGGGAGTATGGGAAGCTTGATGGGCTCAGTACTAAGTCGAGCTAACGGCCTTGCATATATTATCGCATGACGTAAATATAAACTGTTAAACATGACGAAAGCAAATTTGCTTACCGTTGTTAGACAACGATCTTAACACTTTCGAACTTGACTTTCTTTGGCCTTCCATGAGTTTTTTTATGTCGTTTTATCACGTTAGAGTCACCTACTAATTTTCTTGGTGTTTGGTGATATCGCGTGAGAAGAATGAATATCCGCCAAACACATTTGTCCCACTCTTGTCGTCGTCGACTGTGGTTGGCTGGCTGGCTGGCTGGCGGGCGGGCTGGCTTGTCACTGACTAGCCTGTCGATTTTGCAAAGTGTTCTCCGCTCGTCAGTGCACTCCTTCTATTCAGTGTATTTCATATGGAGAAGAAAAAAACGACTGCAACATTGAGAACAAGTTCGCACAATCGTTTTGGTGGTGAACGTTGGTACGAATGTTCAATGCTTCTGGAACCAAGGTCATCTTCGTCAGAGACTCTCGAACGAAACTCTAACGGAAGTTGAACATTGTTCAACAACAGCAAACATATGCATCGTAAACAGAATAACACAGTTGTTAGAGAGACTCGGCAATATACGTTGGAACGGTCGCTGATTTAATCCCATACTCCAGGCCATGCAAACCTTCTGTGACTCCGGGGTCCGAAAATGGTACCAGATTGGCAGGAGAGCAGCACTTTCGTAACACATCGGTAGGTCACCCTAGTCATTGTATAAGCTAGATATGTATTCAGCCACCTCTACTATTCACTATTTTCGTAATGAGCAAACATGAGGTTGTTGAAACAGCACTTCTTCATTGGCAGTAGCTGATGTTTCGACGGCTTCGCCTTTTTCAGAAAGGTCAAGTTGGGATGCAATCTACACAGTCAAGCAATTGTTTAGCCTCATCAGATAAAACGTAATGCATAAATTTTTATTTGCATTGTGAACATCATCGCTTAAACACCGTTTTCTTTGTAACTCCACAAGTATTTTTTGGAAACCAGCCGCACAGAGTCTTACTTGGGTGAGGAATGTGCCTGGTTCAGATCACTAAGTTAGCCTGAGGCATGGCATGAAGTCACGCATGGTCGCAAGGCATTGGAATCTATCCAAAATGCTCCAAGAGTTTTACGAGCGGAGCGAGGATAGCGATTTTTACTGCAAAATTTTCTCGTTTGTGTCTGGGTGTCCTATGCTCACTTAGTGTAGTGTTCTGTTTGATTCTTACCTGAATACTGGGTTAGCCCGTATTCACTGGTTGTCCGGGCTCAGCGTAATTTCCATTTTTCTTTGTTGAGGTAGATTTGCCACAGTGAGACCAGTTTCATACAATGGCTGTAGTGGATCCTGGTATTGTTTTACTCTTAGTTAGGTTTCCTGATGGAAACGCCGGACACTTTCTCGGCTTGGGAAGCCCCTTTGGACAATCACAGGACCACCTACCAGCCACAATGAGGCCATAGACCGCTAGGAGATTTGGTCGATTCAAAGTTTCCACGACAGATGCTGTTTTACACGGACGCCGAGTAGTCAACCTGTTTTGCCAACGTATTCCTCCCCGCCATTTAAAAGATATCGGATAAATCGTACACGAACTCATACAATCACCATCTGTATCGTTATGGCATATTATGCAATTGTCCGTTTCGCATAGACTGTCATACCAACGGTTACGAACTAACTGGCGTCTCAGAGTGTTCACTGGTAATTTAATCACTGCTACCGATCTCTTAAGACCAGCCGTTTTTCAGCAACGTTCTATAGTTGTACCTCTATCCGACTGCAGGATCAGCTCAACTGGGTTCAGTGGCTATTTGTGCACCCTAGATCATTCCTGTTGACGGATGGTTGCTGATAGCATTGATAAGGTAAGGGACTGGCTGACGGAAAGACAAAGCAAGGGCCCAATTGGCGCGGTGGATAATACAACCCCCGAAAAGTTAATGTGTCATTATTTCCATGTTAAATTAGTAACTACTTGTTGATGAGTGAAAACGGTTACTCCTTTTTTGTGATTGAAGAGTTCAGTAGCAAAAATATACGCTAGAATTATGAAATATGAGGAGATTATCGCCTTGAATCAGTTCTTTTTTCATTAGACCAGGATTTCAATCAATTCGGGTTTCGGGACCAGGTTTTGCTGTAATGGCTATCCCCATAGTATTGTGCACCAAATAAGATGTGTTTATAAAACGTATGGTGTGATAAAATGGTTCACTCTGTTGTAAAGTAGTGATGACAGGTAGCTTCGAGCTGTTGTCTAGATTCTAATGTTTAATCTGCCTTTAAAGTTCTCCTGTCTGAGCTTTTAATTTTATCCCATAACTGCGCTAGATTTGACTCTGTAGAAATTGCCGTTTCGAAATTTTTTCATAGTAACTCCCACGTCCGACTTTCTATTAACCTCGGCATTGATGAAATAATTCTTTTTACTTCTGTTCAGCAAACACGAGGTGTTATTTTATTTCTTTATTTACGTACAAGCTGACGTTTCGGCGGATTTCAGTGTTTGAACTAGTCAACAGAAGAAGCAGAGGATTGAACCAGATACTCTCAAAAATTTGTTCAATTCCATAATTTGAATATAGCAAAGTTCAAATAAAATGGCAATTGTAGCTTTTCCTCCTCAGCGGTGTATGAGAAGTGAAGGCTCCTTGGGATTCCTGCTTAACTAGGATTTAGCTGGCTTAACTTACTTTTTTGTCGGTTTTAAGGATAAACCATAGAAGAGTAGAATTCCGTCGTTGATCAATCTCCTAGGAATGTGTGACGCATTCATTTCCACTCCTACGAGTCCATTTCCACACCGTAGTGATGAATGGATGCATATTTCCCCCTATACAGTGACTTATGAGGGCGTACTTCGTATCAGCTCACTTCTTTTGATACTCCCATAGCAGTCTGGTGCCAGTTTGCCGAAGCCGAAAAGGTGGAGCGTTTGATTTTCCCGGAGTGCGTGATCGAATTAGCAACTATGTGTGCATTGCAAGCGACTTCTAATCACTACGTTACATGCACTTTCGTCTGTTTTATAGATAGATTCTCCATATGGCTCGGCCCATGGATTAATAGGTGTAATAAAACTAAAGGCAGCCATGTCGTAAGGGATTCCTATCGATAGCCGATCGTTATCGTTGTTCAGTTCTGTCGACTGTCCTAGGTGGAGCCAAAGCTGTTCGTCGTGGTTCAACGAACGATTTCCGATTGTTCCAGTTTGGACATCTCTAGTGCTTATTCGTTGTTTTGGATGTTTTACGTGCAGTCATGGTGATACTGATCGCAATATTCACAATACCTTCACAATAATTCCTTGCTGTCCTTTTGACGTGTGCGTACGTTGCTACGGAAACTATATACTTTCCAGCAATAAGCACCACCCTCCTACCTGCACCCATGTGCCCTTGAACATGTGCCTTGTTCGTTAAGAACACCCTCCCACACATCCGAACACACATTTCCAGTTGATTGCCATCTTCTTGCGATCATTACGCCGATGGCCACAAACAGGAAGTCCAAGTCCATATGAACTTTACTTCAACAAACACCACACACACTTGCTTCTAGTCTTATAACTTGACCACATATCGATTTTTATCTTTGTAATTTGTTAATTCATGTTCAGAGTTATTATATTTGAAACATATTTGTTTTCAATTTATCCGTAAAATTTTAAAAAAAATCACTAAAAGCTACCAAGTGTAAGATCACGCGGAGCATAGTGTTTGGAGAGACTGCAATACGCATAAGATCGACCCCATTCAGTCACCTATAACGATGTTTATTGGAGTCGAATGCATGGCGCATCTTTCCGGGATCGAACAACGCTGAGAGGTTTTTTTTAATTCTTGTGGTTTTTACCACTTTTATTTTTGATTTACAAGATTCCTTTATCCTTTCCACGTTTTCTTATTTCATTTCCTTTTTACGAAACCTAAGGCTTCCATCGATTTTTGAAGGAATGATATGATATTAGGCAGTAAGATAAAAGTGATAAAATGATAATGAAACGATTTAATGTTTGAAGGATTCTCCAAGCTTCACGCAGTATTCCTTCTGTTTAAGCGTAGAACGTGGAATGCGCGGAACAGATCTCACATTAATCCTTTTAACACTTTTGGGAGTCATATTTTTAAGGTACTTCCTCTTTATAGCCTTTACCTGAGACCTACGAAACCTTTTGCGCTTGGGAAAAAACCGAATGAGAAGGTTTCTCTAATTGGTGAATTTAACACTGACCAGTTCGTGATTGTTGCTTTTCCGTACAGCAGCTTTCATTTTTAAAAAAAATATCGTTACGGCAAAGTTTTGACTGTATGGAAAAACTGCCTGTTGTTGGTGGAAGTTTAAGGCAGATAACATTCGTGGATGCATAAATTAACGACGAATCGACGTTAGCGGATCAATCCGCTGTTTATTGTCAGCTATTTCTCGTCACCGTTAGGTCAGTTTTTCTTTACTAAACGTTCTTTAGAGTAAGGTAGTGAAACTACTCGTGCTTGAAACTGCTTTGAGAATGAACGGGCTACGAGTGAGCAGTTGGACCCACACAAACTACAAGTCCGCTTCATCGTAATGTCGTTGTTGTTTTCACGATCGCTGTTCATCAGCGGCTGTTATACTGCACGTCGTGCCCTTTCTACTTTGTTATGTTGTTCATACCGTCACTACCGCTGCTGTTACTTATACGGAAAAGAAGGCAGTTCGTAGCATTCGAATAGTTTCGTTCATCGTTAGTAACAAAAAAAAACGTACGTAAATGTGACATTTTCCAACTTCTCTCACCTTGTCAGTTTTGACAGAGTTCGGTGTTAATCAATCCCTTGTAAATGCTGTATGTACTCGACTCCATTCGTAGCATCGTAGAAGCTTTTTAATGCATATTTGTCTCATAAAATGGTTTCCGAGGTCCCACCGATGTATCAAGGCAGTGTTTTCATTCTCCAGACCGAACTGGTACGAACTTCCTGATTCTGGAGGAACAGAGGGAGGAATTTCATTGGCCTGGGACCATGCCTGCATTGCAGGGCACTTCTAATCAGTGAATTGCATGCGTCTCATGAACATCATTATCAGTGGTTTTGCAAGATCAATATTTCTTTGTTTATGTTATCGTTAAGAGTATTTGCAAGGTGACGAAAGCAAATATTTGTTTCATATTTATGATGAAATTAAGTAGATTTACATCCAATGCTGTCACATAACATTTCATTTTGTTCAGTCTTTCCTTGGAACGTTTCCACAAATGACTGGATTCTCAACTTAGCGTTGAATAATTGAGTTAGATTCGCTAGAAGCCGTGTTTACCGTAGTTCCGCCCATTGAATGCCGTCACATTGCACCACGGAATTATGCGGACTTGTTGATGATCTTGGTCATTCGTGTTGATGTTTGAACACTAATGTTTGCCCACGTGAACTACATGCGCACATCGGATTACCGTTGTCGCTTTCAGAAAGTCTCCGAAGAAGTGAAAATCAGTGCAGATGATGTTTTTTTTTCTGTTTCGCAGCTGTTGAGTTTTTTGCTGAAATTCCTCACTTGATGCCTACCAGTTCGTTCGCAGCTCCTTCATTACTCATTCAGAAATCTTTCCTTGTATCTTCTTCGAAATGGATTTACGAACGTATTGTTCTCTGTTTAGAAAACTAATTGTTCCTTATATTCCTCATAATCGTGTGCGGCTTTAGTACATAGGCGACCCTACGTATTGATTTCAGTGGATGTTCTTTCATGGATTCTACGCTTGCGAACTTAGTGTTATCCTGACATCACTGGATCGATAAGTAATGTTTATTTTACGGTTTGTTTTCTTAGTTAGAGTGTTTACATCTTTTGGCTTTGCGGTTTGGCTACTAACAACACTGTCTTTTCAACACTAAGGACCTTTTTCTCTGCTTGTTTATTTAAGATTTGCTTAATATTACCGTAGACCGAGGCGGATAGCACAGTGGTAGTGATGTCCGTTATCACGAACGTGGTGCTAGTACGATTCCGCTTCGGCCAACCAGTCCTGTCATCCTTCCAGGGTCGGGGAATTGGTGCCGGACTTGTCTGGGAAAAAATCACTCTCTGCAATGCAACTGGGAACGCTTCAGCTCGGCTACCTCAGGACACGAGGGAGAATTGCTTCCCCAGAATTCTAGGACATTCAAGATGAAATGAAGATCCTTAAGCAGCAACCGAAGCCACTCGTAAAAACTTGGAAGACTTTCGTGGGCGATGGATGCAAGGAAACGAATCGAATATCAGTGTTGGGATCCACACAATGGACGTGAAGACAGATCAAATAAAAAATAAAAAAAATATTACCGTAGTATGTCTGAGTGAGATCTCTGCAATTGCCTATTCTACTGGTAAGCTCAGTTTTGCGTGAAAGGCAAAAGTTTTCATTTCTTAGCTACGAAGAACTTTCTATCGTTTCCAATTGTTTTTCTTTTCAACAATTATTTTCCTTAGAGGTTTTCTTCATTGAACGTTTTTAAAAAATTCACCTCTAATCTGTAACCCTGCTGGTAACCACGTGATTTGAGCAGGAGAGACGAAATTTCCATATGTCCGTGTCTCGTGCCGATTTACTCGGTGGGTTCTGGTCGTTCGACGCGCCAAAACAACGTGACAGTTGTTATTTTTTATCTTATTTTGAAAAGAGAATAAAAGTGCAAATTGAAGGGCGGGAAGTCACGTACGAGTTGTCAGTTCAGCGAAATGTTTGCTTGTTTTTTCTGCGTGGCTTGACATCACTTATTGTGTGGATCCCAGCCGAACGCATTTGCATTCGATTCGTTACTATTCACCGAGGTTTTCGGACTGTCGTATAGGTTCGGCTGCTACGTGAAGATTTTCGTCCACTTTGTAGTTATTCTTGGATGCTGATCGAGTCGATTTTCTCTGGAATCCTGCTATAGTTGTGCTGGAATGTTCCCACATCATCATAAGAAGCAGTTAGTCACCAGCTTATTCTTGGATTGGAGGGAGCCGGTTTTACTGAGACGAGTCTGATAACAATTTCCTGACCAAGGAGGAATGGGAAGGGGGATCGGAGTAGGCTCGGACCAATACTTTGTTCGGAATGAACAACATCACCACTGCGCTACCTCCCACTTTTTTTTGCTTGTTTAGGTATTTTTCATATTATTACTAATAAAAAAAGTTTGCTTATTACCTCACTAGTTCGGAGCACTTTCTGGTCGGCTCTTGGGTACGCCGACAAGTCATTGATCGAAGACGTTATTGACTTTCATTATAGATATTTGTACTATACACGTTTTCTTTCTATCTAAAAAATTCTTTTGTAGCTTTAATGAGGAGTGAAAGTCCTCAGCTAAGCGAGGAAGTTTTTGAATTCAGTGTTGGGCAACTTCAAACAACTGCAATCAACAATTCGTAAGGATTCGACTAACTTCTCCATAATTCGTGGAATTCTTGTGGAACAATATTTTCTCTAAAGAGCACGATATAAACCGTTTGGTGTTGATCGGTCCCCGAAGAATTGTTCATGCATTCAATTTAATTCGTAGCGTTGTAGAATTTACTCAGTGCATATTAGGCTCGTAAATTAGCTTGCAGTGACGTATCGGTGTATTAAATCACTGCTTTTTACGCTTTCATGTTAATGTGGTGTCAGTTTTTCTATGATCTTGGTTTGACTAGGGCACAGAGTCGGGCTAACAACCCTGTATTTTGATGGACACCCTCAACTACTTTGCTAAACGCGCCCAGTAGTTTCTTTAATTTACGAAATATGTCCATACTGAGTACGAAAAAGATCATAAAAGGTTTAGAAAGAATGACATTCTGCTGTTGTTCTGTTGTTGAGGAATGAGACCAATTTTATGTAAGAAATCCAATGGAATATTGTAGCATTCAAACTACGCCGATACACTAATTCATTCTTTATACTTTTCTCTTAAAGAATCTGCATGGATAGTGAAATCACTTGAAGACACAAAAATTATGATGTTAACTTTTTTTATTTACTACCTGTTACAATTTTTCACTGCAGTGTATTATGTATGATACGACCACAATGATGCTGAGATATTTGCAAAACTCCGGACCGCAGGTGTCTGCAGTGGGGAAGGAATGCGCTATTACTCTTTCCGAGGGCTAACGCATTCACCGTCACACCATGCGGGTCCTTCGTTTCACCTGTCTCTCACAAAAATTACGTTTTTTGAGGATCAATTTTTTTTTCGAATCTTCAATTTGCCGAAGGCTTCGCAATTTTTCGACAAAAACAGCTATTTAGGGACGCTCTTTGAAACGTAGAACGAGGAAGTGAAATCGATTAGAATGTATAAAGGAATTCGGTCAAGTTAACGATTGTACTTTGATGCAGAAAACATGTTGACAGCTACATGACCTTTCCATGGAGACGGTTTCTTTTCGAGTCCTTACGACATGGGCTCGTGTAGCACAGCAGTTAAAGGTGCTCCGCAGTACATGCTTCGTCGCTGCTTCGATTCTACCATCCGGGTCAGTGAAGGCCTTCTTCTCCTAGGGTCGACAAATTGCTACCAGATTTGTGTGAAAGGACAAGAACCCTTCGTTCATCAGTTATCTACCGCACGTTATGATATGGGCCAGGTATGCATTCAGTCACTTGAAATGATCTTTGGTAAAGCCGAATGCTTGGTGCTTCCCTAAGCCCTTGATCAACGATGAACGTCTCTTAATAACTCAAAAGACCGACTTACTATAAACTTCGGCATAGATAGTTGATCTATTTATTTATACATGATACTTGGTACTTGAACAGTCCGTCCTCACTAGTTGTGCAGGCTCCAGCATAATCACCATTTTTTGGAGATTTGCTGGTTAAGCCATTGTGGTTCCCTGGAATACTGAGGACAACTTTGCCAAAGTGTGCCCCAGGCCTTCATCACCACAGGCAGTCGCAGCTCTTGTACATCAGAGGAAGATTTACCACCATACTACTTTGATACCGCGACGGCGGTGGATCCTGGTATTGGTTTACACTTAGCTAGTCTTCCTGATCGAAACGCCGGACTACTCAGCTTGGGAGACCCCGCCGGGGGGACGAATCCCCCAGCTGTACATCGCAGTCGGAGGACACCCAGGAACACCTCCCGGCCACGATGAGACCGTTGGGAGGATCATATAAATAAATATTCTTTATATAAATGTTGCCTACCATAGATGGAGAATATTTATTTCTATGATCTTATAAACTGATCTTCTTTAGCTGATGCGAGGTTGGCATAGGTCTTCGTTGTTGGTGTTGTTGGTCGATGGCTGACATTTCGGCGATTTCGCCCTCCTCAAAGCCGTAATGTTACGAGTGGGACTGTCCCAAGACCTATACCAACCTCTCATCAGCTAAAGAAGATCAGTTTATAGGATCATATAAAAAAAATAGATGAACGTTTCATTACAGAAAGTTACTTATATTGTCAATACGTATTATGTCTGCTGGTGCAATTGAAATGCTATGACAAGTTTTTTTCACGCGTAAGTTGGAACCGAACTGCAGACATTGCATGTGCCATGGGCAATGCTTAACTTCACATTACCAACTCGTCTTCACTGTACTATTAAGACGTTCTGGATGCCAGCAATGTAGAATCTTTTTCTTTTTTACATGTTTTAAAATCTTCTTTAAACTTCGGTAATCTTCCTTCATTCGGTTCGTTGTCTTGCATCCCTCGCGCTAAAAAACTTGAAGTTACAAGTGTGAGTTCAGCTACTACTTTAGGATTTTTTTCTTCTTCAAATGCTGGTTTCATTGATAAGCACGAGGTTGTTAGAAAATATTTGTTCAACTATCGTTTCGGCCCCTTCGCCTCATTTCTCTTCTGGAAGGAAGTTGTCATCAGTTGTCCATCACTCAGAACGGACGTTTGTATGATGAAATGCACTGCCGATTGAGTTTATTCCATGAGAACGGTGCTCTATTCCACTAGAATCCGACTTGATGTGGTTACTCTACTTTTGTTCAAAGTATTTTGTAGCGGTTCAGCACTTTCAAACTCCCGAAGATTGTTAATGCTTCTTTTGGCTTATTTATTTCAAGCAAAACTTATTCGAAGATGATAGTCAATGAGTGTTCAGTAAAACAGCAGATTTTAAGAATAGTTCTGATCCTATAGGAATCCAACTTTGTTGTCGATATTCGTATAGGATTTCTCTTTCCTACGAAAAATAGGACAAGATCAGAACGCTGTGTAGTTGCTGTATTCGCTGCAACAACGGGAAATGGCGAGAATTCATAGTATAAGATGAGATTTGTTGTGAAATTCAGCCAGTTATTTCCGCTCAAACACCCAAAGCTGCTTACTTAGACTAAAAAAAACAAGAGGATTGTCGTAACCACATTACTGTGCTAGACACCCATAAAAGGATAAAGCTCTCGGCGTTAATCAATCCCTGAGGGATGCGCCATGCATTTTACTTCATTAAGTATCGTTGGAGGTGATTGAATGCATATCTGGCCTTCACAATGACTCGCGGTGGCCTGCCGATGTATCGAGCCAGTGCTGCTATCCGCCCAGACAAGTCTCGTACCAATTTGCCGACCCTGGATGGATGGAAGGCTTCGTGTGCCATGGGTACGGGATCGATTCCACGGGTGTGTTGCGGGGCATCCCCGACCACTGCGCCGCAAGCGTCCTTTAGACATTCCTAGTGAGACGAATTCTATCCTCGCTTTTCGAATCGCTCTTACATTCTTCTAAAACATTCAAATAGATTGAGAACTGTTTTTTTTCCATCTGAAGACAAATTTTAAGGTTGAGCAATCTTCAAGATGTGAGTGCCAACCAAGAATTTTTCTTTTGAATAGTCTAGCTTCTTCCATTACTCTCATGATTCGTGAATTTATTCTTCAGAAATAATCAAAACCAACCACAGCAGTCTGGAATTCCGTTGGCGTGGATAACCACCTATCCCAATCCATATACGTGTTATAGTGTGAAAGTGATAGTATTCTATACGGCATAGGTAAGGTCTCTATGCACCAATTGAAGCCTGTCATTTGTTGGTCTTTCTGAAGGCCAGCTATCACCTTACAAGAATAGGAATTTTACTGAATGAAATTCGTAGCAGTTTCAGCTAAGTAATCTCCTTTTCATGTTCGAAAGTTGTTTATCTAACAGTGTGGTTACTCAAACCTCGTTAAATTTACCAACGTCGTACGAGTCGAGAATTCGACCTACGATGGAGATTGGTTTTCGACGTTCATTTGAGGTTGTACGCGGTGTACTGATGACTCCCACTGAAAAATTGTGGATATACACAAAGTCCGTTCGCACTAGTGCTGTTGCCGTACACTGCCCCTATCCACTTATCGAATTCCCTTCCACGCTTTCATAGCTTTCAGCAGGGCAGGCTTCTCAGCTTATCATTTCATGAATCGACATTAACTTAGCGAACAAGTGTATCCTTATATGAATAGAAATTGTGACTTTGATGAAAGTATTAATATTTTTATGGTTCATTTTCTTCTACGGCTTCCTCTTCGTGAGTAGGTGCTCCTAGATTATATTCGAACGCTTCTGTCTGAAATATAAGCCACCGATTTGTTATTCGGGCATTCGATCCTACATTGAAAGTTTGGGCTATTTTTGGAATGAAGTTGACGTAAGTCGTTCGGAAATTCATGAATTCGGAGTGGAAAGCAATTGATGGTGTTGTTCTTAGAGTGCAAGTAGCTATCCAGTCAAATTTGGTCAGCAATAGCGTTCCTCGCCGCGGCCGTTGCGGTCATCGTTAGTCCATTCACTTTTATGCTCAGTGCTCTTTCAGTGTACCTGTTGAGGTTTTGTTAAAGGATAAGGAGTAAAGGATAAAGCTCTCGGCGTTGATCAATCCCTGATGGGTACGCCATGCATTCGACTTCATTAAGTATCGTTGAAGGTGACTGAATGCATATCTGGCCTTTACAATGACTCGCGGTGGCCTGCCAATGTATCGAGCCAGTGCTGCTATCCTCCCGAACATCTCTGGTACCAATTATGTCGCTGTGGCGCCTCCAGCCACTGCGCCACACGCACTCTGAGGATTTGTTACTAGTATTATTCATGTGAATTTCGTTTGGTCATGTGTCTACAAGACAAATCATTGAGGCCGGAATCTTAAACTGTTACCGTGTATGTGTCGTCATCTTCGTCGTCATCATCGTCGTTGCTGCCGTCGCCACTGTTTAGGTTCTTAGAGTCCTTTAGAAATCTTCTAGTAAACTTTATTTATGGCTTATTTGAAGAGTGCTAGACGTTTTCCCTAAAATAATCAAAGTTTTTTAAACTTGGCTAACTTTCGCTTTCGTCGATGTCCTCGTTTCTAGGTGCTCTCGATTCACTGCTGCTGTAACTAATTATAGTTTGATCAACATAAATACATTGGTTTTTTTTTAGTTTTTTAATGCTCTTTTTGACTTTACATCTGCAACAAAACTGAAGAGGTATTCGTAATGGTGAGTACAGCGCCGAGTGACTCGTGTAAATGAGAGTATGGCGTATCACTGACCTTGTCGCTTTCTCTCTCAGCAATCTCGAGGTTGTTAAACAAACTTTACTTCCTTTACTTCCTTACAATAATACAGATACAACACGATCGTAGCTGAAGTTTCGACAGAACCGCCTTCTTTAGAGCTTGGAAGGGTATACTGATATACAATTTACTAGGCCAAACGCTTCAATAACACAAACAGAAAGACGAAAAACTATGGCAATTACATGATCAACAGCTTCTCGAAAAACTCACCGCTTTTTTACACGACTTCCAATGAGGAATGTTAGAACAGCTGATTATAGTCGCATATGGTTTTGTCCAAAAAGCCTCAGTAAGCTTGCGCGCTGGTGTTTTGGCATCTTGTGCTAGGATAGTAACTTTTATGTCAAAATCGTCTCCGCTACGCTTTTGTATCCTATGCGTTCCTAGTGGCGTGCCTTGTCTTGCTTTTCGTTTGCCATTTAGGTGTTCTTTTATGCGGATACATAATGGTCTGCCCGTTTTGCCAATGTATTCATTTCTGCAACTATTACAAGTGATCAGGTATATCGTACCTGAACTCATGCAATCACCGTCCCTGCCGTAGGTGCAAATTACGCAATTTGGTGTTTCATATAGATGGTCGTACAGTGGTTACGAACTAACTGACGACGTAGAGTATTACTGAACAGGAAGATGACGCATTCATATTCCAATACCAAGGTTAATAGAAACTCTTTCCTAGGAACTGCCCTTGTCATCTACAGATTTGTTTTCTGATCCTCATATTGTAACTGCTTGATTACAGGCAGTACCGACTGCAGGTGACCATTGTGGATAGGAAGGTTTTGTCGTATTTTAGAGCATTAAATGTTTTTATTGCATCGCAAATGTTTTTTCCTGAGCCTTGCGAACTGCTTAGAGGCGATTTCATGATGATCTTCATTTCTGCATCCTCTACATTTCCACCAAATGAACGTATGTTTTGACCAACACAAATGCTACTCGTTATGTGATTTTGTCCTTTTTTTTAAATTTCATTCTTGTAACTTTGCGAGAAAGGTGATCGTCAAGTGAAAGCAACGCGCTTCAGTAACACCTCACCATCTTCGCCATTATGGTGTCGTAAAACATTTGGTGAATGAGTGTTAGCTTCTTTCGAAATATGCCTGCACATCCAGTCTGGTAACTTGAAGTAAGCCCAAGGAACGTTGAGCCGTGTTGCACGTTGTTTGAAGATGACACTGGAAGATTCCATTAATTTCGAGAAAAGTAGCACTCTTAACGGCATCTTCACTGGATTTCTCATATTCGACACATATTTACACTTCCTGTTCAACCACTTGTCTGCAAGTTGCAGCGCAGTTATGCCATCCTTCTGATGTTCACATACAACTCAGTTGTTATTCAATTCAAGCCTTATCTTAATATATACTGATTATTGTACCAGTGTTATTGACTTTAAGAAACTTTCTCATGTGACACTCCACAGAGCTGTCTTCGGATGACGAAGCGGAAGATGCTTGTAGATCCGGCCCAGTGGGTTCTGCTCGCTTTAGGGACTCGTCGAGCATTATACCTTTCTTCTAGGCTCTTCGCGAAGAACTCTTACCATCGGGTCGGTGGTATTCCTGCAGCACGTTTGACATCCTGAGGAATCCAGTCGTTAACGGCTCTTGTCCATCGGTTACTATTCATACGCACTACGTGTCCGGCCCACCTTATCTTCGACTGTTTAGCGTATAGAACGGCATCTTTGATTTTCGATCGTTGACGTAGGTCGGAGCTTCAGATCCCATCCCTTACTTGTGTGAAACGAGATACTCCTAGCATCGTCTTTTCGACTACGCGTTCGAAACGCTGAGTGATCTTTCATCCTGCTTACACAGCGACCAGGTTTTTGACGCGTAAGAAAATATACACAGGTATATCGATTATTAAGTCGAGCTTTATAAAAAGTCAATCTTTTGAGTTCCAACTTAGTCATGCTGAGGTTAAAGGAAAGTTGGATTTTGAAACATGAGACTTCGACATATCTGTTGTATTTCTATCTCATCGTTCACTACAGTATCAGTCGATGTGGGGAGTTCAGTTATGAATCCATATTCTATTCGAATTTCCAGCAACTTCCCATTTATTATGTCCGTATTCAGAACGCTAGCTTTTCTCAAATGTTTCAGTTTGTGTAATTGCTGAACAAGCGTGAGTTGTCTCCTTCTTGATTTTAATACTATTCGCTCAGCTGCGGTGAATAAAGATGTGTTTTCTACAAAAGTATTTGGGTTTAAGTGGCGTTTACTTACTTGGATACTTGAGCAGCCTGCCTTCACCACTTATACGGACCCCAACACATTTTCCTTTCGTTTCTTTGCATTGCAATTCTTGTCCGTGGCCATGGTTTGTTTGGGGAATGGTGCTGACTACGAGTTTCCTACCGTAATCTGCAAGTGATTGTAAGTGAAGAATTTTAGTTACAAACATGTTTGGTCAGTGTGTAGGTGGTGATCGTCCCATAGTGGCTTGAATCCTCATGGTGTCCACTATATAGTTCTTTTCGTTTGTCGTCTGTTCTTCTCGTTCTACGACCGGCCCATTTATGTTTAGTAATTGATGTGTATTTTCCTGGATGCCGAAGGTGGTTTCGAAGTTTCGAAGATCAAAGCTTCGCATTTCGGCTAGGCATTGAGTGTGCCGGTTATATTTCAGATGACATCGTTGAAAAGCTCTGTAAGTAGCACGCAGTAATATCAGCGCAGCTGATGTATGAGCCCACGCTTCTGCTGCATAACAGAGCGTTGGAAGACTGTTGAACCGAAAGGGTGAGCGCGGATTTCCGAGTCCTTTAATTGGTCTGTAGCCTCTTTAAGAGGCCCGCTTTCTGCCCGTGCTGCATTCCTTCTGTCTAATTCTTCCTTTATGGTATTCTCCATGTTCATTGAAAGCCGAAAGTACACGTAATTGGTGGTCTCTGCAATCAGAAGGCCATCCAGTTTGATCTGTTCGACTCCGAACCATCAGTTCTTCGTGAACTGGATCTTTTCCGATTTATGAGTAGTCCGATATTTCTCCCGGTTACTAGGGCTCATTGATCATCTGCTTCACTGGTGCTGTGAAGACGACAGTGTCGTCGGCGAAACGAAAGTTTGATAGAAATTTTTCTTAAACACATATGCTCTTCCTGTCCCAATCGAGTGACTTTATTATTCACTGCAGTGCAGTGGTAAACAGCTTTGGCGATTTGGTGTCGCATTGTCGAACTCGTCTTCCTGTGGGTAAGATAAGCGGTTGATAGCAAAGCTATATTTATTTGCTGTAGTCCCGATAAAAGTTAGTCCTATGTAGGATGCACCTATCATTGGGGATAAACGTTGATAGGATTGCTTTCGTTTCGACGCTGTCAAACCCTTTTTTGTAGTCTGCAAAAGTTAGGGCCAGGTGCAAGTGGTATTCCCGGCATACTTCCATGAACCTGGACACGGTTTGGATGCAGTTCACGCAGAAACATTCCTGGCGGAATCCTGTTTACTCAACTAGTTGTCCTTGATCCGAGACCTTTGGTATGCAAAAGAAGAGAATCTTCGTTGATAGCTTGTAGAATGCACTCATCAAGCGTATTGAACGATGGGTAACAAAGATCCCTTCGGTCACCCTTTTTTAACATTGTAATCATACTCGATATATGTAATTAATGTCTTCCAGTTTAAAAGAAGTCGTGTGTAGTATTGTTAGGTATTGGAGCTGTACCTTTTTTCAAACTTTGTATTGCAACTCGAACCTCAGCTGAAAGAATGCCAGGTGATTTCGTTCCAGTGGGGAAGTTAGTGTCCGAGACGGGATTTTGGACCAGGGGAGGTTAGCGTAGAACGTTTCCATCATCAATTACATGTGGTAGCGGGATTTTTTAGTGATCCCATCTTTGTTCCTTAGGACTGGAAGCGAAGGACATTACAGTAGCACAAGTCCCACCGCCATTTCTTCTGATTGGACTGGTTTTTACTTGTGCTTCTAACAGTTTCCCTGCTTGTACCGATGTATGTCTTCCTGCAAAGCTTTTCTGCAGCTGGCATTAATTACTAACCGTGTTAAATATGTTGCAATAAAACCAAGCTTCAGTACCCCTTTCTTCCCGAGCAACAACTCTTTAGTGGTAATGGAGATGCGACTTGATCTTGCGTAAGGGGCTGAGGCGAATTAGGCACAACTTTCTTACTCTTTCTACAAGCAGCTCGTAGTCTTCGATCGAGTCTTCCGACGAATCGACGGGTCCTATTCTTCGAGGGTTACATGGGTCCCGTTATTTTGTTGGCGTATATCGGTCTTCCCGATTTTCTTTCTTGCAGACCGATGAAAAAGCTATCGGCGTTGATCAATCACTTAGGTATGCCCCATGTATTTGATTTCACTCAGCATCGTTTCATAAAACTGTGTTTCCACGGATCTTCCTCATACAAGGGATCTCGAGCCGATTAGTCGCGAGGCTACGTGGCGCGTCCCCAGGTGGCGGATAGGGGGTTAATCGCGGACCAAAATCGACCTTTGCTTCCCTGAAACGTAGGTGGATCCATTGGATGGATTCCCTGTTTCTGCTGCGCCGATTTGGCACATATTTTCCGCATTTGCTAGGTGTATTCATGCATGCGTGTGTGGGTGCGTTCTCGCCTTATGCGGATTGTATTCTACAAGTCAATTCGGCCAAAAGCCTGCAATCAAGTGACAGGGAAGTATATGGGAGACGGTTAGGAGTCGCCTCCAACAAATAAGCTCCATGTCCACTCTGGGAGAGCCTGGCAAGTTACCCGTGAGTACAACCAGCCCCCACGTTCAGAGCCCAGGACGTGGGTATCAAATATGCTAAACACAGTAAAAAAAAAAACGGGCCTCATTCCCCTGACCCCGAAAGATCCCCCAATCTCGCTGCGTTGGGTAGGACGAGTACGGAGAGGCTGCTAAAATCTCAGGGCCAATGGAAGCTGCCTGGATCAAGAACCATGGTGACGATCTGTACCTACAATGCACGTACACTTGCATACGAGTTTTGGATAGAAGACTTGCTCATGCAAGCAAGAAGTATAAGGTACGACGTCATCAGCCTGGCCGAAACGACACGACGCCACCTACTCAACGCAATTTATGCCATCGGAAAAGAACTGTTCCTCGGAGCATGCGACAGTAGAAGAGTCGGCGTTCTCGTCAACACGAGTTTGTGCATGAACATCGATTCATTCGAACAGCTTACAACCCGAATCGCACGTTTGCGATTAGAAAGATGTGGATCAATCGGGCTTTGACAATCTTCGTCGTTTACGCGCCTGCATCAAACTATGACGAAGAAGTCGAAGCGTTCTACATGGACTTGGAGAAGTTCTACAGAGAAGATCATACATTCTCCAAGGTCATCATTGGAGATTTCAGTGCCAAGATTGGACCAAGAAGAACGTCTGAGGAACGTCACATTGGGTCCCATGGATTAGAATGGAACGAACAGAGTGAGCGGCTAACTGAGTTTGTCGTGGCGACCAAGACCATCCATGGTAACTCGCAATTCCAGAAGCCCCACCCTCAACGCTGGACATGGGGGTCTCTCAATGGAGAGTACTATAACGAAATAGACCACATCGTAGTTAATAGAAGGTTTTGGCTAACCGATGTCGCTGTTGTCCCGAAATTCTACACGCGATCAGACCACCTTCTGCTTTGTGTTATATTCTGTTTCTCGCGGAAAAAAGGAAAAGCCGCTAAATTCAAAAACTGAAGTACCATAACCACCACAAACTGGGAGTTATTCAATTCATTAGTCGGCTGTTGGGAAGATGCCGTTGTTGATAACATCGACGAGGAATGCGATCGGCTCATTCAACACCTCACGTTAGCGCTATGAAAGCTGCGTGTTCGAAAGTAACCAAGAGACGTCTGTCTCCAGAAACTCTCGAACTGATACGCTAGCGTGGAATCGCACGAGCTGTATGCAGCCGCGTACTAACGTCCGAACTTGCGAAACAATGTAGGCACGCGATAAAAGATTTTAAAGAGAGAACAGCAGATGTTATCGTCGAAGCTCCAGAGGCTGGGAGAAGCATTCGAAAAGCCCACCGAAGCTTCGCCAATTACAGGAACAAGATGATTGTACTCCCGCGCCCAGACGGAACAATAACACCGTCCAGAAAGCCAATGGAGAAAATCGTTCACGAATACTACTCAGATCTCTTCGATAGCCACGTCCACCTTCCGTCATATGAAGTAGAAGAGGATGGATATGTTGCACCACCGGTTCTCCCTTCCGAAATCCAACATGCCATTTCGTCAGTGAAGAATCGAACAGCACCAGGTTCGGACAGGATAAGATCAGAACATCTGAAGAACCTTCCGCCAATCCTCGTAAGCACACTGGCTCTGCTCTTCACACGTTACCTGTCTGAATGCAAGGTTCCTACTCAGTGGAAGACCAGCAAGACCGTGTTGTTGTTCAAGAAGGGCGACCTACATGATATAGTCAACTATCGCCCAATCTGCTTGCTGTCTGTCGTCTACAAACTTTTCACTCGAGTCATCCTAAACAGGATTGACAGAACAGTGGACGTCGGGCAGCCATGTGAGCAATCAGGGTTTCGAAGAGGATTTAGTGAGATCGACCAAATCCACACGATAAGAAGGCTCATCGAAGTATCGCGAGTGTACAAAAGGCCGCTTTGTCTCACTTCCATCGATTTACAGAAGGCCTTTGATTCAACTGAGATAGAAGCAGTCATGGAAGCCCTTGATAGTCAAGAAGTCTCTACTCAGTGCATAAAGATTCTTTGTGAGCTGTACAAAAATTTCACAACCAAGATTTCACCATTCTATAACGATACTAACATTGATTTCAAAAGCGGAGTTAGGCAAGGCGATACAATCTCGCCAAAACTATTTACCGCCACCCTTCAGAACGTCATGCGAACATTGGAATGGAGCAACATGGGAGTGAAAATCGATGGGCGGCAGTTACATCACCTTCGTTTTGCTGATGACATCGTCCTTATAACACCAAACATTGGTCAAGCGGAACGTATGCTTGCCGGCTTTGATAAAGTGTGTGGAAAGATTGGTCTTCGACTAAATCTCACAAACACGATGTTCATGAGAAGCGGACTGGTTTCCTATGCCCCACTCACGCTCAACCGAACGAGTATCTCCGAATGCTCCAGTTGTGTCTATCTAGGTTGGAAAGTCAATATGGTAAAGGCTTGGCTCCAGAGCTGAGCAGAAGGAAGCGAACAACTTAGGGAGCTTTCAAGAGTATCGAGATGTAGTGAAGGGAACAAAGCACACCCGACTCCGTGCCCACCTTTTCGGCTCAACTGTTCTTCACCCCCTAACGTATGCATCAGAAACCTGGTTACTGCCTTAGCAAGATGAACGATCACTCAGCGTTTCAAACGCGCAATCGAAAGGGCGATGGTCGGAGTGTCCCGTTTCACAAAAGCAAGGGAAGGGATCCAAAGCTCCGAGCTGCGTCAACGATGAAAAATTAGAGATGCCTTTCTTTACACCAAGCAGTCGACGATAAGGTGGGCGGGACACGTATTGCGTATGAATGTCAACCGATGGACAAGAGTCGTTAGTGACTGGATTCCTCGGGATGTCAAACGTACTGCAGGGAGACCTCGAGGACTCGATAGTCAGAATTCTTTACGAAAAGCCTAGCAAAAAGATATGATGCTCGACGAGTCCCTAGAGCGAGCACGACCTACTGGGTTACCCTTGCACGTGACAGGGAATGGTGGAAGATTTGCTGACGCTTGCTCGAATCACTCGACGGGAGTACAGATGATGCAGGTGAAGCATCGTTTGGATTGCATGTATATTTGGCCTTTAGAATGACTCACGGTTGCCTATCGATGTGTCGACCTAGTGCTGCCATCCTCCCAGACAAGTCTGATACCAATTTGCCAACCCCAGAGTGACGGAAAGCTTGGTGGGCCAGGGGCACCGGAATTCATCCCATGTGTATTGTAGGGCGACTCCGACCATTACTCCGTACGCACCGTTTCTGAGCTATCACATCAAATTGCATTCGATCTGCGGTTTCAGGCATGGCGTAAAGATCAGCGCCTGAAGATAATGTTCTGGTAGTATACGTGTAGATTAAGAAACAACGTCCATGCCGTCTCTTATTTATGTTCGTCAGATACGATTCTAGTGATGTCGAACGTAACTCAAGATTTTATGGCATTTCAACGGTCGTTTAACACCTGAAATCATAGACGAGAGCTCCCAGTGTGTGGATTATTGAGACTGGTCTGTTTCTGGTTGGGCACATTACTCCTCCATCGTCTTTTGACCTAACTTTGCCAGGGCATTTTCAGGTCCTCACTGCGATGTGAATCTAAGAGAAGTTTTGTTTCGACAACGATTCTTCGTTCGATTTTCCTAATAGTTGATAATAATCGGACACTATGAAAACCGAAATCAAAAGTGAAAGTAGGCATGAAAGATTGACCGATCGCTCAAGAACAATGTAGAACTCGAGAAAAAAGTTGGTCGAGGGGCAAGTGGCATTTACATAGAAATCCTTCTCTTTTTTTTTTATAATACCAAGAAACTTTTCAAATTTCGGCTGCGAAATACTGCACTGAGCTTTCTTTCACCAAACTCACAACCTGCACGAAATTTGCTCTAAGAAGGCAATACAAAGATGTTTTAGGGTGTACACCTGTTTTAGTCATTTCTATCTATATCGATTCCAATTTGGTGTTCTCTTATCTCTTCTCGTCCGAAAACTTAGTTTTTGGAACCTTGTTTGCCTACCATATAGCTTCTGATTCATATTATTCCCGAGTAATCACTGTAATAATTTGATAAGATCTGCAAGATTTCTTCATCATTTTAGGGTCCTTTTTATAAATTGCACTACTGGAGTGTCTTTCCACCACTACCACAATGTATCATTCCAATTTCTTCCGATTCACGTTGTCTGAAGTTCATGAGTATCGCTGTAGCACAGTGATTATGGTTGCCATGAAATGCCCACAGGCTTCGTATGTTCGATCTCACGCTCGAGAAAACCGAACCCTCCATCCTTCCTTGGTTGGAAAACTGGTTCCGGACTTGTCTAGGAGAATAAAAACACTGATTTGACAAATCGTTATTGTTTAGGTCGTATATTTACGCATTTAAGCTATTCCATGGTGTTTGTTGAAGTCGAATCCATGGCACGTCACAATGGGACTAGTCATCTCCGAACACTTTACCCTTTTATGCTTTGAAGTTTATGATTGCACTGTGAGTTTATGATTTATGATTGATTATTACACCCTATGACAATGGAAGAGGTGCAGGGAGCGATTTTTTCCCATGACCGGAAACTGCATCAACAGGGGGCTATAGGTAGGAGTAATGTATCAAAAGGAACGAACGGACAGGCAGACGGGCGGACGGAAGGGCGGACGGACGGGCGGACAGACGGACGGACGGGCGGACAGACGGACGGACGGGCGGACAGACGAACGGACGGGTGGACGGACGGGCGCTGGTTGGGTGACAGTCAGAGGCATAACTGCGACACTAACAGCAACAGCAGCACAAAAGTTCAAGAATCGATTTCTGTTCGCTTCATTCGTTTGTTGGTCTTGAAGCGAACAATGTGGAAACGACCGGGTTTCCTTCCCATCTTCGGTCTTTGGGTTTATTACTGTATGTTCTCAATCCGTTCAAACATTTGGATACGCTAACGCTCGTTAATAGCTTTTTATTCGATGTTTTCTACGCACTTAAGTTCTACCATAGTTGTTTCTATTCATTTTGATCAATTCCGGACGCTTCTGAATCTCAGTTGCCAGTTTAGGTCGTGCAGAATGTATTTCACATATATACTATCTTTTAAAAGTAATAAATAAACTAGAAAGGACGCAGAATGTTAATATCGAGCGGACGCTGTACTCTGGCACTTCGGAAATGCTAAAGTACCTTAGAAATATGTAATCTCGTAGTTGATCCGGGCCTCATATGTGGTTCTCGAACTCATGGCATATTATTGCTGGCGTTCGGCTTTATGGACCATAGATTCCATAATAGCCCTGGCGGAGAATTTGTACCACTTCGATAACAGCAGTCTACGATACTACGGTAATGACTCGGAGGGGTTTCTTGCCAATTTCAGTACAGTACCGCCCCTGAAGATGACTGGTAGTCTCGGTTGAGTGTTGTTGTCGTGTCCATTTCATCCACATCAGCAATCTTATATGACAAGACACTAGTCAGGATATCCGGTTATTCAAATATTCGGTCCCTCGAATCTGCTGAATTTTTGAGAGTTGCGATTGATTTGAGGGTTTTTCAGCATTTGAGAATTCGGCTTTATTTTACATTCCGTTTCCATTCTCGTTTAGTTATAAGATCATTTGAACGAACATGAAGCACCGGTTTTTATCAATTGTTCAGACAGAGTCAGCAGTAGCGCTCAAGTCCCCCCATCCATACTTGAGAATGGGACACGGTTCTTTCGGCGCATCTCGTTTGAATTTGATTAATGTCTTGAACATTGTCGCTTGTCGTTCTTCGTTTCTTTTAAGTGGTATGACAAACATGATTATTTTTTACGGAAAAAATTGTTACAAAGGCTATTTATTTTCTAACTAAAATCATAATAGGATCGTATGCCAACCAGAAGCGATTTTATGTCATATTAACCTTTAGATTCATGTGTATTCAAGAGATGATCTAGCCATCTTTGCTAAGGCGCTTAAGGATTGAAGGGATAATCTCGCTGCCCATTTAAGCCAGATTGAATTGTACATTACGTATACTGGATATCAAAGCCAAGCCATGTCTGTGGATGTGAAAACAAAAGTATTATGAGGCGGTTCGTGGTCTCCTCTAAAATTAAGGGCTATGTTTGCTTTGCAAGAACCCGTTAAGTACACCCAGTTCTCACGGCGTAATTGTGCAGCCTAGCGATGGCTACGCTTTCTCAAGAAGCGATAACACTAAAAGGGTTCACAACGATAACAAGAAAAGGCTTCATAGAAAAAGTACAACGCCTTTCAAGTACCTTATGCGAACGGAGTCTAAAAGACAGCACTAGTACGCACAGGCCAAATAAAAGTTCTAATGGTGGCCCATACATTCATTTGATGGTTGACGCCTGCAGAAACACTAAAACTTCATCTCCTATTTGCCCAATAGGGTAGGGCTTCCAGATCCATTATTTATGCATCTACATTGTATACCTTACGTGACATCCGAGTCTTCAAAATGTAGGTTGACGTGAGAAGAACCATGGAAGAAGTAAGTTTAAAGTTCATCGTTTGCTTGCCATGGCCGTGTCGTCGATGCTCTTTAGCTAAAACCGCTTGCTCCTTACTACTCGCTTGCCTGTTAAGCTCAGTAGTTCATTATGTTGGACTTTCGATTCAGACACGCATAGTCATTCCGTCTAACGTGAGCATGAACGGATCCGTTCTACATAGACACCGTTTTCTTCAGGTGCAGCTGTGACTAATACTTGATTTTTTAATAACGATACCGTAGACGAACGAAGATAATGTAACTATCAGTCACCAACTTGCAGTTCTTTTTTCTCTTGACGTTCTCAAGACGCAGTCAAAATTCTGACATGAGAATAACACATTGTCTAACCCTTATCAACTTTAATGTCGTTAGGCAATGGTAAAACTCTGATTATGGAATTATATAGGCCACGAAGCTTTTTTATGCACAGCAGTGACATCTGTTCCGTCCAGCTTCTCTCTCGTTCTTGACTGGAAGTCCTTTTTTAAGTTGATGAAAGTGCGACCAAGCGCCTTCTTGTACTTGCATAATATTTCAGTTAGTTTCACCACCGTTTCGTCATGTCCCAGTACTGATCAATTTTTGAGACTGCTCTTTTTCCAACAGCCATTCTTTGCCGAATGTTCTGTGAGTGCTGCTGGCAACGAGTTTGTAAAGAGGTTATAGACAATTAGCAACAGGCATACTGGAAAACTGAACCTGATGTCATGTCGGTGTCCCGACTTGTGCAACAACGTAGTCTTACTGTTTTTCTGTTAGAACATTCTGACAAGTGTCATGTGGGAAACTGGACCACTCTGTTTATGAGTTCTGGAGGTTTGCCCATAATATATCTTGCTGTACATCTCTTGGGTATAAGTAGTATATGATTATTCACTGAAGTGATGCCATATCGAGCGTGGCAAAGGGGAATTATCCAGGCAAAATATACTAACTTCTTATAATGGTATGAATAAAGGTGTACAGCGTTAACGAAGGGATCTTAGTTAAAGTCGTGATTAATCCAAATCGCCCTTCTACATGCAGTAATTGTTCCATAATAGCGTAGCATATCGGTCATCTTGCATTTATGATTAGCGTGTTCATAGTCTTTTAAATCTTCAACAATACTCTGTACACATCATAAGTAACCAACGTTGGTGCCCATATGGACTTTTTCACGACAAGAGGAATAAGGCTCTTTGTTTACATCGTTGTTGACAACAGACGGCTTGCTTGGCTCTCCCTTAAGTACGAGGTTTGATAGTTTATGACTTGTAGTTCTCTTCCGAAGAAGACGTTAAGATTATTTATTGTAGTGAATGCTAACCGTCTTATGAGAGTCCCACTCATGAGAACCTTCCCACAAACTTGTTTGTAAGCTTTTCTATAATAACTAAATACCCTAGTGACTGATGCTAATTACTTTTATGTGGAGAGTAATTAGTCAGTCTGACACAACAAAGTTAGGAAACTCACTACTTGTAGCCATATACCTTTGTCAAACAAGCACATGATCGCTTTATCTCCTCGTTTAGCTTCTGTCCACCGCCTGAAGTGCCCTTGGTGCCTTTAAATCACCTTTGAACTCATTCACTTCGATCTCGTGGTTGTCGACGAAAAAAACCGACTTCTGTTTTTATTTAAATATGGGTTTTCGTATTTCACTTTCTCTTCTTCTCTGATACATCAGTTTCTTTTGGCGACTCTCGACTGATCGCAAACTCGACTGATCGGCGAACAAATCAGAGATTCGATAAGTCGGTTCTTTCAGCGAACTGTTCGGCGTCCACTTCGATGGACTTGAATGCGTCCAGCAACAAACTGATCTGCGACGTGTGCGGTGATGTGGCCTTTGGCAAACATTACGGTATCAATGCGTGCAATGGATGCAAAGGCTTTTTCCGACGAAGGTTTGTACTTACGGACTTTTAAGAAAGTCCTGAATTCTGGATTTAACTTCTGATTCTATCAGTTATTTAATTAATATAATAATTAATTAATATTCAAAATGAACTGGAGTTGGGATTTTTACCGAAAAATGACATCCTAAGGGCCCTTTAAATTCGAGAATAAACCGAAGTAGGGTTTGTACCATAAGCTCACATGTAAAGAAGCTCTTAAGTTTAAAAATAAACCGACATTAGGTTTATACCGTAAATTGACGCCTAAACGAGTTATTAACTTGAAAAATGAGTTGGAATTAGGGTCTTACCGCAAGCTGAGGTCTAAACCAACCATTAAGTTTGAAAATCACGAGTTGAAATTAGGCTTTTATCGTGAGCTGAGATCTAAACCGGCCATTAAGTTTGTAAATAAACTAAATTTAGGTTTATACCGTAAGCTGACATCTGAAAGAGTTGCTACACTTTTCGCAACTGAATTCTTTGTTTAAGACTACGGAATTTATGTGACTCTATCTTTTCATGGAGGTTTTTTTTGAGATTCCATACCTTTTTCTGACCTGTGTACTTATTTGGTTCTTGAAGTGGTCACTCGTTCTTCATTCATTTCTACTAAACCCTATAATATGAATGATTAAAGTCAATTCCAGGCAAGTTGATACGATTTATTTTATTTTTTATACCAGATTTTGTTAAATTTCGTACGATTTCTACGGCACTGAGGAGTACGGTATATTTTTGATTAGCCGACTTCTTTGTGTTAAGCGAGGGAATGTTTATAGTGTATGGAGTCGTCGGCAATACTCATGCCGTTTCGGTGGTGACTGTCCGGTGGTGAAAGAACATCGTAATGTGTGCCGTTCTTGTCGACTGAAAAAATGCTTCGAAGTTGGAATGAATCCGGATTGTGAGTTTATCGATTGATTTATAACATTACTAGTTAGCAGAAGTTCAGCGAACTATTTTTTGATTGTGTCAAATCAGTATTGATTAATTGGAATCACCATGATAAGATGATGGGGTGAAAAATTGCGTTTCGGGTATTGACGTCGTTTATTCTCTCGTGCAGTGATGGAACCGATGCCCTTCAGTACTCAGATAATTCTAATTTATTACTCGTATTACATACCGGATAGAATTTCTCTATTGAAAAGAAAGGACTTTCCGAACCAACCTCTGCGCGAGAAATTCACACGTTCTGTTCCCAAAAATGTGGACTCTGTTCATTTTTTACAGTTAGTTTACGGCTGATTGCTCACATTTGCTAATTCAGGATAGGTTCAGTTCATTATGACGACTGTTTTCTAAGAATTTGAATTTCTCAAATTAATTGAAATTCAATGAAATTGCTGAAGTTGGTGGCTGCTGATATCGCCGGTAGCTCAGAGAAAGAGGAACAAGGGTTCTTGATTGGTGTGGTGGATAGCGTGTGAGCTCCCGATAAGGATAATCGTGTGTTGAAGCCCAGTAGATGTTCCGAGTTTTGCTCATTTCTTAGCGTGCTTCTGGTAATATTTCGCGTTGTACCCTATCATGAAAAAAGATTAAGCAGTAAATAAAAGTTAAGACGTTGTGGTTTCAGTGAAATAAGTTCAATTGCGTTGGATTTTTAAATACCTTGACAACAATGTGAGCCATTTACGACTCACCGACCTTTGAACGTTGTTGTATTATCTTTATTGTCAGGGTCACCTGTAATTCCTCTAGCGATCTGGTAACTCAACGCGACACCAGCAACTTACTGTTAACTAACTTACTTTGTACTCTTACTTGTTGCACACATTTTAAAACTCTCCAAGGGATTCTGCTTATTTGAGATATACAAAGAGCATGACATCTATTTATTCCGCGTTGAATACTGAATAGTGGAGTTTTTTAAAAATGTTTTTGTTATAACTATTAGGTTGCAAATAAACTTGAACACTGGGTTTGATTTTGTTTTCTAGGTTCTCATAAATTTGTAAGCAATTTGAAAAAAAAGGATTACGGACCATTTGTCTTGAGATCAGTCATCCATCTGATTCTCTTCGTTTTTGGCTAATTTATATAAATTTCTATCGTCGTCCGTAAATCTTGACTTTAAGCTGTACAAAACGAACGAGATCGAAATGTGAAGTCGGGCACGACGTTGCCGGTGACTCCGTTAACTAACGGTGTGTTCAAACGTAAACGAATCCGACCACAGCTAAGTGAACAAGCCAGTCAAGTAAGTATTTTATTATTCCTCTGCTTTCACAACACTTTTTTTTTTTACAAAATCAGTCTAATTTGTAACGACTAGGTAATACTTGAATACTTGGATAGTTGGACTGCTTGTCATCACTGGTTGTGTGGGCCCCAGCATATTCTCCACTTTTCGTAGTTTTGCTAGTTTATTCACTGTGTTTCCCTGGAGTTCCGAGGTCACTCTGGCCATAGTCTGCTTCAGATCGTCCCCACCAGAGGCACCCTTTGTGAATAAGAGCGCGATTTGACGTCATGCGACTAGTTTGATACCAAGACGGTGGTGGATCGTCGTGTCGGTTTACACTTAACTAGAGTTCCAGATGGAAACACTGGACTCAGCTTGGGAAAACCTGGGTGGGTGGGACACTCAGCAGGAATACTTCCCGGCCATGACGATGCGGTATGCCGTTGGGAGGAGCGATTAGGTAATGTGATTTGAAAAACCAATTAAGGAATGGTTAAACATGAATTGAAGAATTTAGCTAAGTAATCAGCTGTTTTTTCACGATGTGCTGTATCGTTTTCTTTTAGATTTTTATACGACCCGTGTTCATCTACTTCGCTGATCCCACCATTGCTGACATTCGATTCGATTCTTCGAATTCATCATCCACGAAGATCTTTCAACTTCTATGTATCGCTTAGAGTGCTGCTTAAGGATTTTCATTGCATCTTGATTGTCGCAGAATGCGGGTCGAAGTGATACTCCTTGGAGTCCTGAGATAGCCGAGCTAGGACGTCCGCACTTGGATTGCAGAGAATGATTTTTATCGGCCAAGTCCGGCACCTATTTCCCAATTCCAGAGGGATAAGTGGCTTCGTGAGCAGGATCGAATCAGGACCACCATGCTTGTGATGTTCGGCATCACTACCACTCTGCTATCCTTCTTGTTGTATCATCTGTTCAGGATTTTAACTAAATTCTTTGAAAAAGGTAAGTTTTAATGGAAGAAGCTGACATTCGCATTGTAGTACCGATCCTCAAAGAAATCTGAATATTAAATAACCTTAGACTTTTTTTAATGTGTTGATTGTTTTTCCAATGTAAGAAGCCGTTTTTTCGTTGTTGCTATTAGTTTTTATCGTTTTAGAAAGCTCTTCTTTAGTGCAGGGAAATATTTCAGACTGAGCTTCAGCCAATGAGTCCATCACAATCGACCGAACCCCAAGTGAAAGTGGAAAGGGTGCCGACACCTGAATGCCATGATCTGCCCACACCCAGCTCCTATGACACGTTCAACATTCCCGAAACCCTGATGACACTTGAAAATCAGGTGCGGTTCGTTCGGTTCTTTTGAAAACTAATCGGATGTATTTTTCTCGCCTTAAGATAAATGCTTTTGCCTCAAACCACTTTATCAATTACAGCTAGTGATCTTATCAATCCATTACCAATACCTATTGATTTTTTGTTAGTTCTGATATGAAAGCCGTTATGAATACGGTAGTGATCGTGACGGTAGAATATCACGGATTCTGGGGCTTTTGGTTATAAATGAATTAATTTCAAACCCGAAAATTATTTAACCCCTTGATCGACTCGGATTCTAAATATTAGTAGCTTCATCACTTTATCTGTTGACTGGTCTTCTAATCAGCGTTTATTGAGTTCTTTCCGATTTCCGTAGACTAATGTTGAATGAAAATATTACCGCTACTTTCTTAGCCTTTTTTAAACATTCTCTTCATCTTTTGATGGTCCTGGTTTTAGGTTTTATAATTTGGTTTAGATAATTTTGGAGATCCGATTAATTTTAGGTGTTTTCTCATACTCCTATTGAAGCTGATTATTCAATAAATGCCACAAAAACCCAGGTTAGGGAGCATTTATAATCCTCTGTAACTTACTACTGTTGTTAGACCTTTCCCTAGGAAACTTATTTTTCTGATTCCAGATAAACTTGCCATTCGAGGTGGTGTTTCGACGACCGATGTTGGTCAGCCCTCGCTATCCAATGAGGTTCACCGGTGAGCGAATATTGACGCCGGAAGACTTGATTGATGGTGAGCATGTCCTCGTTCAGTACTCGAATATTCGATAAATTCGGCACCGAATATTGATTTTTGAAGTCTCTGGGAGCCTGGTTTGTCGGTGACTTGTTTCACAGGTGTTGTCAGGGAACAGGAGACTAGCTTTCCTGCTTTCTTAGATGAACGATTTTTTCTGATAATGCTGGAGTTTAGAAGGATTTCGTTTCATTGCCAGTCTAATCTCTAGATTTGAAATAACCGCTCCGATAAGGTTTACTCCTAATGTCACATGAGTGGGAGCAGTGGGCAGTTACAATGAGCATTCGACTGAATCTCGCAATTTCTTCGAACACTCGAATGTCTGTCTTCTTTAAAATTGCAGTTCTGTTCGCTTGAAGAAAGTTTATATGAGGAAATTTTTTTTGAAGATTTTTTCTGCGGCACTTGTTTGGTAGAGAGTCGACAAATCAATGGACGATAGAGGTCATAACCATTGTTCGATTTCACGCGATGCGTTAGTATTTGTGCTCTTCCATCATCAATAAATGTGTTACATGGGCTGCTCCATGGCTTGCGGGTGTTGGTGGCAACAATTCAGTGGGCGATTCATTTCCACTGTTTTCCACTGACGGTTCATTTTCACTGGCCGGCATGAAGGGAAATGAAGGACAGAAGTCGAACCCACAACTGTTTGCGCTGGTATGGTGTCTAGTTCCATTACGCTACGCGTCCCAGAGGCTTAGCTGCATCAGAAACCATCTTGCAGTTCTATCTCCTGTTTATTTTGATCGTATTTTGCTGAACTTCTCTGTTTACTACCCTGTAATGCGCTGTTATATCACTCTTGTTAAGTATTTTTTTTTAAATTCAGGATGGCGTCGTCATTTCACGTACTATTCGGATTGGTGTCGTGGATTAGAAGAGTTCCAAATGTTGAACGAGAAAGACCAGGATATTTTGGCTAGGAGGCGGCTGAACTTACATGGGTGGTCGGTGGCCATTTCTTTTTTTTTACGATTGCTTTATTATTCCTTTCTTTTATTTCTTTCCGTTTCTTTTTCTTACCTTGGTAGCAGTTTTGTTTGTCGTTTTCTGATAATGGAGTATCAAATAGGTTTAAGCCGTTCACTAATGTATGACATTCTTGTCCTCTTTCTAGGTTTAACTTCTTGTATTGTTATTATGAGTTATTTTTATTACCTGATTCCTTACAGGCTTTTCGTTTACAATATCCTTCTGTTTAGATTCATTTTGTCTTATTAAATCCTTGAATTGATTAGCAATTGGCTCATATTTTGAAGAAATATGAATCGTATTTATTTACTGGATGCTTTTTTTTTTCGCTTCCGGTTAGCTTTCATCGCTTCTAGGTTGAGTCACTCGTACTACTCAATGAAGTGTGGCGCTCTCGGTCTCTGCTTTGCTAATGGCGCATTCCATCCAGTTGAGGGCGGACATCCGAGGTCAGTTTCCTTAGGCTTTTTTTTCTCCGAGTTCAAAGTGTTATAATTAGAATTTCTGCGAAACGTGCAAATATAAGAAGTACACAACGTCAGGAGAACGTAAAAATGTGAATTGTGAAATGTAAATGAAGTAATCGTTCTTGGCTACGGCTTCTTCTACATCATTGATGTAAGGAAGTCTATTAATGTGTTTATTCATGCCGTGGAAAAATCGCATACACTAGTAAGGACGATTTGTGAGCCATACTACACAATGGGTCATATTTACCAATGAGGATGAATATTTGTGACCTTTCATATGTGGCCTTCACTATCGACAGTGTGATAGCAACCGAACTAACCGAAAGGTTGCCTTGTTGTTTGAGCAATCTATATCTTTTCTTGCTTTACAAATTCTGTTTAAAAGGTTTATTGGTCATTTCTTACATTCAGCCAGATTTCAATGGTACCTACTATACTATAGAACTAAGTGCTACTCTTACCAACGAGGTTATTCTAAAGTGTTTGTGAAATCTTAATTATTGATTGGTTCGTTCTAGTGTAAGATGTGTTGATTTTTTTCTGATAACGTCAAGAAACACCTGCCAGCAAGTCCCTCAGTAATTCATGTAATTTTTTTGCAGCATTGTCGACTTCTACAAACAGTGCATGCCACGTTTGATGAGTTACGTTATTGGTCCGATGCGATCGATGGCTATGGATGATGTAGAGTTCGTTCTTCTGAAGGCTATCATGTTCTTTGGAGAAGGTCTGTTCTAATTTTCTTATATGAGTATTATTGGTTTTACTGGGAAGAAGTGAATAACTGTAGCCAAGTATATGATCATGCTTATGGTTTTTTTTTTCGTTTGAAATAGACATTACTTGCAGATTTTGGGCTCAGTTCGGAAGGAAGATCAGTGGTGACAAAGGCTAAAGAGCGCTTTCTAAACGCGCTTTACGTCTATGTAAGAAATCAGAAGGTGGGCAACGCACCGCATGCCACATGCCGAGTAGCCAAGTATATGATCATGCTCTCAACGCTCACTGTAAGTTAATTGACTGATTTGATTTAGATAGCCCGTTTTCAGTGATATTTGGAACTCAGCACAATTTCCACTACTTTCTCTCTCGCGCAAGCATCGTCTATGGTGGTGGTCTGCCCCGACTCTGAATGCAGATGGACGTTAGCCACCAGCACGTCCTTCCATTGTATAGGTGGTGATCCAGCAGGGCGTATGCATTATGCTGGAGTCCTCATCACTATGCTCTTTGTGCCATCCCTCCTCTTCTTATTATGTGATCGGCCAATCTGTGCTTCTGTATTGATAAATATTCTCCTGGATCCCGAAGATGAGATAGGTTCCGAAGATCTGAGCAGGACATTCCGGCTCAAAGTGCAAGCGCCGTTTAAACCTAAGTAGATATCCTTCAAACTCTCTGTTAGTGGTAGTGGTGCGCGAAGTTTTTGACATGATCGAAGTATCATTCCACGTTTCTGCTGCGTAACAAAGCGCTGGTACGTCTAGTTGAAAATGTGAGAGCAATATTTTGTGTTGAAATTTGGGGTGTTTAATGAACGTCAAAGGTTCACGTGCGAGGTGGTCTCTTTAATCAGTGAACCATCCATTTCTATTTGTTTGCATTCGCATCATGGGTTCTTCGTGGACTAGGTCTTCGTTCTACCTACGCCCAGTCAAGTGCTTTTTCCCCACTTCGTTGTACTGATTTCGCATCTTCTCTGCTTCATTGGTACTTCTTGAAAAACTGACAATGCCGTCGGCGAAGCGGTGATTTGACAAGCATTTCTCATTAATACGTATGCCGTTTTCCTACTAATCGAATAACTTCATTATTCACTGCAGTGCAGCAGTTCACAGCTTTGGCGATGATGTTATCTTATGTAACCCCGTTTTCTATGGGTATGGTAAGAGGTCGATGAAAAAAAATGTATTTTCGTGGTGTAGTTCCGATAACAGTCAGTTAATGTTCGTGTGCGAGATGGGTTCACTCCTTGGTCGACGAGCGCTCAAAAGATTGTATTCACTTCGACGCTGTCAAACACATTTCGTTGTCACTTTAGGTTAGGGCAAGAACAGATAGGATTCTCAACAAATTTCATTGATCCTGGACACTGTTTGAATGCGTTCCATGCGGCAGATTCTTTGTCGAAATTCTGCTTGTTCAACTCGTTGTTCCACGATTTGGTATGCATAAGAGAATAATCTTTGCGAACAGTTTGTGGAGTGCACTCAACAAAAAAAACTGGACGATAGTTACGGCATCTTCGGTCACCCTTTTTAGCAAGATGACTGAACTTGACGTCCTCCAATGGTCTGAGATTTTGTCCTGCTGAAGGTAAGATGTCACATGGGTTGTGCCATATATATGTAATTAATGTCTTCTAGCTCAGTGAAAATCGTATGTAATACTATTGGATCCTGGAGTTGTTCATCTGTCCAAGTTTTCCATTGCAACGCAGACTTCAGAGGGTAGATTCCCCGGCAGTTCTTCTTCAGGCAGTGATTTCCGAGACGGAGGTTGTGGAACGAAATAGATTGGTGTAGAACTTTTTGTTATCAACTCCGTATCATGATAAAAGGATAAAGGATAAAGCTCTCGGCGTTGATCAATCCCTGAGGGATGCGCCATGCATTCGACTTCATTGAGCATCGTTGGAGGTGATTGAATGCATATCTGGCCTTTACAATGACTCGCGGTGGCCGGCCGATGTATCGAGCCAGTGCTGCTATCCTCCCAGACAAGTCTGGTACCAATTTGCCGACCCCGGAGGGATGGAAGGCTTGGTGAGCCATGGGCGCATTTTCACGTGCGCGCCGCAGTGGCGCCTCCAACCACTGCGCCACACGCGCCCTTTTTTAAAAAAAAAAAAAAAAACGTATCATGATAGGATGTATAAAAGTCCGATCTTTGTTCGTTTTCTTATCATCCTTTACCGTAAGACAACGTAGTAGTCGTTGGGATTCATGTAATATTGTATATCGTCATATTAACGTATCTTCAGTAGTTTGTTTTTATTATGATAGGATGCGATTTGGAAGCGTTTATTGATTTATACATTCGAAAATTGATTGGGAAAATCTAGTTTGAATTTATCCCTTTAGAAGTACACGGTGTGTCATGAACGTTATGAAAAAAGCTGAATAGCACGTATGTGATCCCTACAAAATTGAGATGCTTTGCCACAGAATGTTTTATTTTTCCTCTTTTTTGAACACTTATTCCTTTTTTATCTTTTTTTTTCTCCTCATTTGCTGTTAAATTCTTAAGGTCCAGTTTTTTCCTCGTTCCAGTGAAAGCATCACTTCGATTACTTCGTAGCCGACCTTATTTCCATTTTCTTCAATACGTCACACCTGCGCATCGTAGCCATTTCATTTTTTTAAATATCGTTGACGATAAACACAATACTAAAAATTACACGAGGTCTTTTAATAGCAGAGTAAACGATGTTTTTCAGGCTCTTTGCCACCTGATGAACGAAGAAGTACAGATGACGAGCCTTTTCAACATCATCGAGTTTGATGAGCTTATACAAGCCTGCCACAAAACCAGTCCAGCCATTTGTGCGTCTTCACCCCGATGAGGTGAGGCGTACGATATGCGTTCGGCTGGTAAACAACGACGACGTGTCGTGCAATTCATGCATATCGATTGTTTCCGGGACTCATCCAATAGGTATACATTGTCATAGCTAGCACACTTCGAAGCATACACGTCACTTCGATCGCAGAGCACATGTTGGAAAAATTCTAAGATTAGCAATGGTCCTTTTTTGGCATACAGGAACTGATCTATTGTTAAGAAGGGCGAATATAATCTATCTGCTTTTTAAAGCAGAGTGAATGAATTTGTTCTTTGCTGTCGAAAGAAAGCCACAAGAGGTCAGTGTGAGGTGAATGAATATGACCTGTTTGGAATGTTTAGTCGGATGTAACTGCACGTATTTCTTGTGGCTACTGTTGTTTTTTTTTGCTTTTTTTTAAATAATGATTTTCGAATGAATCTAAAAAATAATATTTTCAATATTGACAGACCCTGAAGCATTTCTTTCCTGTATGTATCTATTTTGCCTCCGAATGAGCATTTGATTCTCAGTGAGCGTCTTGACGAGCGTCGTCAAGTTACATTCGCCTGCCATGTAGGCAATAAATTGTTGTCGTGCGGGATCCATATCCACCTTTATCCGTGGTTCGTTATTTCTTTATCGAGTTGTATTTTGTGATGACTCTTTCTTTCGTTGTCATTCTTCCTTTCCTCTGTACGAAAGTTCTTAGTTCGTGGTTTCGATATTCTAGTGAAAAGTGTTCCCTGTGATAATTGTGTGTGATTCGTTGATCAACTGATTTAAATGTTATGTAATGATATGTATAGGAAGAGAAAATGAAGATTTCTGGATGAAATACGACTGCATAAGTTAACAAAATTTAGTCAAAAAAGTCATGATGCATAATTGTGTTGGTGCTTTTATCAGGCCTGTTAGTAGTTTGTCGCCTCATTTTGGCAATGGGTTTTACTAATAGTGAACTTCGATGAGGTACAGCAAAGGTTTCATTACCCGTACCAGGCTTCCCCAGACCGTGGAATTGAGTGGTTGACATTTTAATCCGTAAGCCCCACCGAAGGTAAACCTAAGGCTAAACCTATCCTAAAAAAGGATAGAGCTCTCGGCGTTGATCAATCCCTGAGAGATGCGCCATGCATTCGACTTCATTAAGTATCATTAGAGGTGACTGACTGCATCTCTAGCCTCTACAATGACTCGCGGTGGCCTACCGATGTATCGAGCCAGTGCTGCTATCTTACCAGACAAGCCTGGTATCAATTTGCCGACTCCGGATAGTTGAAAGGCTTGGTGGACCATGGGCGCGGGAATCGATTCCACTTGTGTGTTGCAGGGCGCCTTCGACCACTGCGCCACACACGTCATTCAACAGAAACCTAAGAGTAGGCGAACTATTCTTGGCTGTGTTATAGCCAAAAAAAAGTGGCGAAAAAAACTAAGACAAAATTGGTTGTCAACAAATACAACAGGAGAGATGAACTCTTAATGGTGCCAGGTCGGGTTGAGAATAACCAGCATTCCAATACTTGTTCAATCTACACTATGTGAGAATTATAAGAGAAGTTACTCTTCGTAAATATCTTCTTCGATTATTGAATTGGATTCGATAGTCCACAGCTGGTCGTTGCTTATTGTCGCATGGAGTTGAATCCAGTGGTGGGGCACAACTCGAAAGGTGAACTTCACTCAGCGGTATCCTATTACATAGGACGGGTGTTGATCGATTCCCGTTTCCAGTATGATCTGCTTTGTCAGGAATGAGGAAGTAGATACTATATTAGAAGCGAAGCTATCTATAAACTCTATTATCTACGTAGATGGCAGTTACAAAGTGAGAAAACGATTTCGAAAAGTTCTGTAGTAACACGTGGCGTGAAGGTTAGCCATACAAATAACCAAGCATTTTGTTGACGTCAACCGTCAGCGGTTTTTCTTTCCTTCTTCTTCTTGTTTCAGCAACATTCGAATTCCAATAAATCCAACACTTTTAAGGAATAAAAAGGCAAACTATCACCACTGAAGGTTTTATTAGATTTGAGCAAAAGACGTATGTAAATGCATGAAAAGACGGATGATAGAAATCACTCTTACCTCGGTGAAAGTTAGAGACCTTCGATTTTTATAAATTACAAGATTAAATCGTACTACAATAGTTCCTATTAAAAACTAACTTTCTTTTTTTTTACGAAAAACACTTAAAAATTCGGAGAACCTATATTCGAGAAAGTTTTGCTCACTAGCTGGTTGGTGGAGGATGAAGAGTGTGTTCGACATTTTTGCTTTTATTCCACATCCCGGCAGCAACTCCATACAACAGACCATCGATGAGGTGAATCGCACTCGGTTCCAAATGATGCATACTGATGAGATTCTCGTGGAAGATATTAGATCTCTCCAAAATAAAAGCAGTTTAAAAAACATACAGAACATGGATCTTCCATTAGAAATAACTGGAATAGAACGCAAGGATGGAAAGCTATCGTTGAAAGATGAAAGATGTCTTCTAGACGCATTTACTTTGAAATTGATAAAAGAAATCAATATTCCAAAAATCGATCATTTAACCTAGGCAAAACCAATCGATAATACTTTCCTGCGTTTTTTTTCTAACACTTCTATAACGACATTGATTAAAAAAACCTCGTTCGGTTAAAGTTTCGATGTCTCTGTGCTCTTCAGAGACCATGATTCGAGCCTATTCTCCACAGTCAGTCTCCCAATCGTTCTTCCTGCAGTGTTAAGCAGGGGGTTCATTCTATGATAGGGTTCATTCTGGTTAGAAATCATAGATTTCTTAAAGGAAGCCCAAGAACATGTGGTTGAAATGGTCATCTTCATTAAAGAATTGTAATGGGAAGGAGCCAGTTCATCAAACAATCACCAAGTGTTGTTCGCTACTTATGATGGCAGTCTCTTGAGGAATGGCATACTACCGGGGTCAACTTTAACACGAATAACCCTAGTATCCAACTTTCTATGACTTTATTTTATCTTATTTTATTCTACATGACCCATTATCACATCTTCTGTAGAAATCCCAACACTTCTTGCATTCGATTAGTTTTCCTCGCACTCATCGCCCACAGTGGTCTTCGAACATTTCACGTGTTGTTTCACGTGCTGCTTGAAGAATGTGTCTTCTTTATGAATGTCGGAGAATGCTGGTCGAGACAGTTCTCCTTACAGTCATAGAGATATCAGGGCTAAGGTATTCCCACGTAGACTAGAAGAGAGCGTTGGGGAATTAGTCGAACTTACACCTTTGTCTCCTGATTGACGACATCACTAACTATTAACCAGTGTGAGTTAGTCTTCCTTATTATCTTTTTCATCAAGATATTTCCGGTAATTCTCAGTTTCTACGGCTGCTACTTTCTACCGCATGGCTTCTTATAAAAAAAAGATAAGATGTTCACTGTTGATCATTCTCTGAGCGACATCCCATACATTTATCTCCATTCGTAACATCGTAGAGACGAATGAATGGTTACCTAGCCTATACAATGAATTAGGCTGGCCTAGTATCAAATCGGCGTTGCTATCCTCATGTCTCGCACCGATTTTTCAACCACAGAGGGGTGAAAGGATTGATGAGCTCGGACGACGGTTCACTACCGGAGACCGATCCAGTGTACATTGCTACACCCGTCTAACCACTGCTCTACAAGCGCCGTAGCTTAGTACAGCTTCTTATGTCTCCATGGTTTCATGTGACTTGCTTTATTATGAAGATGTAACAACTACATTTTATTGCCCAGACTGACTTTCAGTTAACCTCGACATTGATTGATAATTTGATGTTTTATTTCAATAAACAGACACGAGGTTGTTATTATAGGATTTATTGGGATTCAATAGCTGACGTTTCGGCGGATTTCGCCTTCCTCAGCGCTTGGAAATGTCAAGTTGACAGCAATCTGCTATCCACCAACTAACTTAGATACTTACAACAAATAAAAGGTAGGTGCTTAAATGAAGCTGTTTCTTATGCGAATACAAATTTATTTGTTAAGTTTTTTTCTCTTGGGGTTATGAAAGTGTTTGGCTGAGTAGGTCGCATCTCAATCTGACCTTTCTAGGCTCTGAAGAAAGCGCAGCCGCCGAAACGTCAGCTGTTGCATCCTAACAAATTCTATAATAACAACCTCGTGTCTGCTTATTGAAATAAAACATCAAATAATATTTTATTGTTTTGTCCTTTATCTACTTCCTATTAATACTTTTAAAGGCGCGGTATCATGTTAAATACATCCACCATGAAGCTGAGATATTTGCAAAACTTGAACTGCACGCCAGATCAAACCACGATTACCCATTCCGGGTGCTCACGTGTTACTCAAGGCACCACTGAGGCTCTTGGCTTGCCTTTTTCCTAGCCAGTAGGTAGTCAGCCCCTACATCTAGCGCTGCCATCATCAATCACCTATCAACGGTATTCATTTGGCGAGCACAAATCGGCATAAAACCCAGTTAAGCTGTCCACCTATCGCTGCCAGCAGCAGCTTAACTGGGTTTCATGCCGATTTGTGCTCTTGCTGCCAGCGTTAGGTAGACAGCTTAATTGGGTTTTACGGCGATTTGTGCTCTCGAGATCAATCCCGCTGACAGGTGATTGCTTATGGAACCGTTAGGTAGAAGGCTGGCGTGGAAATGTCAAAACAAGGGCCTTATTGGTTCCGTTTTGTTCCAACTCTTGCATATATCTCAGCATCATTGTGGGTGTCATACTTTATTAGTACATAAAAAGTAAGAAGTAAAGGTAACATACAAGTATACTTGGAAACATAAATACTTAGATGGCCCGTCCTCATTGGTTGTGCGCGCCTCAGCGTAATTTCCACTTCCCGGAGATTTCCTAGCTTGGCTATTGTGGCTTTCTGGAGTCCGACGGTCAGCTCAATCGAAACCTTCCTTAAGCCGTCATCACCCCAGGCACTCGCCTCCTTTATGGATCAAAGAGAGAAATCCGCGACCATGCGACTAGTTTAATACTAGGATGGTGATGATTCCTGGCATTGCTATTGACTCATTCTTAGCTGGGCTTGCAGATGGAAATGTCGGACTTCTTCTGAGCTTGAGAGGTGATGGACGCCAGCTGTACATCGGACTCCTACATCCTGGAACATCTCTCAGCCACGATGAGGCGTTAAAGAACATTTGGGAGGTGTAAACATAGGCGTGGTCCAATTTACGTCCATTTTTCATTTGCGGGATATTCCGATGAATTCGTAGTAGCATTGTTATTGTGCACATAGCAGAGTGGTTTAAGGTACCCTGCACTGCACAAGGAGTCGTTTATTTCGTCCTTTGTGCTAAGCAAACCTTGAAAACTACCAGAGTTAAAAAAAAATCTTGTCAAGCTAGTCTGGGATGATTAAAAAAAATTACTGACTTAATGCATTGGAAGGCTCGGTAAGCCGTTCTATAGAGAAGAAATGCATTCAATCATATTGAGGATACTACGAGTACAGTTGATTGCATGATGCATCACTATGGGATTGATCAGCGCCAAATGTTTCTTTTTTGTACTTCTACTTCCGTTGGCTTTAGCCATCAGCGTCTATCAGTGTTCTGTACAACACGGTTGGTTTGCGATAGGAGATGCTAGATGGAAATTTGAAGTGTTACATGAAATTAAACATAATGATGTGCTCTTACCAAGTGCTCAATAGGATCCATTAGGAATGGCTTAATTAGATCGCCATTGTAGTGATCCTCAGGATTCCAAGGTAGGAATCGTTGCCGGCGCAACAAATCACGAGTGTCACTTGCATAGATTCCGACACTTGACAAACATCTGCAATCATCTCTGGCCATCAAAAAACTTCTACGGTGGTCAATTCGTTTTCATTCCTTTTATTGTATCACAAGGTCTCTCTTTCCCTTGAAGCCTTCGATTTTCTCTTGAAACCAATATTTTATGTCTCGGACTTTCCTAGATCGTTTCTGTGTTCTAAATAATAGTCTATCTGTCTTATTTATTTTGTATCCATATTTATATTTCTATACTATTTATTATATCATTTATAACAGGTGTTATAACATCTAAGTCTATGAAAGTCTAAGGGATTAATTTTCTTGACAACCTTGCCGTTTAGAGGAGAACTTAAACGATTTTGAAACGACCGTTACCACTCAACGGTCCTTTCAAAACAACTTCAATATCATCTTTGTACACCAATGAGCTGATAGTAAAATTCCAACATCTAAATAGCAAAAACTGTTGAATCAAGAAATGTCTTCATTTTTTTTCAAATAGCCGATTTTCGAAAGCATGACTCCTAAGGGCTTTCCCTTAAAAAGCTTTCATTTCCTTTCCGAAGCGTTGATACTGGCCTTTTCTAAATATGTGTTTTATCACACTGAAACGATTTTCGACGCACTTGGTTTTCTCGGAGCTTTTCCTTAGAGGTAGAACTCTACGCAATTCGACTGTTCGAAAAGAAAAATAACCATTTGAAGTTTTTTTCCTAGTTTCTTAAGAATCATCTTGTTGTTTTGTTGAGCTAATCCTCAGCGGTTAACCTCTACACCGTTGCTAGAGGTATTCTTGTGCGCTAAACTACGGTAGATAGCGAGAAGATCATTCCTATTTCGATGTCATCCGAACTGAGAACGGGCCCAAAGCTTCTATCTATTTGAGAATAATTCTGTGTCATGACAGCATTAACAAAGCTAATCATAGGTTTCTTTCCTCAAAAATATTAAGAAAACGAATCATACCAAAAATGTTTTGCTACTCGTGAGCTCCAACACAGTGTAGCTGAGTGGTTCCGATAAGCAATGCTTATGATCGGAATTTACCAGAATGCGCCCGTGGAAGTTGTTGACTGATGAGGGGAAAGAATGCGCAAGATATACCTGGCCACTGCTAGATCTTCCCATTCATGATATGGACAGAGATTTCTTGAATGGAACAGTTTTTCGGCGAAGATCTTCAGTGCCGCTTTACTAATCACATAACCACTTCCACCGGCATTGTAACCATGATTCGCCTGGAAAACAAAGGCAATTGGAACACAACAAGAGCGAAGTTCTGGCTTACTTCAATACCATCGTCTAGGTACCTTTAAAAAAATGATATTCATATTTTTTTTGGATAATTGGAACTCTTCGCTTGTCGTATTCGTACTTATAAGGTTCAGCTTCACATATACTGCCGATCCCCGTTCTGATTTTATTCGGTTCATTGCTATTCGCGTGTAACCCATGAATGTCTTTCGATGTGAAATGTGCACGTGAATTTGACCACCATTTGATGAAGCCTTCTTCGTTATGGATGTCTTTGAATGCTATAAGAATGCGATTTCCTCTGGGATACCGCGACAGCCCGGCTAGTGATTCCTAAGTCTTCGCCACAAGCATCCTTTGTGAACTGTGAAGAGCTTTTCGTAAATAAGTCCGGTATCATTTTCCGAACCCCAGAGAAATGGGAGCCATAGCCGTCTCAGTGCGGGGTTCATCCATTTATCATAAAATATCGTCCTTGTCTGGGAGAATGACAGCGCTGGCTCGATACAACAATAGGTCACCACGAGTCATTGTAAAGCCCATATATGTATTCAGTAACCTCCAAACGATGCAGTCGAGTGCATGGTGCATTCCTTAGAGATTGATCAACGCCGAGAGCCTTACCCTCTATCCTTTTACCAATGGAAACAACCTACAGTTAGCTTTTTAGATTTTCGTCTCAAATTTCGTAAATATGGTTCTATTTTCGTTTTGATTTGATATGGAAATTGAGGACGAGTAATGGTTAGGTAGATCAATCATGAAGAGAACAAATTTCTCTGCCCTAAAAAAGATGAAATCGATGGAGATGATGAATGAAATACGAACCAGAACGCTTAAGATAAAAAGGTAAAAAGAAGTTATTTCATCAAAAATAGATCAGCAAGAATTTTCATTCCTAACCAATAAAAGCTAAAAAGCTCCCGTCGTTGATCAATCCCTGAGGGATGCGCCATGCATTCGACTTCATTAAGTATCGTTGGAGGTGATTGAATGCATATCTGGCCTTTACAATGACTCGCGGTGGCCTACTGATGTATCGAGATAGTGCTGCTATCCTCCCAGACGAGCCTGGTACCAATTTGCCGATCCCGGAAGGATGGAAGTCTTGGTGGGCCATGGGCGCAGGAATCGATACCACGTGCGTGTCGCAGTGGCGCCTCCAACCACTGCGCCACACGCTCCACTTTTGTCAAGTACCTAACCAATACTGGCTAAAAATTTCCCGTTTCAACCGCGAGTAATATAGTCGCCATATCTCGGCGGCATCTGTTCTTTGCATTCTTCATTTATTCTAATATTATGAAGCTGTGAGAATAAGAGGGACTGTAAAATCTATTGAATTACTGAATAATAGAAAAAATAGTATATCGTTGAGATACACATAATGCGCAATCACTGTATGGTTCCGAATTCACGATTCTCCTTGCTTTAACGTAGGCGTAAGAAACCTGGTCGCTACGCAGGCAGAATGAATGATCGGCCAGCGTTATAGAACGCGTAGACATCTCATGTAACACAAGTGAGGGAAGGGATCTGAAACTCCGACCTATGCCAACGGTCAGAAATCAAAGGTGCTGTACTATACCACAAACTGTCGAGGATAACGTGGGCCGCACACGAATGCGTATGAACGACAATCGATGGGCAAAGCCGTCAGTGACTGGATTCCTCGTGATTTCAAACGTCCTATATGAAGACCACCGACCGTTTAACAGTGTTCTTCATGAAATCCCAAGAAGAGAGATAACATGCTCAACGAGTCCGTAAAGTGGGCACAACCCACGGGGTCGCTTTTGCACTCTACAGAGAGAAATCGAAGATTTACTGTCACCCATTCTATTCATTCGACTATCACCATGATGACAACTGATACCAGTGATACAGATGAATTATCCAGTGTTCAAAAAAATTGATATGAAGAGCTTTAGCTGTTCTTTTTACTTTTCACGCCTCCGCTAACTGTTCCTAAAGAAAGATAAGAAAAAACTAATTCCTGTTCTGCTTACTTTTACATTCGGAAATATTACAACAGATACAGGGTTTAGAATGTTAATATTTAGAATATATTTAGAATGTTCGTTCCTATCCTGTGAATTCCAGATGGAGATACCCACCATTCTTCTCTTCAGTCTAAAACCGAGATAGTGTGGTTCATTCGGATTCAATGTAGATAAGTATGATCTCAAATTCTCCATTATAACATACGTATCATCATCGGTTTTATAATACCTGAAAGTATTCTAGTTAAAATATAATGGATAGAAGCGTTCGTTGTTGATCAACCTCTTAAAGATGCGGTATGCATTAAGTTCCATTCGTAGCATCGTAGAGGTGATTGTATGCATAACTGGCCTAATGTACTCCCAGGAAGGGTAATCGTGGGCTCTGATTTGGTCTAGCTTCCAGATGTTGTAAATATCTCAGCATCATCGTGGTTGTATTTCACATAATACCCTGCCATGAAAAAATAATGGGAGCAGTGAATAAGAAGTACATTGTGAAGCCAATATTTATTATTGATTAGATCTCTGAGCATTGCGCTGTACGCAGTTAAATATTATTGAGCTATAAATAGCGGCTGATATTCCTTGAGAAAACAGAATTTTTCTCTTGTATATTTAAAGTCCTCGTAATGGTTTACCGTCTCATCGTGGCTGGGAGGTGTTCATAGGTGCCGAGCTGCGATGTACAGCAGAGATTCATCCCTGGCAGGGTCTCCCAAGCTGAGAAGGTGACCGGCGTTTCCATTAGGAAGCCTAGCTAAGAGCAAACCAATACCAGGATTCACCACCGTCCTGATATCAAAGTCGCATGGTTGCAAATCCTCCTCTGATCCACAAAGGTTGCGACTGCCGGTCGTGGTGAAGACCTGGGGCAAACTTTCACCAGGTTGATTTCGGGACTCCAAGGAACTATACTGACTTAACCAGCAAATCTCTGAAAAATGGAGATTATGCTGGGGCCCGTCGTACAACCAGTGAGGACGGGCCATTCAAGTATCAAGTAAGTAAGTATGCTTAAATGATACTCAACAAGTTTGTAAATCATGTCAGCAACTGGCTCCAAAATGGATAAAATATTTTAAAAAAGCCGCACTCTATATAATTATCTACTGTATTTAAAAGATGCTGTATTGTATTTACATTAGCCATTACTTTATTTGTCCATAACGAAAACTTTTAGTTAAAAACTTACCAATCAAACTCAGATGAGACGTTCTTATACAGATAGTATAGTGCTAGTCGAGTCTTCCAGAACAACTTAAAGTAGCTCATGGGAAGTTCCGAGAAAATCGTATGATACGGTGTGGATTCATCCAGAAAACGACCACTGTTCGTAAAGAAATGTGATGCATCACATCGATAGAACCATGTGGCATTGATAGCTCGGACCTAGTGATATATTCTTAGCAATAATTCAATAGATTTTAATCAGCTAATCAATTTTTCTCTTGACCTTACGTAAACATAAAGTCAAATAAGGCCTAATAGGAGGCTTGGAAGCCACAAAGCTTGCTTTCTTCTTGCAAAAAAGAATGTTCTCAAGTATAAATGACCACTAGGGTGGTAATTTACAACTAAATTCTTCACAAAATCAAAGGTTATTCACACCATATTCGATCGATTATAGCGCTATTTCACAAATTTTGGATCTCACAAGTTTTCTGGTGCTTAATTATGGGTGAAATTACTGTATGTTTCTCTGCTATTGGGTTTTCACTTACTTTACATAACTGGCTGGTGCGTCCATTGGAAAAAAAATGTGGATCATCTCAATAAAAAACTTATGTAGGCGAGGATTTTAAGCGTCGACCTATTCATAGTTATTGATAATACATAAAACCAGAGTTCAACAAGAAACTGTTTGAAGAAATTACAACTTCTTCTTTGTTACGAGTTTCACTGAACGTTACACCAGTAGACAAACACGCACTTTTTACATCCAAACCGTGGCCCTAGAGAAAATGAGCGCTATAACACCAGTTTTCCTCGCTCTTACGCTTCCATAGAATATAACTTTAATACGAAAAAAGGTTAGATATTACCTATATGGACAACTCCATTCCACTTTTTCTTCCATTTTCTTCGAAGTCGAATAAGTAGAAAACAAGAAAAAAGAGATTTGTGGTCGTGAAACAATCCCAGTATTTCTATATATTATGACTGAAGAGATATTTTGATACTAATGTATGAAAGGATAAAAGGATAAAGCTCCCAGCATTGATCAATTCCTCAGGGATGCGCCATGCATTCGACATCATTAAGTATCGTTGGAGGTAAATGAATGCATATCTGGCCTCTGCAATGACTCGCGGTGGCCTACCGATGTATCGAGGCGGTGCTGCTATCCTCCCAGCCAAGTTTGGTACCATTTTGCCAACCCCGGAGGGATGGAAGGCTTGGTGGGCCATGGGAACGGGGAACGATTCCACGTGTTTGTTGCAGGCCGCTTCCGACCACTACGCCGTTTATTAATGTATAATAGTCTCCAAAAATGAGAAAACAACATATTGGGAATCAATAAACCTTAAACTAACTCAGAGGTTTTTCTGCGAACAGAGTGTAGACTGAAGCAAAATTAAAACACGAAATATGAAGATAAAAAACAACGGAGCATCCAAAATTGAAGTAGTAATGGTTGAAAAATTGATGTGAATCCAAGGAATTTTTTTGGAGAAAAAGAAAAGAAAGAAACCAACTCGAGTTTTGTGATAAATCGATGTCGTCATCACCCAACAAAGAATTGAACCACATCTTTTCTGAACCAACGCTCCTTCAGAGACTTTAGCGTGTCGTAGAAGGCTTTCATTGTATCTCCTAGTAATCAATATTAATTGAAAAATTTTTTCATAAAAACTACAATTAACGTTAACTTTCGTAATGATTACAAATTTCTTCTTCTAAAGTAGAAGTAATGTTGCGTATTGGGAAATGATGAGATTTTAAAATAATTGAAATCACATGGAAGACTGAATACTTCACTCATTACAGAGTTTTCTTAAGATTACTAATAACTTGTACATTCATTCTGTGGTTATTGATTGATTTCACTACTTGTTCATTTACAAGAATAGCATGTGATGATTCAGGGATGTTTCTAAGCTTGACAAAACTTATCAACGCAAAAGATAAGACAAAACGAATCACGTAAGCTTTCACTCACTCAAATCCGCTGACATCAATCGGGATGAATGGAAGAATTTCGATACCGGTTTTGTACTGAACTTTATAGAGAAAGTACGTAAACATGAAGAACAAGCAAAAGAATACGAGATGTGATGATTTCCATCGCCGCATCCGGAGCCAACGTATTTGTCTTTTCAATGAAACCTCAAGCAAATCACTTCAGAAATCGAGAGAATGGTCGTCGTATAATGCAGCTATCAGCTAGTGAAGTAGTGGAAGTCATTGACCCAACTGTCCGACGACGCTGCTAAGCTACGTGAGCAAGCACTGCGACGACGACGATGACAACGGAAAGTTAACGACGCTCGTCGCAGCCACTACATCGTCTTAGCTTCGTCACACAGTCGCGTCACCATTAATCGCGATTTTACTCATGCGACTTTTTCTAGCACGAACTAATCTGACTTTGACGTGGGTAGAAATTAAATCCAGAAGGAAACAAACGAAGAGTATGGATGGAGACAAGTGTTGTTCTCCGGAAAAACGAGGGAAGTGAAAGGTGCTTTAGTGGTGACCTCTAAAGAAAAGCTCTGAGTTCGCAGAATTCGCATCGGTACACCGGTAAGATTACGCGTGACTCATTTCTTCTAGAACCATTTTTGCTTTTTTCCTCCCTTAAGAGATTCATGTTCACAACATGTCAAGGACGATGTACACTAGTCTTTAAGGATGCTTATACAACGGCTCATCAAGGATGACCTTCGTCAGGTTCACTGGTCGTTGTGAATCACTACAGCAATGTTTCCACTAAAATTGATGTTGAAGCCCGTGTGTTTCCCGAAAACCACTGTCTTTCAAAATTTCTTATACTTACTTACTTGGACGGTCCGTCTTCACGAGTTGTGCGGACTCCAGCACATATGCCATTCGTTCCTTTCTCTCGCAATAAATTTCTTATAAAACTTTCAAATGTAATGAACTTACAAGACAACCTGTGGAATCGATGGGATTGTCTCCTATTATGGGTTCACAGATTGTGCTCATCACATGAGAAACCGCCAATTTAAAAATTTACTGCTCAGGAAACTAAAATGAAAAGCATAGGAAGGTGACCTTGAAGGAAAAATGAAGAAAACGTAACATGGAAACAGAAATCGATCGGTATTGGTTAAAAATTTATTAGCATCGTTCAATTGATAGAAACGACAGGAAGGACATCATTTTTCAAATTTGACCGTTGTGAGTAGAGCAGTGGTAATGATTCTGTTCAACAATTGCAAGAACTGGGTTCGACACCACAATCGGTCAACCAAGATACTTCACCTCACCACGGTTGTGAAACTGATGACAGATTTTTTTGGTAATTAGCTTACTGACTATAATCCACAAAAAGTAGCAGTTGCCTTCAATGAACACCTGGGGACCGCCCTTGCCCGGCTTTTCTAAGGATTCCAGCGCAAATCGATTCGACCAGTATTCAACGATATTCATGGATAAAGAAAAGGATGAAACTCTCTGCGTTGATCAATTCCCGAGGGATGCGCCATTCGACTTCATTAAGCATCGTTTGGAGGCGACTAAATGCATATCTGGCCTTTACAATGATTCGCGGTGGCCTACCGATGTATCGAGCCAGTGCTACTATCCTCCCAGACAAGTTTTGTACCAATTTGCCGACCCCGGAGGGATAGAAGGCTTGATAGGTCATGGGCATGGGAATCAATTCTATGTGTGTGTTGCAAGGTGCCTCCGACCACTGCGCCACGCTCGCCTTACAACATTCAAGATGGAGACAAATTCCCCAAATGGAACTGCATCCACACGGAAGGCCTTCATGCACGAGAAAACTATTCGACTGGAAGAAATATGGGGATCAGTACAACATGTGATATCAGGCTACGTAAAAACCGAAATGGCAATGATTTGTATGTCCCAAAGTCACATGTTGTGCGGTTCCCAGCATTTTTCTATTCGCCTTAATGTCCCACGTCCCTTGCCCATGAATGTCTTCGTAGATATGTGTGGGCTTGGCTGTTACTTGAGAACTTTTGACTATTCTCATGAATGTCGTTGGATGCTTGCCAAGTTGACTGTCCGTGGAGTCCTGAGGTAGGTCAGCATTCTTAGGTTCTTAACATGGAAGTTCGCAGACCTTTGTGGGCCGATGGTAGCTTCTCCTAAAAAAAGTTTGGTATCAATTCGCCAATGCACGAAAGATCGGAAGCTTGATAACCCAAGCCGATGTATGGTCGAACTAACGGCCAAGCGTATATTGCAGGGTACTTCTAATCTAGTCAATTTACTGCCAAAAATAAATGAAGGGTTAAAAATCCAGCAAGAACGAATTTTAAAATTTATAGTAAACCAGATATTCTTTTTTGAATACTTGAACATCTAAGGAAGAATCAAGTCCTAAACTGGAACGAAAAACACCTGAACAGTAGTGAAAAATTCCAAAACAGGAGAAGAAAAGATGTTAATCGACGCAAATGAAAGCACAGTAATGATGGCACGGAGGAAAAACAGAACTGAAAAAGAAAAAAACAGCGATGAGGATTTTCCTAGATCGTTTGGTCGCCAGCCGGCGTCGATGCATTGCTTATGAGAAACTATCCAGCGAATTTCTGCGATCAAAATCAAACAGGATCGCGAAAGCAACTGAGCGACCACCACCGCCGCCGCCGTGGAGTTGCTCGAGATTAACATCACGACGAAAAGGGCAGAGGATAACCGCCCACAATAATAATAATAATAATAATTATAATAATAATAATAATAACTAATAAACATATGAAATCATTGAAATAAGAATGGACATACATCGCTTTATGTTTTCACTTCAATTAGCGTAGTGTTTAATGCTGCCCCTACAGCACACATGATTCTTGGTTCAATCCCATGCTCCTGACTAATTGCGCTCTTCACCTGTCTAAAATTGCCAAGAATGCCTCACCGAGTCCGTCGTTTAAGTCGTCCAAATATGCATTTGTACACCTCGACGATGCTATCTGTGGAGTCGGGTGTGTGGCGTTTACCCAAAAGACCGATCAATGCCTATCTCTTTGTTATTCAACTTTTTCTCTTCTACATTTATAACTATTACTTATATTACGTACCACCTCCTCAAAGCTGAAGGCTGTTCTTTAGTGTTGAACTGCAATGGGCAGCATGGTCCATTGTCCTACGAGGGTCACCGAAGCTGAAAAGGATTTCTACATCTCTATCCGGAAGCCCTACTAATGGTACTAAATGAACTCGATAAATCATCTTTGCGATGTCTCCTGGATGCTGCACTGCGATGTATAGAGGAGGATTCATCTCCAAGGTCTCCCAAGATGAGAAGGAGTCCAGCGTTTCCACCAGGAAGCCGAGCTAAGATTAAACCAATACAAGGATCCTCCACCGTCTTGGTATCAAACTAGTCGCATGGTGGCAAATATCCCTCTTTTCCACAAGAGCGGAGACTGCTTGTGGTGGTGACAATCTGGGGCAAACCTTGGCCAGGTTGACCGTGGTACTCAAGAGAACCACAATGGCTAAGCCAGCAAAACTCCGAAACAATGGAAATTTCGCTGGGGCTCGTACAACCAATGAGGATGAACTGTTCAATTATCCATGTAAGTCCACGTCCACGTCTCAACTCAATCCTATCACATCTTCGATTTTCGAACAACATCCAGAGTTTCCTTGCTCCTCACCCATCTTTAACTATTTATCTATAGAATTATCCTCTCCTCAAACATCCGAATGTTTTTCTAAGCTACTCTTTTCCCCACTATAAGTCCTATGATGACTTTTCATCTAATGGATTGGTGCAAAAGGCCGTCACAATCACACTGGTTGGTGCCGTCGTGTTGCCAATTCGATCTGTTATAGATTTCAAGCGTCTTCTCTCCGTCTGTTATTTGACACGTTTCACGTCAATGAGCATAGAAAAAAGTTAATCAGAAACTTTCAAAACGAGGTCAGGTCATGCATAATCACAAACACTTTGCGGTCCATTTTTGGATTTTTAAAGCTTCTCCAGAATTGTTCAAGACTGCCTCCGTTTAAAAGAACACCTTGCCGCTAAGTTTGAAGTCAAACCAAATACTACATTAGACGAGCAGAGGACGCAGAAACGTAATAGCGAAGAATTTGAAGTGAAAGTCGTTATCGTTGCACAAGAATCCAAAACATCATCGTGCAAAACTCTTGAGGCATTTTGGATAGATTCCGAAAGCCCGAAAATCAACAGCTGCAAGGAATGCGTTGTGATAACTCCTGGCCTCCTGCAATACTTCAGGTTGATTCTACCACCTGACCTAGGCACATTCCACGTATATCTTGGACTCTCTGCGGCTGCCCTCCACCACTGGAATTAACTGGAATACCTATAAGGAACCACGGATCTCCCTCATATGAGGGATCTCGAGCCGGTTAGTCGCGAGGCTACGTGGCGCGTCCCCAGGTGGCGGATAGGGGGTTAATCGCGGACCAAAAGCGACCTTTGCTTCCCTGAGACGCAGGTGGATCCAGGGGATGGACTCCCTGTTTCTGCTGCGCCGATTTGGCACATACTTTCTGTATTTGCTAGGCGTATTCATGCATGCGTGTGTGGGTGCGTTCTCGCTTTATACGGATTGTATTCTACGAGTCAATTCAGCCAAAAGCCTGCAATCAAGTGACAGGGAAGTATATGGGAGGCGATTAGGAGTCGCCTCCAACAAATAAGCTCCATGTACACTCTGGGAGTATAAGGAATAAGACGGGCGGTGTTTAAAAGAAGGTTTTTATTAATCGAATGCAAAATTATGTGTTAAGTGCTTCGAAACCGACTTTTCTTGAACCTCGGTGTGCTTAATCAATACGTATTCTTTGTTTGATGAGCTTACACGAGGTTGATAATAATCTTTATTATCGGCTAACGTTTCGACGTCTTCGTCTTCATCAGAGCCGATGATCC